>SKCR01029362.1:0-108631 GCA_019454045.1 Zanthoxylum bungeanum | reverse complement strand
TCTTAAGCGGGTCTGCTACATTATCTTAAATAGGTACCTTGCATACGAAAATATCCCATCGCGACACAATCTCTCGAATGATGTGGTACTTGCGTTCCACATGCTTCGACTTCTGATGCACCCTCGGTTCCTTTGCTTGCGCAATGACTCCATTATTATCACAGTATAATGGAATCGCATTCTCGATACTTGGGACAACTCCCAATTCTGTGATAAAGTTCCTAATCCATACAGCTTCCTTTGCAGCTTCAGAAGCTGCAATGTATTCCGCCTCTGTGGTGGAATCTGTTGGTTTCTAATTAGGTCCCAAAATCATGAAATCAAGCAAGAAATTCGCATGAATACATCAAAGAAGTAAGGCGGAATACATACTCACATTGAATGGTTTGAGATGCGAAGAACAAAACGAATTGGCCTCCTCCATGAAGCTCGGCAGTGGCTTCTCCATGCAGTGGACTGCTCGGTTTTGCTGCTTGTTGTCCCTCCAAGATTCGGCCATGGGAGACTCCATGGAAGCTCCGAGCTTCAAGCTCCAAAAACGATTCCAAGCTCATAAATTCGTTTCCCTATCACCTATGTATAACCCAAGGTGTGCTAGCACTAAGTCTTCTTCCTTGCTTCTCCTTTTAATTCGGTCATACCAGAAAAAATGGAGAAGAAATCGGCTCTAAGCCGTAAGAGGGAGAAGAGAAAGAGAGGAGGGAAAATGGTTCTTATTAGAAACGGTATAAGGAGAGAGATAATTAAAAAGAAAAATGTATTTTGTTTTATATATTTCCAAAAATAAAATAAACCATTTACTACTTTTCAATTTTCAAAAACCCAAAGTCAAAAGCCAAAAAAGAAAAAGCATTTAATCTTTTCAACTACCACATCAATCACTCAAATCAATCAATCAAATTGTCACATCACTCAAAGTGACTAGCGATTTGACGCTTGATTTGACTTGCGTGCCGCACTCGAATTAGGAATGCGAATGCACTCGTAAATAATCCCGGGCTCGGGTTCGCTAATTCCAAATTAACGAATTTTCCGTCGCGACGTAATTAAACGATTACGCCTAGCGAAATTACTATTCACGTCGCTAACGAATTAATTCTAAATTAATTCATTCGCCCGAATTAAAATCTAATTTTAATTCCGCGTCGAAATCCAATTTCGCATAATATATCGAATATATTATTTTATCGATTAATTCCAATTAATCGTTCTCTCTCTTTAATTAATATTTTATCCCAGATAAAATATCTCTGTAATTAATCCCAGATTAATTTTCTCTCTCTTCTAATTAATCCCAGATTAATTAAAGCATGAGTCATACATCATCGGTGAATCTTCGGGAAGCGACCCATGAGATCCCCGGATATGTTGAGAGTAAATACGGTCGTCGGACTATCCGAACACGTAAGTACCTCGTACTACGTTTATACCGATTTACAAGACAAGGTTGGCTTCTAGCAAAGCGCCATGCCTACCCAATTCTCCAGAAATATCCTTACAGGAATATGTGATCTATATCAAGCGTAGTATACCGTAGTATTGCGTTTCGATCCAGTATCGGATGTTCACGTGCTAGGCCTGGGGTTGGAATTGTGTGTCTGCCCCGTACGAAGCACATATCGGATGTCTGGCAACTAGTCTCTATAATCGGATAAACATGACCTAGTCATAATATCCCGATAGCTCGAGCATTTAAGAGAAAAAGTTTCGTATCCTATGTGACCATCATCTCCATATGACTGGAGTGATACTTCCATCTTAACATCACACCCAACACACTACAATTCTCAATATACCCAGAATTGGCGTACACAGAACCGGTTAAAGCCCTGGACGACCTCAACCAAAGTATATTGATTGTCGCAAGTATTAGCGGTGCAAGTCTCAGGTTAAGACCAAATACACCTACCCTGATGCAAACTCCATAGACACATAGTCATACTACCAATGAGATTCCGCAGGGGTCTATCCAGAGCGAAGCTGTTTCCCATACCATCAGTAAAACACAACCTCCTATTACACTTGCATAAGTATCATATACCCAAATATATGAGAACTATGTTGTTGTGCCCTCACAACGTGCACAAGTGTAATACTAGTCTTTTACATATTTATCGATGTCCAATCTCGATAATACTCTGACTAGAGATATTTAATGATTTATCCTTAGTGGACTGATACTGTCTCATATCATTCTCTGTCCAGGAACAAATCATAGGGACCTCTCATCATTTATACATCTAGGTGATCTAATCACAAATGATAAGAGTGCAATCTCCTTGTCACATAGTTAATTTGTACAACAACATCGTGATCTGTACAAATAGCGACGCTATGGGTCATAATTGTCCAACAATCTCCCACTTGGCCTATAGCCAGTCCATCGAGTCTCTGACACCCGAACTCTGTACGATTGGCTCAAACTGCTGAGAAAAGGTTTTCGTCAGCGGATTTACATGATTATCATCTGATACAATTTATTCGATCATCACATCGCCGTGATGTATGATCCGAACGAGTCAGATGAATATCAAAATAAGTATCTAGATCATCGATGAGACCATTAATTCTTTAGCATGTGTTGACACCTAGCTCAGCTGCTAACAGAACTATATCTAATCTAATTAGATTTATTATCGACCCAAATGGCTTCTATTGCTGCCTCAGCTGCAGCAATAACCCGCATTTGTTGTTTATTCGGTAACAGTATCTTGCTTGGAAGATTTCAAGTTCATTGTTCCGTTATACTATTGTATAGTACCTTTGTTACGACTTATAGTCGTTATCATGAAAGCCAAGCTTTCACCGATTTTATTATGGGAATATCATTTCCAAGAAATGACATATTTTCATTACTCAGGACATTCACTATCAGTGCGCTCCCACTAACCTCCTTATATACACAAGAATTATTTTCGTTTTGAATTAAATCATAAACTATTATGATTACATCAAAACGACAATTCCAAGAACCTAATGCATGCTTCAATCCATATATGGATCGAATAACCTGCAAACCTAGTTTGCTTGTTATGGTTCAACAAAACCGTCAGGATGTTGTAAACATCCTCCAAAAGGTTTCCGTTAAGGAAAGCGGTTTTGGCATTCAGCTGCCACATTTCATAAATGAAACATGCAGCATCAGCAAGCATTATCCAATTGGATTTTCCATGGCAACAGGTAAAAGGTTTCGTCGTAATCAACATAATGTTGATAACTCTACCTTTTCGCTACAAGCCTAGCTTAGTACGTTGGTATGTTGCCATCCATGTATGTCTTCCTTGAAGACTTATATAGTACCAATAGGCAAATGCCTTGCGGTACATCAACTAGTGTCTGAACATAGTTGGTATACATGAAATCCACTTCGGACTTTATGGCACTTTTCCATAATAGGGAGTCGATACCTTGTATCACTTCCTCATACGTAGTCAGTTGGTATACCTCAATAAGATAGACTCTTACTCTGACCTACGCGGTTCTTGTGTATTTGAAGATTATTAGTTAATAGTCTCATCCTTGATGAACTATTTATGTTCCATTAAGATTCGGTGCCTTGAACAGTATTACTCCGATTTTCATCGAGTTTTTAACTATCCTCCCACTTACCACTGCATATCGGTATTCCTCTTAGGAAAACCGCATGGTGAGCAACAATCTAATTGTTCTCTCGTGAGTTGTATAAGTACAATACTTATGGTATCCCTAGGATAACCTACATTCGGCACTTATCCAATTTGGGTTTTAGTTTGGTATCATCCAAACATATGCCTAGCATACCCTAATCATCAGGAATGAGAAACTCGGTTTCTTTCCCGTTCATATCTAATATGTTTCTGTCAAACAGATATTTTATGGAACCTTATTCAAAATAAGTTTGCACTGTTTAGCGTATCCGTTGAAGGAAATGGTAGCTCAGAGCGACTCTGATTAACCTTATCATGTCTAACAAAATTCGGTTATCCTGTTCGGACACACCGTCAAACTGACGTGTTCCGGGAGGAGTCCTCATTGAAAGAATACTATATACTCTTTCAAGTATACTAGAAACTTATTGCTTAAGTATTTTCCATTACGGTCTTACCGTGACGGTTTAATACTTTAGCCGATCTGTTTGTTTATTTCGTGTCGAAACTCTAAAGTTTCCGATTTGTGTTCAAAAGAAACACATAACCATAACGCGATGCCACATGTACAGGTCACGAAATATTCATATCCACATCTAGCCTAGCTAGACATGGGCCCACTTGCTTCACTATGAATAGCTGGCTAACAGATCGGTGGCACTTACACTTTTACCAAGTAAATAGTGTTTTAGGCACTTTGCCCATAAACTAGATTCGTAGACTTTATTTGAATGAATCAAATTAGTCCTGGTACCCACTCTTCAAAAGTGTGGATATACGATTTTGTTTAATAGTGTCCCTGACAACTATGCCACATCCAAGTTTCTTAACTGATCAAATCAGTTTGAGCTATTTGTTTGTCATGTTATATATTTGAGATATTATTTATATTCAAAATATAAATGCTGTTATTCACATCTAATGTGTTTATCTCAATATCATCTTTATATAATAAAACACTTTAGTGTTCTAGAATATAAAGGTTCACCCGCAGCGGGTTAAACACTGATATAGAGATAATGTATCTAGTCAAACTAGTTACATTATAACAGTTTCCTAATTTAGGTACATACCCGAGGGTAGTTCCTAAATTAGGTATCTACGGTTAAAACAGCGACTTTGTCCCGTTTTCAATTCGCAGATAAATCTCAATTGAAGTCAGTATCCTGTTCAAAACAGATTCTGAACATCAATACATATTTTATGTACCACACTAAGTATTAAAATCTAATTTTAATACTATGTGTGAACATAATTATGACAATCATTTTTGAAGTCAGAGCCTTGCTCGTCTTCAATTCCTTCTTGGGATATGTCTTTTATCTTCCAGAAGATTATAATGATTTTGCCTTTGCCTTTTTCAACACTCCAGAAGCCTTTGGCCAAGCCTCGGGTTTCTAGAATATCGAAGTAAGGTGCGCCTTGCGCTACTTGCTTATTGCAAACTTTGACTTTGTCTCCTTGAGATTAGTCATTAATTCTCCAAGAATTATTTATTGCAATTTTTTACTTCTAAAATCTAATTTAGATTTATAAAGATCCTTCAATTTCATTATCATACTTTAAGGATCTAATCTTAGTTCTGATAAAGAAATTAAGGAGTCTATTTGACAAGTATAATGGATTAAGCACTAAAGTTATCATTACATGAATATTTCAAATATCATGTTCCACTTATTTGCTTAACTCCTTATTAGGCTTAATATATTATTTATCAAATAAAATAACTTATTATTTTCCAGGACCATCCTGAAATTTTATTCCCAATTTGAAAATTAAACCATTTAAACACATTTTCCCCAGGATTATGTTTTAAATGTCAATCTTTCAATTTATCTTGATTCTAATAGTCCAACTATTTAATCAACGATTTGTGGTACTATGTATTATATTGATTATTATAGTCCAACTATACAATCAAATATAATTTAAATCAATTAACCTCAATTACATTGATTACTATAATCTAATTATAAAATCAACTGTAAATTGAAATTAATTAATTCAAATATATTGATTACTATAATCCAATTATATAATCAACTATAATACAGTCCAACTGTTTAATTAAAACAACAATTTAAATATTAGTCCAACTAACATTTAATCTAACGACGAAATAATTTGTGATTGAGCGCGTATGGCAAGTAATTGAACGAATATTGCAAATTCAATTCTTGCCTCCCACTATTTTTCGGCGAGCCTCTAACCCTCTGTCGAGTACTCGGGAAACCGTGTTTCCTAGTGGGCTAGGATCCCGTTAAATATCACACAATCTTGACTTTGGACAACAAATTGTATGATAATTAACTAGGTAGATCTCTAAGATCAATTGGATCCAATCCAATTCCTAGATCCGGTAGGGGGAATCCAAATCCGAAACATATATCTTATATATGCCAATACATCCAATGTATTACCTAACCTTTTCCTCTGAATCAACTAAGCCTTGGCTTTGGCACAACAAACTTAGTGATCCCAGTCAAGCGCGACCCATTGACCATGGAAAGCTTCGTAATCAATGTCGATGGACAAGAAGTGGTCTTGACTTTGGCCAACAAACCACAACTTGGACAAGACACCAATATGGAACAAAGCCTTCGTGATTCAAACACATCTTTGACAGACAAAGGCCTTGACTTTGGCCAACAAACCAATGCCGTCTCGGATCTTGAGTGAGAATCACTCAATGGAAGGAAAGACGCTTAATATTGAGTGAGGGTTTTTCGCGTGAAAATTGGAAACCAATTTATTATCTTTGTTAAGGTCTCATCATCATACACCCTTAAACATGCATTCTAAACACATAATAAAGCGCATATGAATAAAATATAATGATATGCGGATGGATACTTTACATTGATCCTAGATCAAATCTCTCATTTTCTCTCTCCAAAGCTAGCACATGTATTTACTTCTACCCGTTACACTACACTTCTAAAGAAACCTCATTTACATTGAGGGGAATAGGTGAGAAGAGAATACAAAGAGTATAGAGGTGATAAGGCTGGACACGCAGGTCCAATTAATAAATCAAATTTATTACAATTTCCAAAATTGCCCCACCCGACTAATATCCATCGATATACATTATTCATGCATCGCAACCATGTATTCATACAAGCATGTTATCAATCAATCTAATCCAATTAATTAATCTGATAATTAGTGATCATCCAATGTTCAAACAACGATTTGATTTTTGCGTGAGTCAAACTCGTTTTGCGAATAAGTACTCAAAGTACGAATTCTTGAATTAAATTAAACTACAAAATTAAATCCAATTCAATTTGTATTTAATACTAATTCACTATTTAATTCCAAATTAAATATTACACTTTTATTAACGAACCTTTACGACTTAAATTCCAAATTTAATCGCAACGGGTCTCAAAACCCGATTAACATCTAATGTTTATTTAATTAAAGTTCAATGGGCTTTTAATTAATTTCTTTAAGGCGTGGACTTTTGGTCAACTCGGGTCAAACCGAATAACCAAATCCAATCCGGGATTTACCCCATAAGCCCAGAAATTATTTTGGCCCATTAGGCCCAATTAAATAATTAAGGTCCATTAAGTCATAATTGGACTTTTTGGATGCGGTTTTGGGCCCAATTGGATCCAACCAAATTGGCCTAAACCTAACTTGGTACAACCAAGCCCAAAAGCCCAATTACAACCTATAAGGCCCAATTTCCAAAATAAGCCCAATTAATTAACTATAAAATTCCAAATTCCATAATTAATTAACCTAAGTGTAATACACAATTAATCACCCAATTAACATTCCTAAAACATCAATTAGCCTAATTAATCATGCACTTTAATATCAAATAGTGTCCAACACAATTTCATCAAAATCAAACCCATTTTCAATCCGATTCGGTTTCAATCCAATTGAATCCACAATCATCATTTCCCAAATCAATTCAACTCATCCAATGAATCAAAACAAAAAAATCACAATGAATTTCATGTTACTTGAATTCGGCCAAGCCTACTTAATTTGGGGAAAATTGTTCCAAATCAAAATTCAATCCAATTGAACTTCAAAACAACATTACCCACATTTTTTTAAGTCATCCAATGATCAAAAAAACAAAAATCACCAAGAAATTAGGGTTCTTCAATTTCGGCCATGCCCCCAATTGGGGAAAATTGATCCAACCAAATTTCTGAAATTGATCATGCACAACTTCAATTCAACAACATTCAAGCATACTTAATCAAACAATTCAACCAATTCATGCTCAATTGATTTTACCCAATTTTAACCCTAACTTTTTCATGCTTGATCAAAGCTCTGATACCATTGTTGGTTTCTAATTAGGTCCCAAGATCATGAAATCAAGCAAGAAATTGCATGAATACATCAAAGAAGTAAGGCGGAAACATACTCACATTGAACGGTTTGATGCGAAGAACAAACGAATTGGCCTCCTCCATGAAGCTCGGCAGTGGCTTCTCCAACAATGGACTGCTCGGTTTGCTGCTTGTGTCCTCCAAGATTCGGCCATGGGAGACACTCCATGGAAGCTCCAAGCTTCAAGCTCCAAAAATGATTCCAAGCTCATAAATTTGTTTCCCTATCACCTATGTATAACCCAAGGTGTGCTAGCACTAAGTCTTCTTCCTTGCTTTCCTTTAATTCGGTCATACCAGAAAAATGGAAGAAGAAATCGGCCTAAAGCCGTAAAGGGAGAAAGAGGAAGAGAGAGGGAAAATGGTTTTTTTAGAAACCGTATAAGAGAGAGAGAATAAAAAGAAAAATGTATTTGGTTTTATATATTTCCAAAAAAAAAATAAACCATTTACTACTTTTCAATTTTCAAAACCAAAGTCAAAAGCCAAAAAGAAAAAAGCATTAAAGCTTTTCAACTACCACATCAATCACTCAAATCAATCAATCAAATTGTCACATCACTCAAAGTGACATGTGATTTGACGCTTGATGTGACTAGCGATTTGACGCTTGATTTGACTTGCGTGCCGCACTCGAATTCGAAATGCGAATGCGCTCGCAAATAATCCCGGGCTCGGGTTCGCTAATTCCAAATTAACGAATTTTCCGTCGCGACGTAATTAAACGATTACGCCTAGCGAAATCACTATTCACGTCGCTAACGAATTAATTCTAAATTAATTCGTTCGCCCGAATTAAAATCTAATTTTAATTCCGCGTCGAAATCCAATTTCGCATAATATATCGATTAAATAAATTAATTCTCTCTCTTTAATTAATATTTTATCCCAGATAAAATATCTCCGTAATTAATCCCAGATTAATTTTCTCTCTCTTCTAATTAATCCCAGATTAATTAAAGTGCGAGTCATACATCATCGGTGAATCTTCGGAAGCGACCCATGAGATCCCCGGATATGTTGGCAGTAAATACGGTCGTCGGACTATCCGAACACGTAAGTACCTCGTACTACGTTTATACCGATTTACAAGACAAGGTTGGCTTCTAGCAAAGCGCCATGCCTACCCAATTCTCCAGAAATATCCTTATAGGAATATGTGATCTATATCAAGCGTAGTATACCGTAGTATTGCGTATTTCGATCCAGTATCGGATGTTCACGTGCTAGGCCTGGGGCTGGAATTGTGTCTGCCCCGTACGAAGCACATATCGGATGTCTGGCAACTAGTCTCTATAATCGGATATACATGACCTAGTCATAATATCCCGATAGCTCGAGCATTTAAGAGAACAAGTTCCGTATCCTATGTGACCATCATCTCCATATGACTGGAGTGATACTTCCGTCTTAACATCACACCCAACACACTACGATTCTCAATATACCCAGCATTGGCGTACACAGAACCGTTAAAGCCCTGGACGACCTCAACCAAAGTATATTGATTGTCGCAAGTATTAGCGGTGCAAGTCTCAGGTTAAGACCAAATACACCTACCCTGATTGCAGACTCCCATAGACACATAGTCATACTACCAATGGGATTCCGCAGGGGTCTATCCAGAGCGAAGCTGTTTCCCGTACCATCGGTAAAACACAACCTCCTATTACACTTGCATGAGTATCCTATACCCAAATATATGAGAACTATGATGTTGTGCCCTCACAACGTGCACAAGTGTAATACTAGTCTTTTACGTATTTATCGATGTCCAATCTCGATAATACTCTGACTAGGGATATTTAATGATTTATCCTTCGTGGACTGATACTGTCTCATATCATTCTCTGTCCAGGAACAAATCATAGGGACCTCTCATCATTTATACATCTAGGTGATCTAATCACAAATGATAAGAGTGTAATCTCCTTTGTCACATAGTTAATTTGTACAACAACACTGATCTGTACAAATAGTGACGTTATGGGTCATAATTGTCGAACAGAATCTACTGTTGACCATGTTTGGAACTCTTCCAGCAAAAGGCACCTCGTTAAGGGTTTAAAGAAGAATCCAGATGTAGACTTTCTATCATCAAGATCTGATTGGAAGTCGGAAATCGTATACCATTACTTGCAGTTCATTCCTCCATAAATAATCAACTTATCCTTAGTACCTTTAGGATACTTCATGATATGTTTAATGGCCATCCAATGGTCATTTTTTTGGATTGATGATATCTACTATTACGCTAACAACGAAACTGATATTTAGGCCTAATACATAAAATGGAATACATTATGAACCCAAAACACGAAAGCATAAGTTGGTTAGACATTTCTAACCTTCTTATTACTGTTTTGGGACTCATCTTCTTTGAAAGTGAATCTCGTTCTGAACAGTATATTTGATGTCTTATAGTTACCAAAAATTTATCGTTCCATGATCTTGTCTATGTACGTTGATTGGGATAACCCAATCAGCTTCCTTTCTCTATCTCTAAAGAGTTTTATTCCTAAAACATAGGAAGCTTCTCCCAGGTCCTTCATGGAGAAATTCTTACAGAGGGTAAGCTATGTCGCCTTGCATCATCCCTATATCATTCCCAATGATTAGATGTCGTCAACATAAAGGACTAAAAATACCACCATGCTCCATTTGCCTTCTGATACAAACGAGATTCTTCCGAATTCTAGAGAAAACCAAACAATCTAATAATCTCATCGAATCGAAGATTCCAACTTCGTGAAGCTTGTTTAAGTCCATAAATGGACTTCTTAAGCTTACATACCATACCCGAGTTCTCGCTGGATGCAAAACCTTCGGTTATTCCATATAGATTTATTCATCAAGAAATCCATTAGAAAAAGCTATTTTGACATCCATTTGCCAAATCTCGTAGTCATGATACGCAGTTATAGAAAGCAAAATCCTAATAGACTTAAGCATTGCAACTGGCGAAAAAGTTTCATCGTAGTCGACGCCAGGTCGCTGCATGTAATCTTTTACTACCAGTCGGGCCTTATAGGTTTCAACCTTTCCATCAGGCCCGCGCTTCCTCTTGTAAACCCATTTACAACTGATAGGAAAAATTCTTTCAGGAAGCGGAACCAAGTACCAAACTTGATTCTCATGCATTGAGTCTAACTCGGATTTCATGGCACTTTTCCGTTTCACGGAGTCAATGTCTAACATCGAGTCTCTATAGGTAAATGGATTAGTCTCTTAAACGAAAAGAACATCGAGACTATTTTCTTGTATCAAATACAAGCGTTCAGGAGGTCTAGATACCCTTTGTGACCTACAAAGTGTGTGTATTGAAGGTTCTCCATCTACTTGAACTTCATGTTCCTTCGTTGGTTCGTTGTTTTAAGGTTGGACTTCATCAAGTTCAACATGTCGATGATTACCATATTCTGACAAAAATTCTACTTCTAGAAATTTTACGAAGCGAGCTACAAACACATTTCGATGCTCGGTATCATAGAATAGATATCTCTTCGTATTCAAGGATATCCAACAAACCTAAGCTTTTGCCCTCGAGGCAAAAGCTTATCTTACTGAGCCATCTTGACATAGGCAGGACAACCCCAAACCTTAATATAATTAAGATTTGGTCTCCTACCGGTCCATATCTCATATGGAGTCGTAGGAACAACTTTTGAAGGAATCTTATTCAAAAGATGTGTAGCTGTTAAAAGAGAGTAGCCCCATAAGTAATAGGGCAAATTAGTAAAACTCAACATTGATCGGACCATATCTAATAAAGTCTGATTTCTCCTCTCAGACACTCCATTGTGCTGTGGAGTACCTGGAGGAGTATATTGAGCGAGAATCCCATTCTCCTTCTTAATCCATGAACTCACTGCTCATATATTCGCCGCCTCGATCAGATTGAAGGCATTTAATATATTGACCAGTTTATTTTTCTACTTCATTTTGGAATTATTTGAACTTTTCAAAAGTTTCCGATTTATGTCGCATCAGATAGACATAACCGTACCGTGACAGATCATCGATAAAGATAACGAAGTACGAATAACCAATGTGAGTTGTCTGACTTAGTGGACCACATACATCAGAATTTACGAGTTCCAGTAAGTTAGTGGCTCGGTGTCCTACACTAGAAAATGGGGTTTTGGTCATCTTACCATGAATGTATGATTCACAAGTTAAATAAGGTCCAATGATGAGATATGGTATCAAACCATTCCTAACCAATTGGGTAAGGCGTTTAAAGCCTATATGACATAGCCTCATATGCCAGAGTTCAGTATTATTAATAACAAGTAAATTACATTTATTAATCCTAGTATTTAAAATATCTCTAGAAGTATACAACGTGTAATGACCATGCTTATTTAGACAATAAAGGATCTGAATATTACATTTATCATATAAATACAAAGAACAATACTGAATATTAACATGCTAACTTTCTGTATCTAATACAAAAAGAGATATAATATTTACTACACATCCCGGTACAACGTAGCAATCATACAACAAAAGGCTCCCATTCGGCAAAGGGAACTCGCATACTCCCACTGCAACTGCATCCAGAGAGTCTCCACTCCCAAAGCGCAACTGCATCTCTCCAGGATTCAATTTCTTACTTTCCTTCAGGACCTACAACGAATTACAAATTTGAATAGGACAAACAGAATCCAAAATCCAGCTAGATGTAATAGCTTCACAAGCCAATGAGATATCAATAACTGGAAAAATAAATGTACCTGATGTTGATGCTATCTCCTTCCTTATCTGGGCAATGTAGTCAGGACATTTCCTTTTCCATTGTCCGACTTTGCTGCAGTGATGGCATTTATCTTCAGACGCCCTCTTGGTCTTTGCTATCTTTCCTTGCGGTGGAGGATCGAAACCCTTCTTCTTCACTTTCGTCTTCTTTCCCTTTGGCCAGGCCGGGGAAGAAGCAGAGAGTGAAGTAGGTTTCGAAGGTCGAGTCGGTACTCCATTCCTTAGGTCATCTTTCACCTTGATCAGCATCCTATACAGTTCATGGTAGGAACAGATAATCCCATTCATGTTGAAATAAATCACGAATTGGCGATATGAAGCTGGCAGCGAACCAATAATGACACTTCTACCGAGAATGTCATTCAGAGGGAGATTATGTTGATGGAGTTGGTGTTTGGAGTGCCAATCCGAATTGTAAATTTTATTATTTTTTAATAAAATAACTACATTTTTCATTTCATACCCTATTAATGGTATTGTCATTATGCGTATTAAATTGATGTATCGTTATGCTAAGAATGACATCGACCTTAGAATAGTTTTGACACTAGGTGTAAACTATTTTTAAAGTAAATATTCCTAGTCATTGGTTTTGGAATACGGTCGAATTCATATAACCTATAAGACTAGCACATGTTGTATATTGGAATTGGAGTTCCAATGGTATAACACGATGTACCATGAATTTTGGAAAATCGTATAGACATGTGGGTATTCGTTGGAGTGAATACTGAATGACTCATTAGGGATTCCTAATAGTTGAAAGTACACACCATCATCAATAGGAATCTCATCGAGTCGAGTAGCATATGTAATCCTTTGACTATATGATATCATTGATTTTGTGTGAGATCCTCCACACTTAGATGCCATGTATGTCAGAAACCTTTCATGGTCTGGCCTCTAGATGTTCGTTGGGTGTGGACCGAAGCACACAGTAATCAAGTGCGAAGCAAGATATGATCCATCAGCCCGTAAGTGTACCATAAGGGGTTTAGGTATCCATGTTAGTAAAGTCACGATTCTTAAATCTTTGGCCAAAGTCGATCATCTAGGGTGGATAGCATCAGTTATGAAGAATCGTGGACATGTCGACATGAGATGTGCGTCTTGGAAACTTGACGGTATATTCTATGTTTCCTAAGCATAACTCGGATAGCCTACGACGGAGGGATTGTTAAACATATGTGATGACTTTGACTTGTATAGTTCAGAAATGTCGTTCTTGTTCTTCACGAATTCTGAGGTGGCCGAATTGCGTACATATTAGCTAGGCTTATATGACGAAAGTGTTTGAACTTAGAGAATCCCAATATGAGAGCTGCTACTTAGCAAACAAACAAAAAAAGGCTGCGCGCTACAGCGCCGCGCGCACTGTAGCGTGCACTTTTCACACGCGTAGTGCGCACAGACTGTAGCGCGAGTGACGCACGGACGTGGCGCCCTTCGCGCGCTGATTTTATTTTGTTTCATTCCGGAGCTTTCAGACTTCGATTCAGTCCCGGGGCACTGATCCGACCCTAGGGTTCCACAACTGCCCCAACAGAATGGTATCAGTAGCAAAGGCTTAACCACACAACACATGTTTTGAATCTATGCCATAGTAATTTTAATTTAATTATGCATATGACATATTGGATATGTATTGCATTTTTTAAATAAAACTTTGACCTAATAAAGTTATGGACTTGATTGCCATAAATCTCCCGTGATTAGGTGATTACTTTTAAGTAAAAGTATTAATAATATTGGAGCATTATTGGATGGTCCGTCTTGTCAATACGGAGATGAATAGGTTCTTACTACTTATATCCAATATCATCATTAGTGTGATGGTGTACATACGAAGCTCATTAGTGCACATTAACAAGTATACACCTAGAACACGTCTTAATCTAATATCGTCATTAGTGTGAGGATAAGAAACGGTTCAGGACCAAACCAGGAGTCACATGAAGTGATTGACCTTGAAGGTCTACCTAATGAGTTTACAAAGGCCAATATCGTCATCCAATCCCCTCGCTTCGCGTCAGGCTTGGAATTGGCCAATCCACATCCCAAACCAGAATGCTTTTAAAAAAAACAGAAATAGAGTTCTTTGTGTGAGGCTGGAGTAAATGTCATGGGATCCACTTCCCGCTATGAAATTTTGATAGTCAAATTTCTATTTTTCCGATAATAGAGATTACGGAATTAAGTAAAGTAGTGGGAGGGCATTGATAGATTTAAAATTTCATAATCAATTAGTGTTATCACTTTTGAAATGAAAATTGTTCTACTACTACTCAAAAATGTTGTCTTGTAGATGGTTGCAGCTAATCCATTGATGAAACTTTTGAATTCCAATAAGCTAAAAGGACCCAAGAACTATTTCGAATGGGAAATGAACATACGCCTTGTCTTGGAGTATGAAAAGTTAACTTATGTCATTATCAATCCACTGCCTGTTGATATCGATCCTAACTCCACTCCAGAAGAGCGAGATACTTTTGATAGATAAGGATGATAACCTAAAGGTGAAATCCTACATCTTAGGATCAATGGTTCCAGATTTGCTGAGACAGTACATTAAAGTACCAGATGCTTGGAGAATTATGCGAACACTCAAGGAGTTGTTCGACGTAAATCAAGAGATGGAACTTTATCGAAGGTCTAAGGAATTGTTCCGTGCTGAACTCAATGAGGGAGAGTTGTCAGCACTCATGTTTTGAACATGATTGACCAAATTCGATATCTTGAACGACGGGCATTGTGTTGATGAAAGGCTAGGCCGTAATTTGATTATGTCTTCTTTGTCGGGTTTTTATGCTGGTTTTGTATTGAATTTCCATATGCATTTGATGCAAGCCACATACGAAGAAAAATTTATAACATGCCACGCACGGCGAGCAATATTTGAAGAAATGCAACCCCATATTGTATCTCCATGGTGGAGCTGGCTCTTCAAAGACTTCTGGGAAGTCAAAGAAAATTAAGATGGGGAAGAAAAAGATATCAAAGAAAAATTACAAGAAGCGCAAAGGCGCAAAACCGAAAGTAGCTCGTGATCAATCTCTATAATGCAAGAAGTCTGGACACTGGAAGAAGGACTGTCCAGAGCTTAAAGTATGACCCTCAGGTACGCTTTGTATTTTTCCAATTATTGACATCTCATTAGCCTTAGATGCAAATAGTGGATGAGTGTTAGACACTGGCAGTCCCACTCATATTCGCAATTCCCTACAGGAAATGAGGGTTAAACGAAGGCTGAATAAAAGGGAGATCCAGCTTAGAGTTGGCAATGGCGAGACATTGGATGTCAAGGCCATAGGAACTGTTGTTCTAGATCTCCCAAATGGATGTAAATTAGATTTTCATGACTGTTATTATGTTCCCTCACTTATCAGACAAATAATATCACTGCCTATATTAGATAAAGAGGGATATAAAATAAACATTAAGGATGAAACTTTGTGTTTGTATGATAAAGAAATTTTATTAAATGTGAATGTTCTTTATCAAACGGTCATTATGTTTTGGAAACATGTAGAGATGTCTTTAATATAGAAAAAATACAAGTAAGAAGTCTGAACTAAATAATACTGAATTATGGCATATGAGATTGGGCCATATAGGTGTTCGACGTCTATCCAAATTGGTGAAGGATGGTTTGATTGAAAATCTTACCTTAGACCTTTATCCGATTTGTGAGTCATGTATCCAAGGAAATATGACAAATGCCTCATTTCAAGGTGTTGGAAACCGTGCTGGAGATTTACTTGAGCTAATACACAGTGATGTGTGTGGTCCATTAAATCATGCCGCTCATGATGGTTCCACATACTTTGTGACTTTCACAGATGACAAGTCTAGATATGGATATGTCTATCTGATGAAACATAAGTCGGAAACATTTGACAAGTTCAAAATATTCCTAAACGAAGTAGAAAAACAAACCAGTAAATTATCAAATGCCTTAGATCAGATCGAGGCGGTGAATACATGAGTGAAGAATTCAAAAATTATTTAAGGGAGAATGGAATTCTCGCCCAATATAGCCCACCAGGAACACCTCAACACAATGAGTGTCTGAGCGTAGAAATCGTACTTTATTGGATATGGTGCGATCCATGATGAGCTATACAGATCTTCCTTATTTCCTTTGGGGTAACGCTTTACAAACTGCTGCCTACATACTTAATAGGGTTCCATTAAAAGCTGTTTCTATGACCCTCTATCAGATATGGTTCGGTAGAAATCCAAGTCTTAAGCATTTAAAGATTTGGGGTTGTCCTGCATACGTTAGAATTGTGTAGCGGGATAAACTACCACCCAGATGGTATAAATGTAGGTTCGTTGGATATCCTGATAATTCTATGGGATATCAATTCTATGATTCCGAACAACGAAATGTATTTGTTGTTCGCTTTGTAACTTTTCTTGAAAAGTAATTTTTGAGAGAAAGTGGGAATTTTAGAGAGATTAAACTTGATGAGTTTGATCCCAACATTAAGGAACCTGGGATGGAACCAGAGATCTAACTAGGTGAAGGATCTACAACACAGGTTCTACGTAAGTCGAATAGAATATCAAGGCCTCCTGAGAGACTGTTTTTAACATCTGATGTGAGCCTTAGTGTTCTCCTCCTGGAGGAAATAGATCCGACTACGTATAAGGAAGCGATATTGGATATCGATTCGGGAAAATGGCAGGAAGCCATGAAATCTGAAATGGATTCAATGCATGCCAATCAAGTCTGTGACTTAGTTGAACTTCCTGAAGGAGTTAAACTTATTGGCTGTAAATGGGTTTACAAAAGGAAACGAGGGCCGATGGAAATGTGGAAACCTTTAAGGCCCGACTGGTAGCGAAAGGTTACACTCAACTTCCTGGGATTGACTATGAGGAAAATTTTTCACCAGTAGCCATGCTAAAATCCAAGAGGATTCTTTTAGCCATTGCTGCATATCACGACTATGAGATATGGCAGATGGATGTGAAAACCGCTTTCCTAAATGGATTCCTTGAAGAGAATATCTATATGGAACAACCAGAGGGTTTCGTATCCAGTGAGACTTCAAACTTGGTTTGTAAGCTCCAAAAGTCTTTTATGGACTTAAACAGGCATCCCGAAGCTTGGAATCGTCGTTTTGATGAGATAATTAGATTATCTGGATTCATCAAAAAATGAGGAAGAACCATGTGTTTATAAGAAAGTTAGTGGGAGCATGATAGTTTTCTTAATCTTGTATGTAGATGACATCTTTATCATAGGAAATGATATAGGCATGATGCAAATGTGAAAGCCTACCTTTGCAAGAACTTCTCCATGAAAGATATGGGTGAAGCTTCCTATATACTAGGTATAAGGCTCTACCGAGATAGAGTCAGGAAGCTTATAGGGTTGTCACAATCGACGTACATAGACAAGATGTTAGAAAGGTACAGTTTTACCAACTGCAAGGCAGCAAATGTACCTTTCCAATACGGCATACATCTTTCGAAGAAAATGGCACCTCAAACTGAGGAAGAGAGAGTTAGGATGTCTAACTTGCCATATGCTTCTTGTATTGGAAGTATAATGTATGTTATGTTATGTACTAGACCTGACATCAGTTTCGGCGTCAGTGTGACCAGCCGATATCAATCTGATCCAGGTAATGATCATTGGACAATCGTGAAACATATCCTAAATATCTTAAAGCCACAAGGATAAGTTTCTGATATATGGACAAGATGAGCTACAAGTTAAGGGTTATACAGACTCCGACTTCCAAGGAGATCCAGATGATAGAAAATCTACATCAGGATACATATTTACCCTTAACGGTGGTGCAAGTAGTTGGCGTTGTTCAAAGCAAGGCTCAACAGCTGATTCCACCACTGAGGCGGAATTTATAGCGGCTTCAGAAGCTGCTAAAGAAGCTGTTTGGATTAGAAATTTTATCACAAAACTTGGCGATGTGCCTAGTATTGCGGATTCAATCCCATTATACTATGATAATAACAGATCCATCGCGCAGGCTAAGGAGCCGAGGGCGCATTCCAAGTCTAAACACATGGAAAGGATATCATGTAATTAGAGAGATAATTGAACGAAAAGACATAGTGGTCTTACAGGTTCAAGGACAAGACAACATAGCAGACCCGCTTACAAATGCCTTACCTCCTAAGTTATTCGATAAACATGTGGAGGAGATGGGACTACGATACCATCCAGATTGGCACTAAGCAAGTGGGAGTTTGATGGAGTTGGTGCTTGGAGTGCCAATCTGAATTGTACATTTTATTATTTATTAATAAAATAACTACATTTTTCATTTCATACCCTATTAATGGTATTGTCATTACGCGTATTAAATTGATGTATCATTATGCTAAGAATGACATCGACCTTAAATATATTTTGACACTAGGTGTAAACTATTCTAAAGTAAATATTCCTAGTCGTTGGTTTTGGAATACGGTCGAATTCCTATAACCTAGAAGACTAGCACATGTCGTATATTGGAATTGGAGTTCCAATGGTTTAACGCAATGTACCATGAGTTTTGGAAACTCGTATAGACATGTGGGTATTCGTTGGAGCGAATACTGAATGACTCATGGTGATTCCTAATAGTTGGAAGTACACACCATCGTCAATAGGAATCTCCTCGAGTCGACTAGCATAAGTAATCTTTTGACTATAGGATATCATTGATTTTGTGTGAGATCCTCCACACTTAGATGCCATGTATGTCAGAAACCTTTCATGGTCTGGCCTCTAGATGTTCGTTGGGTGTGGACGGATGCACACAGTAATCAAGTGCGAAGCAAGATAGGATCCGTCTGCCCGTATGTGTACTATAAGGGGTTTAGGTATCCATGTTAGTAAAGTCACGATTCTTAAATCTTTGGCCAAAGTCGATCATCTAGGGTGGATCGCATCAGTTATGAAGAATAATGGGCATGTCGACATGAGATGTGGGTCTTGGAAACTTGATGGTATATTCTATGTTTCCTAAGCATAACTCGGATAGCCTACGACAGAGGGATTGTTAAACATATATGATGACCTCGACTTGTATAGTTCAGAAAGGTCGTTCGTGTTCTTAGCGAATTCGGAGGTGGCCGAATTGCGTACATATTAGCTAGGCTTATATGACGAACGTGTCTGAACTTAGAGAGTCCCAATATGAAGTGTACTCGTTGAGCACTTGGGTAGCCGATTATTTTTGATAAAATATAATATTCGATATTATAATTATCAAGTAAGATAATCAAGTGTTATGGGATAACATTGATTATTTACTTTGACCTAATTGGAATAATTAGATTAATTCAATAATTACACAATGGCTTAATTGTAAAATCATAATTATCTCTACCATTTGAGGATATTATGGTAATTGTAAGTATGTAATAATAGGTGGTTTTGGCTTTATTTAATTAGATTAAATCAAGGTGGCAAACATTTAACTAATCCATTCCTAATCTTTGGCTTGATTTAATTGTATTAAATTAAAGTGGGAGACAATGGAGATTAGTCACACCTTATTATACATATTTGGACCAATTAGATTAAGCCCACTTAAAAGTTGATTACAACTTTTATTAATTAAAAATTACCAAAGTTTTGCTATAAATAGCAAATTTTAGGAATGTTTTAATTACAAGTTCAAATACAAGCATAAGCAAATTCTTGAGAGATTAGCCTAAGTTAGAGAAGTGTTTAAGATAGCTTGTGAGGTCTCTACAACATTTCATCTAAGAGAAATCAAGATTGGATCTTGAAGTGAAGCTTGGAAGCATGGAAACAAGATTGGATCTTGGCGTCAAGCATGCACACCTTGGAGGTTCTCCAACAATTTCAACAAAGGAGAAGTAGATTGGATCTTTCATGAAGCTTATTAGGTAATGTTGATCCTCTCCAAAGCTATGTTTATTTGTGTATTAGATACATGATCACATGGCTTAATGTTGAATAAGGCAAATCAATTGTGTTAGGATACTTTAGAAGTATAAACACAACATGCTTGTAATTAGGTCAAAATGTTCATGTTGGACATAGAATAATTAATAAGAGTTTGGAACTCTTAATTAAAGCTTAGAGTTATGGCTTGTGTATTTATAATTGGGATTCTAAAATGGTTTGTGTGTATTGTATTCAATATTTACGCAAATGCGTATTTAGAATAAATTTATGTTTTTTGAAAAATATTTGATATTTTAAAAAACTAGATTTTTATTCTATAACATGTGTTTATGTTGTTTTTGAAATTAAAAATTAATTTTGAGTGTTTTTGAAGTGTTTAGGGAAGACCGGAAATTTATTGGGTTATAAACCCTCTTATTGCAGCTCTCTGGAATGAGAGCTGCTACTTAGCAAACAAAAAAAATAATAATTAAGGGGCTGCGTGCTACAGTACCGCCGCACTGTAGCACGTGTGGCGCACGAGCGTGACGCCCTTCGCGCGCTGATTTTGTTTTGCTTCGTTCCGGAGCTTCCGGACTCCGATTCAGTCTCGTTTTTTCCAATACACTCGAAATGGAATATAGTATTTCATCAAATGATTTACAATTACACCCATACTTGATATCCATGGGTTAAACCCATTTCCACTGTCCGGGGCACCGATCCGACCCTAAGGGTTCCACAACTGCCCAAACATATGTTGCCTCAGTTATTCGATCAAATTAATCAAGTGAAGAACATGCGAGCTCAGAGCTTGCCCCTCGTCCAGTCGCGCATGGAACAGTTCCATCGCAACTTATGAAGAACAATTTGTTCTTGGTTCATAAACGATTCTGTTAATCGCATCATCATACTATACGCATCTGTCATGCCATAGTATTGTTTCTTGAGTCCCGGTGCCAGTGAACTTAGGATGTATGATTTAACTTTTAAATCATCATCTTTCCAAGCTCGGAAAACTTGGTGTTCCTCCGGTGTTGAGTCCTCAGACACAGCAAGGGGCAACAGACCCTCGAGTACATATCTCAACTTTTCGGAATCAAGGACAATCCTTAAATCCAAATCCCAATCGGCGAAGTTCTCAGCGCCTTTAAGTTTGTTCATATCCAATATACGCGCAAACGGATTAGACGATTGTGCATCCATCACAAATCTATCAGATAGATTACGAAAAACGGTTAGCATAAATTAAGCAGTTTCATATAATATCAAAAGAATTAACTAGATCATGGATTCTTAATCTAAAAAACCCCTCCCACTAAATCATGCAGTATTGTAATCCCCAAACAGAATACAAAGATTTAGTAATTAAATTAAATTCAAATAGTGAAAAGTGGATCCCATGAATATATTTCAGTTTACAACTTTGGCACATTCTCGCCTACGTATATTCATCAGGTAGACAACTCATTGTCAATCACTCAATAGTGACTACTGGGTTTCCGGTCCTGGTCATTTCTCGTTGTGACAGCTTTGGCACGTTCACAAGGAGGCGTACTAAGGTAAAACTCGTCAATGATAAACTCAAGCTACTTGTGTAACCCTGACAGCTTTGGCACGATCAGGATTCCCCTTTCGCTTGAATTATCTAGTGTCTGATTTACATACAACATAAATAAATTTCTATCGGCTACACCCTCACAGCTTTGGCATGTTCTCGGATGTAGTCATAGAAAAAATATTTATAAACTGTATTGACAAGACGAACCATTTAACATGCATCAAATACATAATTAACATAAACCTTATTAATTAGGGATTTTCCGCAAAGATGCTTTTACTTTATTTAATCAAATTAAATAAACACATGCATGCATAAAATAAAGATTAAATTAAACATTGAATTTAAAAGGCATAATCATATCAGGGTGTCCAGAATCAAACTCGCTCTGATACCAATTTGTACGGTTTTAAGGTGAAAATCCGGTAACGCAGCGGAAACGCGGAAAATCAAAATTTTCCGATTTCAAAATTTTTCTTGGATTAATTAAATAAACTTATTTTTTAATTACCCAATTATCAAATTCTGAAAATTACACAATAAACCAAATTTCTTGGTAATTACCAAATTACCCTAATACTTTACAAATTGATCATTTTAGACCTAAAATTGTCAAATATAATTTTGGATGATTCTAAATCATTTCTAAAATGATTTCTAACATGTCCAACACATCAAAATCAGATTGCAACAAAAACCCCAAAAATTTGCTAATTACCGAAACAGTCCCAAATTTTTCAGTTTTTGTAATTTGGTCCTTTTATGTTCAAAACATGTTAAGATCAAATCCAATCAACCCAAAAATTAATATGCATCATATAAACACCATAATACATCACATCTATGAAAATCCCTAAATTTGGAAAGGGTTAAGAACCCTAATTTTACAATTTCTTCAAATTGATAAATCTTACCAAATCAATTAAATTCATCACTTTAATTCAATCTAAACCACACCAAACAAGTCTCACCATCATGAAACAACTCAAGAACAATTCTAGGTCATCAATGAGTGGCTTAGCAACTCTATAATGGCAACATGATTATCAAATAATCAAAAGTAAGCCATTGAAACCATTTCAAGCTTACTTTACAAAACAAGCATGTAAGAATCTTTCAAACAAGTTTCCAACCAACAAATTATAAACTAAAAGAGTAGAGAAGAAACTAAGCAACACAAGTTGTAGCGTAGTTTCATAAAAATAATTTTCTAATTGAAAAAGTTTAAGAAAAACTTACAAAAATCAAAGTTTTTCAAGCTTTTCTTTTGATCTCCAAGCTTTTTCTCTCAAAACTCACTTTGTAATATTTGGTGGCTTAACCTAAACCTAATGAAAATGAAACAAAATAATTTATACTCACAAAAATAGCCTTGGCCGAAATTTGGAGTCAAAAATAAAATATCTAGATATTTTTTTTTGTTTCATTAAAGCTTTAATCAACTTGTATATATGATCATTACACCTTTTAATGATTTTCAACAAGTCAAATAAAGCAGCTCAAGACATCTCCAAAAATATCAAAACTTAAGATATTTATATTTTAATTAATTTAATTATTTAACAATTAAATAATTATTTAAATACAAATATTTTAAATATATGTATGATATTTACTTTAAATATCGAAATACATATATATTTATGATATATGTCAAATATCACACTTTGTCATTTAGTTAATGTGTATTTAATAAAATCTATCATGAAATACAAATACACAATAATTAGGAAATGATTATTAGGTCCATTCGCATGTATTTTTCGTTTAACCTTTAAACGACTTATAAATAATCAGTATTATTCATAAAAATTGCCTAGTGCTCTACGAGTATATTTCACTAGTGAGACTCTCTATATTTAGGCAATCCGTCACGAAATCCAATTTCGTGTCCAAAATTTACCCAACCGTAAATTATGACGACCACGAATAATCTCGCTGAATCATACATGTCTAGGTCATGACATATATTTAATTCCTCTGTCACAGGTATCCGGATATATCCCAGAGATATAGATTGTAAACTTCAAATCTCTATAGGGAAAATCCCGTCGACGTCTCTATTAGCAATCTCTAAAAGATCACTTAGAACTCACTTCTAAAGTGTACCACGGGCCCATGATTTTTATCTGATTGCTAATCATATATGGACTACCTATGCTCTGTACACATAATTGACGGATCATATCTCGACACACACAGGACACACTAAGGATCTGTCACGCCCAACGAACAGGCGGAGGTCTGATCTAAATAGATCGGTGATGTGACTGCCATCTAAGTGTGGAAGATGTCTCATGTGCCCACGGTGGTATCTCAAGTCAAAGAATCACAAATGCTACTCAACCCGAGAAGATTCTTATTGATGTTGGTGTATCATCCATTAAGAATCTTCAGTGAGTCGTTTAGTGTTTATCTCCTATAAACACATACACGTCTATATGAGTCTCCAAGACTCATGGTTCATTGAGAAACCATTGGAATCATATATTCCAGTATACGACATGTACCGGTCTCAACAGGTTTACTTTACTGACCAAGTAGTGTAAACATTTACTAGGAACTCTCATAGAATGACAACGTCATGATACAACTCAATGTCAGTTGTGACACTTTTGCAACTGTATCATTACTAATCATCCTAAGGTCTATTACATCTTACTATATAAGAAGATATATTATATTATAGAAATTGCTCATTTTATTCATAATAAAACGTTTACAGCAGTATTTACAAGGAAATACAACTAGGAATTGGCGCTCTGAGCACCAACCCCAACAGGTGCTAAATCAACTATTCTTTACTTATTTAATAGGTCAGGTCGGTAGCCATGGACCACCTCGAGTTGACTTCCATGTGTACTCAAACAGTGTCGAATCTGGTACTTTTCCTTTAGATAGCCCAATCCTAGCTTCATCAAATGGTTCTTCCTCAGGTGTTCCGTTGTATTTCAGTTTTGGGCCCCTCTGTCTGACTTCTCTCATTCTCAATGCGCTTGGACCTCAATCATCTACCAATGCAAACCCTATTATACCCATTCTCACGCTTCAAACTTCTTCGTGGTTAAAAACCACCATCAACATCTATCCTCTAGTTCTCGGTATCAACGAGTTAGTGAGTTGATGCCAGGAACTATACAAAGATGGTATAGATGGCACATATGTCCTCGGGCCTCATCTCGTAACTATTCATACCGCCACGTCCCACGGGTCAAGAAGGCTCACATATCGCCAAAGATTTCTTTTTTTTTGTAATGATCGTCTTCCTTTCATCGCCTACCTAAGAGTCTTCTTAGGGTTTTTGAATCGTCTCAGAAAGATATGAAGCCTTAATGGTCTTCCTTAAATGCCAATCACATTTGCCAGGCCTTCTTTTTACTTCGTCTCCCTGATATGCTAGGTGTCACGCATCCACGGCTTGTACGCCAAAACTTGAGACAGATGTGCCGAACTGAAATCGTGGTTTCAATCTGAACCTTTCATTTTATTCCCACGGACGTGATCTCTCATGCATGTGTCGTTGATCCCATGTGTTTGTTTCAATCTGACGGTCATAATGAACCCAAAACGACATACTTAAAGGATGTTCCTCTTCAAGTCCTCTATTTACCACTTCTTCTTCTCCGAAATCCTTTAGAGCTTTACATATTCTGCAACTTCGAGCCCTCAAAAGCTTCACACAGGCTTCACCATCATCTTCAAGCTCTGTAAGTAATTTCACCACTGACTTCTTCTTTCTTCGTTTATGTTTTAGTTTGTAATAATGGAGATGGCCTGTTTGTGTGGTTTGCCTATGTTGTTTGCTTGTTTTTCTAGGTATTTCTTGTGTGTTAATGGCAATACAAGGGTTGTCTACTTTGTATGGATACGTTTATGTTTTTGTGTGTATATTTGGGTGTGTTCTTTTTAGGTTTTTTGTTAGGTTTTTTCTAGGAATTTGAAGTATGTATTTCTAGGGTTTTTTTATGGGTGTGTTTGCCTTGCATGTGCTCTATATTTTCATGTTTTTCCATTTTCAGGGTACCTAAAACCTTTAGAGTTAACCACTCGGTAGGGACGATGACACAGTGAAACCAAGCTTTTGTGTACTTAGCTGCACTAACCATAGAATTAGTTTCTTAGAACTATGTAATTTCAACTAACCTTCCTCATCGGGTATTGACTTGGCAAAAATGAGACTCAAGATCCTCTTCTCCGACTCTCCTCAATATTTTACCTCACATCATGGAATCCACACGCCGAGCCGAGACGGTCGCTGTATGCAGCTCGGTAAAGAGAGCCCCGATGACTTTGACATGATATCGACTATTTCTGAAGAGGAAAATCAATCATACCACTAACGGGTATCCCGACCTGAGCCTAGTCACCCCAATCTCGACTTCGTGAACCTAGACATGGATCGGGATTCATCAATAATTGAGGCCGATCTAGAAAAACTGAGGGCAAGGTTCAACATCCTTGATGCCATCACCCGAGTGTCCCAAAAGAATGTGATCAAGAGAGTAATCTTTGTGATGATCAGGTGGCACTCTGTACGACCTTATTCGATATGAGGTTGCCCCTGCCCGTGTAAGGGTACTTTATAAGGATGTTGGCAGCAATGAATCTGGCCCAATGCCAGCTGAATCTAAATTAGTGGAGATTACTGGCAGGCTTGTACGTGATCTGGAACCAAGCAGGGTCTTCGAGCTGAAGAAGTTATACAAGATGAATACCAATCCAAAAGAATACAAGGGTTGGTAATACCTCTCCACCTACGCCAAAGCTCCTCACATCATCTCAAATCTATTTGCCACTAAAACAATTTCAATGATAAGTGGTTCTGGACCGGGGGGTATGGGGAAGGCATTGGCAGGGCGACGACGAGCGCATCACAGTTCCCCATATTTTCTGAGTTGGAGGTAATAACCCTTCCTTCAACCTCATTCTTACTAGTTTTGACTTTCCACTAACTTTCGAGCCATTTGTAGGTTGTTGGGGGATCTCTCCAAAGTCCACATGAGACTCGAGCAAGGGTAAAAAGGGCGTTTCAATTCAGATGTCATTATAAGGACATCGTCAGCCCTTTCGCTTTTGCCTACTCGGGCCTTACCCGAGCACTCCACCTCCCCAGTCCAGACAGACTGGTAATTTCTTACCAACCCACTAATAGCTGTTTATTGTCTTGATATTTTATATCTTCTTAATTTTATTCTATATGTTAACATCTCTACTCTTGTTTGTAGGTATTTCTAGAATGAAAACTCCAATACAAATTACTGGGAGGCCATGCGGGCTGCCCAGCACTGGTCCAATAGATCTCGCGCCCGAATCGCCACTTCAATCCCACCGGAGGTAAGAGAAAGGGCAACACAAGTAATTACTCCATCCTTCTAGCTCTCCAGTACTCCCCAAACCAGACAAAAAATGACCCATGCACCTCAAAGTACAGAAATCCCCCAGGCCACCCAAACTACAAATATAGCCCCCTGACCCTCCAAAAGATGTTTCCACCAGGTCGGGGATGAGGAGTCTGAGGAACCATCGAGAGGGCCCCATGAAAGAAGACAAAAGACAAGAAGGGCAAAGCTCTGGCTACCTACTCTTTAGACCAATGAGGTGTTGGTTTCTATTACCAAGCCCCAAGATCAATAAGAACAAGCAAAATATATAAATACATGAATGAATTAATTGAAGTATGGCGGAATCATACTCACAATACTTGAAAATGGATGCTAAGATGATGGGAAACTAATCCTTGAGCTTGGAAGGATCAAACTCGACTTGGAGTCCCTCTTTTCTTCTTGGCCGAGAGCTTCACTGCACAAGGGAGGAATTTCGCATCATCTTAGCATCCATTTTCAAGTATTGTGAGTATGATTCCGCCATACTTCAATTAATTAATTCATGTATTTATATATTTTGCTTGTTCTTGTTGATCTTGGGGCTTGGTAATAGAAACCAACAATGGTATCATTGAGCTTAAAGAGCATGCAAATATATTAGGATGTTATTTGGGGAAAATTGTATGAAGCATGATTTGATGAGTTTGCTTGATTAAATATGCTTAGATGTATGTTATTTAGATTATACATCATCAATTTCATGGAAAATAAATTGGATTAATTTTTCCAACGCAAATGAGGCTTGGCCGAATACATGCAAGCATATGGACTAGATGATTTTTTAATTTTAAGACATTAGATGACTTGAAACAATATGGAATGATGATTTGTAACTCGATTAGATTGAAAACGAAATCGGAACCATTTTAATCACCTTGGCCGAATGCTTGATGGAGGATTAGGGACTTGATTTTTTGATTAAATAATGTTGGACATATATTTAAGATAAAAATATGATTAATGGATTAATTTGATATTTTGGGAATATTGATTTAAAGGATTAATCATGATAATACACTTTAATTAATTAAGTTATAAAATTTGGAATTTTAAAATTTGGTTAGTTGGGCTTAATTTTGAATTGGGCCTAAAACTATTATATTTGGACATAATGGGCTTGGTTGGGCCAAGTAGATTTGGACCATTTGGATTGGATCCAAAATGGGCCTAAATCACACCATTTAAGCCCAAATATAATAAATGGGCTTTTATGTTTAATTGGGCCTTATGGGCTTGATATTGATTTTATGGCATATGAGAGGGTGATTCCTTATTGGGCTTGGTAATTGGGTTTGACCCATACATTGACCAAAACCCAAGCCTAAAGAAATCAATTGAAAGCCCATTGGACTTTAATTAAACGGACATTAGATGTTAGTTGGGCTTTGAGACCCGATTGTATTAGATTTGGAATCTAAGTTATAAAAGCACAATAAAAGTGTAAATATTTAATTTAGAATTAAATAATAGGATTAGTATTGAATACGACTTAAATTGGATTTAACGAGTAGTTCGATATAATTCGTGAATTCATACTATAAGTATTTATTCTCAAATTGAGTTGGACTCGCGCAAATGCAAACAATTGTTTGAACATTGTATTGTCACCTAATTAAAGACTAATTAATTGGATTTGATTGGTTGTATAACATGCCTTGAATGAATGAATGTGGATGTGATGTATGAATAGTGTATATCGGATGGATATTAGAAGGGAAGGGTAATTTTAGAAATTATTGTAAATTTAGAATTTATAAATTGGACCTGCGTGTCCAGCCTTTCTCTTATTGTCTCTTTGTATTCTCTTCTCACCTAATTCCCCTCAATGTAAATGAGGTTTCTCTTATTGTATTATGTAATTGGGTAAGAGTAGAATAGTGCTAGCGGGGAGAGGAAAGGGAGTGATTTGTTCTAGGAACAAGTTGTTGTTCATATCCATCCGTATATCGCTATTACTTACTTTACACGCTTTATGATGTTTTAGAAGCATGCTTAAGGGTGTATGATGATGAGACCTAACAAAGATAAATTAATTGGTTGCCAATTACGCGAAAAATCCCTCAAACAATATTAAGCGATTTTCCTTCCATTGAATGATTCTTGTTCAAGATCCGAAGTTGGCATTGGTTTGTTTGGCCAAAGTCAAGACCTTTGTCAATCAAGGATGTACTTGAATCATGAGAGTTTTGTTGCATATCGGTGTCTTGTCCAAATCGTGATTTTTATTGGCCAAAGTCAAGATCACTTTTTGTCCAATGACATTGATTACGAAACTTTCCTCGTCAATGGGTCCCGCTTAACTGGAATCATTAGGTTTGTTTTTGGCCAAAGCCAAGGCCTAGATGATTCGGAGGATAGGGTTAGGAAAATGTAATGGATACATTGACATTATACATATGTTTCGGACTTGGATGTCCACCTAACCGGATCTAGGAATTGGATGAGATCCAATTGATCATAGAGATCTACCTAAGTTAAATAGCATACAGCTTTTATTGGCCAAAGTCAAGGTTGTGTGTTATTTAACGGGATCCTAGCCCACTAGGAAATGCGATTTCCCGAGTTCTCCACAAGAGGGTTAGAGACTTGAAGAAAATAGTGGGAGGCTATTATTGAATTTGCAATTTCGTTCAGATACTTAGCCTTACGCGTCTTTCAAAATTATTTCGTCAATATTTTAATAATTAGTTGGACTAATATATTGTTATTTTGCTTGTAACAGTTTGACTATACCCATAACATCGTTGACTTTATAGTTGGACTATAGTTGTCAAGATGACTGGCAAGGGTAATGTCCGCGACATAATCATGGGCGATAATGTCTTCAAAGGGACAAACTTTGCCGACTGGGAAATGAACCTCAAGATAGTGCTTGGGGCTGAGAGGGTGCTGTATACTATTCAGAGACCTCTCCCGCCTAAACCCACTGAGCCACTGGAGCTAGAGTTATGGAAGACTCATAATGACGATTGTGACCAAGCTCAGTCAGTTATGCTAGCTGCAATGACCCAGCATTTCAGACGCCAGAACAGGGACTTGGATCCCTATATATGATGATGGCAGATTGCGTGATCTCCACCGCACCAACAAGCGGATGGAGAGGTACGAGCTAGTAAGGAAACTCTTCCGCTCCCGGATGACAGACGGCGCATCAGTTGAGGCCCACGGGACTCAAATGATCGCTAACATAGATGAGTTAGCCAAGATGGGCATTGTCTTGGAGGCAGAGTTGACGATTGATATGCTATTACAATCGCTACCCGATACTTGGAAACAAATCATCATCAACTATAAGTTGATGGACACTGACGACACTCTTGGAGAGTTGTTGTCCGTGCTGAAGGAGTCCGAAAAGGAACTCCTAAAGGGGAGCAAGCGCGAGGCGCATTATGCATCGACCTCTCATGCGCCAAGGGCTGGGCCAAGGCAATTGGAGGTGCGAGGAAGAAGAAGTTCAAGAACAAGGGCAAGGGCAAGTTGACAGTGGCTTCTAGGAAGCCAAAGGACAAATCTCGCGACATCTGCCTCAACTGCGGCAAGAGGGGTCACTGGAAACGTGACTGCCAAATGGGCAAAGGCAGAGGGAGGATATCAAGGCTGGCAAGGCTATCGCCTCTGGTATGTTTGTTATTGAGATAAATATGAATACTTCTAGTTTTAAAAATTGGATTTTTGATTCTGGTTGTGGTGCTCATATTTGTACTGATGTGCAGGATCTGCAGGATAGCAGGGTGCTGGCATCGGGGGAGATGGATCTACGGGTCGGAAACGGAACACCACCGTTGCTGTTTTGGCCGTAGGGACTTTTGTTTTAGAACTGCCCTCAGGGCATGTACTTAAACTTTTGAACTGTTATTTTGTACCTAGTTTAACTAGGAATATTATATATGTATCCTTGTTAACCCAGCAGGGTTACACTTATGTATTTAGAAACACTGGGTGTTATTTATATAAAAATGATGCAGAAATTTGCACAGCTGTTGCAAATAACGGTCTTTATATTTTGAATATAAATGAATCTCCTAAAATGACAAACAAAAGGCTCAAAAGGAGTAATCTAAAAGATGAAGCTTATATGTGGCATTGTCGTCTAGGACACATCAACAAGACTCGCATATCCACACTTTCGAAGAGTGGGTACTTGGACGAATTTGATCCCAATTCATATGACGTCTGCGAATCTTGTCTTTTAGGCAAAATGCCTAAATCACCTTTTAGCGGTAAAGGTGAACGTGCCACGGAAATGTTGGCTCTCGTTCATACTGACGTATGCGGGCCCATGTCTAGCGAGGCTAGAGGTGGATTTCACTACTTCGTAACCTTCACAGATGATGCATCTCGTTACGGTTATGTGTATCTTATGAGACACAAGTCGGAAACTTTTGAGAAATTCAAAGAGTTTCGACACGAAGTGGAGAAACAAACAGGGAAGAGTATTAAGACATTACGGTCAGACCGTGGTGGCGAATACTTAAGTTATGAGTTTCAAGATTACTTGAAAGAATATGGTATTCTTTCACAGTGGACTCCTCCTGGAACACCGCAATTAAATGGTGTGTCCGAACGGAGAAACCGCACCTTGTTGGACATGGTAAGGTCAATGATGAGTCGCACTGAGCTACCAATATCCTTCTGGGGATACGCATTAAACAGTGCTATACTTATTTTGAATAAGGTACCGTCGAAGTCTGTTGAACAGACTCCATATGAGATATGGACAGGAAGGAAACCAGGTTTCTCTTTCCTGAAGATTGGGGATGCTGGGCATATGTTAAACGTTTGGAAGGTACCAAACTTGAACCCAAATCTGATAAATGCCTTTTCGTAGGATATCCTAGGGAAACCAAAGGATATTACTTCTATCACCCACAAGAGAACAAAGTATTTGTTGCTCTACAAGCATTTTTCCTTGAGAAGGATTTTATAAATGCAGTGGTAAGTGGGAGGAAAGTAGAACTCGATGAAGATCGTAGTGATACTGTTCCTGGCAATGAATCAACGACGGAACAAGAACAGACCGTCCGGGATGAGTCTGTACCACAAACTTCATCACATACACAAGGACCGCGTAGGTCGGAGAGAGTCAGAACAGTACCTGAGAGGTATGGGTTCCTGATCTCACCTCATGTAGATATTAATCTTATTGAGGATAATGAGCCGGCTACGTATGAGGAAGCGATACTAAATATCGATTCTGCTTTATGGCAAGAAGCCATGAAGTCCGAGATGGATTCCATGTACGCCAACCAAGTTTGGACACTGGTTGATGCACCAGAAGGCGTAAAGCCTATTGGATGCAGATGGATCTTCAAGAAGAAGACCGACATGGATGGCAATGTACAAACGTACAAAGCTAGGCTTGTAGCGAAGGGGTATCGTCAACAATATGGTATTGATTATGACGAAACCTTCTCACCCGTTGCCATGATTAAATCCATTCGGATAATGCTTGCAATAGCTGCATATTTCGATTACGAGATATGGCAGATGGACGTTAAAACCACTTTCCTTAACGGAAACCTTTTGGAGGATGTTTATATGCATCAACAGCCTGACGGTTTTATCGTACCTAGACTTGCAAACAAGGTTTGTAGTTTAAATCGATCCATTTATGGATTGAAGCAAGCATCACGGTCATGGAATCAGCGTTTTGATGAGATCATAAAAGAATATGATTTCATGCAAAACGCAGATGACCCTTGTGTATATAAGAAGGTTAGTGGGAGAGCACTTACTTTTATTGTCCTTATGTCGACGACGTATTGCTTATAGGCAATGACATTCACATGCTAACGTCGGTGAAAGCTTGGCTTTCATTAAAATTCTCCATGAAAGATCTGGGGAAGCAAGCCTTTATTCTTTGAATAAAGATCTACCGGGATAGATCTAGAAATCTGCTTGGACTCTCCCAGAGTACATACATTGATAAAGTGTTGAAGCGATTCAACATGGAACAATCCAAGAGGGGATTGGTTCCAATGGTACGTGGTACCTCTCTGTCTAAGGACATGTGTCCTAAGACTCAGGAAGAGAGAGACAACATGAGTCGGATACCGTTCGCCTCGGTAGTCGGATCGATCATGTATGCCAGATGACACGACCTGATGTCTCATATGCTTTGAGCATGTGCAGTCGCTATCAGGCCGATCCAGGTGAAGGTCACTGGATAGCAGTTAAGAATATCCTTAAGTATCTTAAACGAACTAAGGATGCTTTCTTAATTTATGGAGGTGGAGAACTTGCGGTATCTGGGTATACCGATGCAAGTTTCCAAACCGACAAGGATGACTACAAGTCGCAATCCGGGTACATTTTTTGTTTGAATAACGGAGCAGTGAGCTGGAAATCTTCCAAGCAAGATACTGTTGCCGATTCAACAACAGAAGCGGAGTACATCGCTGCATCTGAAGCAGCAAAGGAGGCAGTTTGGATCCGAAAGTTCCTAATCGGATTAGGAGTAGTTCCGTTAGCAGCTGAGCCCGTTCCATTGTATTGTGACAATAACGGGGCTATAGCACAGGCTAAGGAACCAAGGTCTCATCAACGGTCCAAGCATGTTCTTCGACGTTACCATCTGATTCGGGAGATTATACATCGTGGCGATGTAAAGGTCGAGAAGGTCACATCAGATGACAACATTGCAGATCCGCTGACGAAGGCTGTTCTTCAGCAAGTTTTTGAACGACACATACATAGTTCGGGTATTAGATGCTTGAGTGACTGGCTATAGGCCAAGTGGGAGATTGTTAGACATTATGTCCCATAGCGTCACTGTTTGTAATGATATTGTATTATGTACAAAATTAACTATGTGATAATGAAATTGCCTTTTGCCGTTTTGTAATATTATTTACTTTGATATATAAATGGCGAAAGTCCATATGATTAATACCGGATTGAGATGATATGAGACAGTATCAATCCATAAAGGTTTAATCATTAAATATCCCTAGTCGGAGTATTATCGAGATCGGACATCGATAATGCGGAATAGACTAGTATTGCGCTTGTGCACGTTGTGAGGGCACAACGGCATAGTTCTCATATATTTAAGTATTGGATACTTATGCAAGTGCGATAGGAGGTTGTGTTTTACCGATGGTACGGAAAACAGCTTCGCTCTGGATAGACCCCGCGGAATCCCATTGGTAGTATGTCTGCGTGTCTATGGGAGGCCGCATCAGGGTAGGTGTATATGGTCTTAACCTGAGACTTACATCGCTAGTACTTGCGACAATCGGTAAACTTTGGTTTTGGTGGTTGGGGACCTTAACCGGTTCTGTGTACACCTCTTCTGGGTTTATCGAGAATCGTAGTGTACTGGATGTGATGTCGAGATGGAAGTATCACTTCAGACATATGGAGGTGATGATCACGCAGGACACAGAACTAGTACTCTATAAAAGGTTGCAACCGTCGGGATAATATGACCAGGTCAGGATTGTCCGATTTAAAGAGACTAGTTGCTTGATGTCCGATATATGTTTCGTACGGGGCAGACACATTTCCAGCCCCAGGCCTAACATATGATCGTCTGATACTGGATCGATGTACGCAATACTACGGTATACTACGCTTGATATAGATCTTATATTCCTATAAGAATATTTCTGGAGAATTGGGTAGGCATGGCGCTTTGCTAGAAGCCAACCTTGTCTTGTGAATCGGTAAAAACGTAGTACGAGGTACGTACGTGTTCGGATTATCCGACGACCGTATTTACTGCCAACATATCCGGAGATCTCTTGGGTCGCTTCCCGAAGATTCACCAATGACGTATGATTCAAACTCGATTAATCTTGGATTAATTACGGAGAGACTTTATCTTGGATAAAGTACTATACATAGAGAGAGAACGATTAATTTGGAATTAATCGTAAAATTATTATATTCGATATAATAATCGAAATTCGATTTCGACGCGAAATTAAAATTAGATTTTAATTCGGGCAAACGAGTTAATTTAGAATTAATTCGTTAGCGACGTAAATAATAATTTCGCTAGGCGCAATTATTTATTTAAATTCGATTTAATTAACGTCGCGACGTAAGTTCGGTATTTCGGAAATATCGAACCCGAACGCGTGAGTGCACGTGGGCCCACTTTCATTTGGAAACGTGTGGGGCCCACATGACACATGTCATATTATGCATTATTTAACCTCTAATGCATTGCATGGAGATAGTGTACAATGCACTCAATGGTTTTGCATGGAAATTGAGTGTTTGACACTCTAAGCCATTGCATGATTTGTGTCATAAGTTTATTATTAATTTAATAAATATTATGGCATAAATATAAATGATTTTTTGTAACAAAAATCATTTAACTCTCCTCTCTCTCACATTGCCGAAACTACATGCAGTTTTGGGCTCTCTATTTCTTCAATTTTGTGGCAAGATTTGAAGAAGTTGTGCATTCAAAATCACAACAAAGGCTAGCACCTTCAAGGGATCATACATAGGTGATATGGGAAACTTACTTTGATATATAAACGGCGAAAGTCAATTTCATTATCACATAGTTAATTTTGTACAATAATACAATATCATTTACAAACAGTGACGCTATGGGACATAATGTCTAACATGAGGAACCCTGCTGCTATGTATTGAAAACTTCTCAGAGGACGTGATGGGAGGTATGGCCAATATTCTTCCTAAGTCCAACTTCCTGGCCAGCCAAATAAACTTTGATCAGGACACAACTTATGAGAGCCTTTCTCTCAAAGATGTCTTCAGAAAATTCAGCCGGTTTCATTCTAAGGTAAAAAAAACTATCCCTTCTAAAAATATATCATTATTTTCCTCTATTATTTACAATAATGACCTTGTCTTTGATCATGTAGTTGGCCTATCTCCTGGCTACCACTATGGATGTGTTGGCAAGCATATTTTTTGAATGGGACAAGGCTTAGAGGCTTTAGGGCAAGCTGATCAAGAGGGAGACCGAACTATCTAGTAGGCTTGATGGGGCCAGAAGCGGAATAAACAACATCCAACGATCTACTGAGGCCCTGACAAAGAAAGATGATGTCCTAGTGTAGGCATTGTATTTTTGCATGTAAAACCCGATGATGAGTCTCATTTGGAGGCACTACCTTTTGAGTCACGGAAGCCGCGAGAAACGGATATCGGAAGGGGAAATTCAGAATAAACAAGGTTCACTGTTTTCGTTAGTGCTGCGTTCGTTACCACGTTCGAACGTCAAACAGATTGCGGGCGTTCGTGCAGCGTTCGAAGAGGCGTTCGAACAGTGTCGGTAATTCTGGTTTTGCTGCTAGCCTCAACCTAAGCCCAATTAGCCCACCAAGCCCATAAGACACATCCCAATTAAATTAAATATTAATTAAATTAAATGTTAACTAAATAAAATATTTAAATCATTTACCAATTAAATAAAATATAAAATATAATCATACATAATCTAAACCAATCAAATATAATCATACCAAGTTAAAATCAATCAACCAATATATTATTCCCAAACTTAAAATATTGTAGCCCAATCAACATAAACTAAATATTCAACCTTCCCTATCTAGCCAAGATTTGTCCCCCCCTCAATCTTTGACTTCTCTTATCCAACACCAAATCCAATCCCTCTTTAATTAGCCAAATCCCTTTCCTTGTCAAGCCTAACCCTTTGCCTATAAAAAGAACCCTTCACCAACCTTCTCAACCCTAGCTAGCTCATACACAACACACAGGAAAATTACAGGAAGAACACACCCAAAAACAGTAAGCAAAAAATACAGAGGAAACGGCAGCGAAACCACAAGGAAACAGCAGCAAAACGGACTCGAAACAGTAGCTTGAGCGGCAAAACAGCGAAGGAAAAGGCAAACCAGTGAACCAGAAAAGTTGCGGAGCTTTACCCCTTCCGATCTTCGTGAAACGCGAGTCCGAGAGACGGCTTAAAAGGTTAGACCTGAGGGTACTTTTCACACTCATCTTTACCTGATTTTTGTTATTTATTTTGATTATATTTTACTTATTCGTTGAATCTTGTTTGTGTATGATGTGTGTTGTGGGTATTGGATGAATGAGAGATGTGTCAACTCTCGCGGTATATCGGATGGAAACCCGGACATAAATTTCATAGCCGATTCCGAATGGACGGTAATATGATCTGTACTCGGGACACAACTCCACGTACCGCTTGAGTAAACGGCACCCTCTTTTGTTTTGTGTTGCTTTTGTTTATTTATTTTTCGTCACTTGAATTCTGTATGATTTATGCATGATTCAATCAAGCGCATGGGCTTAGTAAGTGGAATGAAAGATCCCCTATGGGGAGGGGCTAAAGCCCATTTACCACGATTTTTGCCGCGCCGGTTGATGTGTGTTCGGTTGGATGCAAGATACGTTCAATCGAGCATACTTAGTTTGATATTATTATCTTTAACTTTTTATGCATGGTTCAATCAAGCGCACGGGCTTAGTAAGTGGAATGAAAGATCCCTTATGGGGAAGGGTTAAAACCCTTTACCAGGATGCTTTGCCGCGCCGGTTGATGTGTGTTCGGATTGGATGAAAGATATGTTCAATCGGGCAAACTTGGTTTTGATATGATTGGCTTTATTTTGTATGTATGATGCGATCAAGCGCATGGGCTTAGTATGTTGGTCTAAAAGTCCTCTCTTTGAGAGACCAAGAGCCCCAAAAGGCCACCTTTACGGCAGTACTTCACCGCGCCCCTTTCTTTTTTTATGTATCGCGTCCCATTTCATGCATCAGGTCTGTTCCCGTTCGAACGCGTTTACGAACGCAACTCGAACGCGTATACATTTTGCCTTATCATGCATCAGGTCTCATTTCCGTTCGAACGCGTTCACGAATGCCATACTAACCTGAGCATTCTGTTTCATTTCCGTTCGAACGAGTTAACAAATGTCATACGAATGTGAGCATTCTGTTTCATTTTCGTTCGAACGCTTTAACAAACGCCATACGAACGTGAGCATTCTGTTTCATTTCCGTTCGAACGCGTTTACGAACGCTACACGAACGCGAACACACTGAACTGAGACATATTCATCACATGCCATGTATAATTGTTTCTTAGGTGATTTTTATGGAACCACACATAGTCATTCTTATCTTTATGCACATAATAATGAAAAGCATGTTTATTCCATTAGTTGCGTCATTTGCCTTAGTCTTGATTTAACGCATTACGATTCATATATCTATGCCATGATGACTTTGGAGTATTATTTCTTGTGATATATCAGATGGAAATCCAGACATAAATTCCGTAGCCGATTCCAAATGGACGGTAATGCGGTCTGTATTGGGATACAATTCCACGTATCACTTGGAAAAGTGCTCACATGAATGCTTGTGTGGTTATTATGTATGCTCGTGTGGTTATTATGTATGCTTGTGTTTTTCATGAATATGATATGCTGAATGAAGTTGTATGTTCGTTGTTACTTTGAGGTATTTTCAGGCATGTGTTCTTAGATGTGAGATATATGTGAAATGTATGTATAAGTTTTATTTTGTACCTGTGAATGTAGAAGCATGATATTCTTAGAAATAAGTGTTACTTAAGCCTGATTAAATTATTGTGTAAATCCTTTCATTACAAGTGGCATAAGTAAGGGACCATTCCGAACCCAATGGTTTGAGGTCTTCCCTTGCGAGGGGTGAGTGCGGCCTTAAATCTCATTTTCCCGGTTCACACTGGTGGCGACTCCATTATTATCCGGTTTAGTCCCCCGTGGCTATTCCGTACTCCCGACCGGACCGCGAGCCCGGGACAGCATGCGTCGCCCAGATTTCTGTGTCCCACAGTCTGGTGACTCCGCTGGGGATAGAGAATCGGCCCTGAAATATTGTCTTGTAATGTTTGGATTTACGTTTTAATTGACCGTGTCTATAGTGGATAAAGTGAGGGTTTAATCAAAGGCATTTTAAGGCTAGGTAATGGTTTGGTGTCTTCCTTCATTCACTACCTTTCTAGAAGGAAAAGCTGTGAAGGCACCTATATAGCCATCTACTCGTAGCCTATTGTGATGGACTAATTTAGAGGACTCGTTGTTTATTCCTGACACCAAGCGATAAGAGCCTAGGAGGCTTGGGTATTTAAGTGAGCCTCGCTCCACCTTCCCTCTGGGGAATCTACAACGGGAAATCCATTTGACAGTCCTTCACACACCATAGCTCATTGGCACGTACCTTAGTGTATAAAAAGGGGTGCGCTCACTTGGTTGCTCGAACCCTTGAGTGGGGAGACCTAGTTGTGGGCCATCCTTCGCCGGTAAGAGCCTTTGTCTATACTCTTGCTAACCCACCCATAGACCGGGTTGGCTAAAGTAACAATTATTTCCTTGAATATGTGCTTATGGACCATCCTCATTTGGCTGCAGTTGGACTATTGTCAGAAATGCGGGCTTGCTGGGCCATTTAAACTGGGCAAGTTCGTACCTTATGACTATTAGGCCAAAAGCTTCTGAAATGTTGATAGGCCATTATTGTAGAAATTATTATGTCATGTTTGCATTATCTTTCTTCTATGTTTGTGTTTGGGAACATCGTTGTTTGGATCCATTTGGACCATTTATCATGGGATATGGGCTTGTTGGGCCATTTAAACTGGGACAAGAACATATTTCATGACTATTGGGCCAAAGGCTTCTAAGTAATTGATGGGCCACTTTGTGATTGTGTTCGGAACGTTACCATTTGGGTTTAGTCGGGCACCTTGTCAAGAGATGTGAACTCATTGGGCCATTTAAACTGGGATGGGTTCACTCCTATGACAATTAGCCCGAAAGATTCTAAAATGATAACGGGCCGATTTGCTTGAGAGTTATAATTGATTTAGTATGTTATATATGTTACATGCATCTCATGCACATCATGCATACATATACCTTGTTGACATCCTTTGTGTCTTAAAAAAGACACCATAGATACCGTTTGGGTTAGGGAAGGAACCAGACTCACTAAAAGAACAGTTGGAAGCATGAGTGAATCAGATAATGAGGTGTCCCTAATGGACCAGTTAGAGAACGGTCTTGCAAAGATCACTGAACAGTTGCAAGCCTTGACCGCTACGATGGCAAATATGGCTGTACCCCGTGCTGGGGGGAATTCTGAAAATGTGAGGCGTGACGAGCCTCCGATTGGGTTGGGGGATGACATCCCTGCTTTCGATGATGATATGGCTAATTATGCCGCTGGGAGGATAGTTAGGTCCCAGGTGGAGTTACAGAAGCTCCGAGACCAGGTAGAATCAGTTACCCACAAGATGAAGGGTAAGGACGAAGACTTACTGGATTATGAAGTGATGACTTTTGAGGAACAGCTGCCTGCTCAGTTCAAGATGCCGGATATGGCCAAGTTTAGCGAGAATGGGGATCCGAGGGTCCATCTCCGCCAGTATGTTGTAGTTATGAGTGCAGTGGGCTTATCGAAGCGTCAGGTGCAGAAAACGTTTGGAATGTCGCTTGAAGGGGCGCCCGTGGTATGGTACCATGGCCTTGAGAGGAAAGTTAAGGAAGATTGGAGGGAATTGGCGGACGCCTTTCTAAAGCAGTATGTCACGGACCTGGAGATTGACTTGTCGCTCCGCGACCTGGAAAATACCAAGCAGAAGCCGGAAGAAAGCTTCAAAGACTATGTGGATCGCTGGAGGAGCCAGCTTCTGAAAATGCAGACTCGGCCCTCAGAAAAGAACCAGATCAAAATGATCATCAAGGGCACCAAACCCTCTATCTATGGTAAACTGAGGAGGATGACCTCAATGATCAATGACTTTCGACAGTTGAGGGAAACTGTTATAGATATTGAAGAAGAGGAAGTAGAAAATCGGAAGTTCTATGGACAGAATAGAAGGAATTTTGGAGGACCTCCTGAGACTAAGCCCACTATTTCTGAGGTCGCCGCCATCAAGAATAGGCACTTTTCTAACTTGGGTAGACCATTGTCCAAAGTACTCGAGAAATTAACCAGGGAATGACTCTTAAAACCCTTGGAACCTAGACCACTCTCAAATCCTCCTCCACCAAGCCTCAATACGAACTGTTACTGCCATTTCCACCAACAACCCGGTCATGACACCGACAGCTGTACCCATCTCCGCCATGAGATCCAAGACTTAATTGACTCCCACAAGATACTTGACCCAGAAAGAGAACAACCCAGCACACACAGGAATCCTCTACCAAATTACCACTCTGTCCCACCACCATGATCAACTATTGGTTTGCCTGAAACCTTTGTCCTCCAAACCCTCAACCACAAAGCTTCTCACATGGGATAAGGGATAACGATGATGAAGAACCATGGGCTGAGGAAAAAGGCATTGCTGTTTCTATTATTTTATCTTGCATTTTAAAAGACATTGATTTTGTTTACCTGTTCGAACTTTTTATCAACAATAATAAAGGCGATCATTTCATTTATCTGCCTAAGTCTATTCCTATCAAACTTGCAACATGAGTGTATTCAATCTTGGTACTATAATGCTCAGAACATAAGAAGCAAGTAGAAAAGATAAGTTGGCTATTCGAAAATTGGGAAATGAAGACAGTGAGACTGTTAGGCTTCGAAAAGGAGATGAGTTCACAAAACCAATCAGTGCAGACAGATTGAAGTGGTACTTTGCCTAAGGAAGAAAAGACCGAGCAGTCATCAAGAGGATTGACAGAAGACCTAACCCAACGGGATATGAAACTCATACATGCATACACGTAACCTATATTGCATCTTTTTGTGTTTGTTCTGTTTTGTGTAAACAGGCATTGAAGACGGAAAAGAGCGAGCGGTAAGCCAATCAGAGATAGTAAAATCACGGTATTCGATCTGGGCAGTAATCTAAAGATTGAGGTCCCGATGAAGTTAAGTTCCGGGTATGGGTCTCGGGGAGCGAGGCTCCACATCACATCATATCAGCTTGGGGGCGAGGCCCATATCGACTGAGGAACAAGGCTCCACATTGTACCAGCTTGGGGGCGAGGCCCATATCGGCTGGAGAGCGAGACTCCACATCATCATCAGTTTGAGGGCGAGGCCCATGTCAGCTAGGGGGCGAGGCCCCACTTCAGTATCGGTTTGAGGGCGAGGCCCATATCAGCTTGGGGGTGAGGCCCCACTTCAGTATCAGTTTGAGGGCGAGGCCCATATCAGCTTGGGGGCGAGGCCCCACTTCAGTATCAGTTTGAGTGCGAGGCCCATATTAGTTCAGTATCAGTTCGCTAAGTATGGCATTCAGACTACAGCGACGCCCTAGGTAGGGGGTCAGTATGCCAGGTACGGCATGTAGACTATGTAGATTATGAAGATTGTGTGGATTACCGTGGATTTTGTGGACTACCGTAGACTATTATGGATTATGTGGACTACCGTGGACTACCGAGGATTATTGTGGATCATGTGGACTACCATGGACTATTGTGGATTACGTGGACTATCGAGGACTATCGTGAAGAGTTGTGGAATACCGTGGACTATTGTGGATGACGTGGACTACCGTGGATTATTGTGAAGAGTGGTGGACTACCGTGGACTACCATGGACTATTGTGAAGAGTTGTGGACTATTGTGGATTACAGTGGATTATGTGGACTACCGTGGACTATTGTGAAGAGTTGCGGACAATCATGGACTACTATAAAGAGTTGTGGACTACTGTGGATTACCGTCGAGTATGTGGACTACTGCGACGCCCTAGGTATATGGTTTAGCACGCCAGAAACGGCACATCATCAGCAGTATCGAGATGCGTCTCAGGATCGAGGTCCACTGCAGTATCAGCTCAGCTCGAGACAGCTAGCTAGCCAGGTAAGTAAAAAAATGCATTGCATAGACTTTGATAGGACTGTCACTGTCACATACTGCACAAGCCCCATCAAAGTGGGGGCGACTGTAGGCATTGCATTTTTGCATGTGAAACCCGATGATGAGTCTCATTTGGAGGCATTACCTTTTGAGTCACGAAAGCCGCGGGAAACGGATATCGGAAGGGGAAATTCAGAATAAACAAGGTTCACTGTTTTCGTTCGTGCTGCGTTCGTGTATGCGTTCGAACGGCAAATAGATTGCTGGTGTTCGTGTCGCGTTCGAGTAAGCGTTCAAACGGTGGCGGTAATTCTGGTTTTGCTGTTAGCCTCACACCCCAGCCCATTTAGCTCCCCAAAGCCCATAAAACACATCCCAAATTAAATAAATAAATATTAATTTAAACATTAAACATTAAATAAAATATTTACACCATTTACCAATTAAATAAAATATTTACCAAACTCAAACTAAAATCATGCCTAATTTAAATAATTTGAATATATCATATACTAAAATTAAAAAGAAGATATGCCTAATTAAAATCAATCCTAACCAATTAAAACCAATCAAATATTTGACTTCCTAATCTAATAAGACATCTACCAATTTAAAATAGTTGACTTCCTTATTTAAAATATTTTGTCCCCCCTCAATCTTGTGTATACCATCCTTAGGACTCCTAATTTGGAACTAGATCTCTTCCTTGTGAGACAAGGGCAAACCCTAGCTCTCTTCTATATAAGCATGCATTAGCCTAGCCACACCATCTCTCCACTCTCTCTAAACGCCCAAGACAAAAAAAAAGACATTTCACATATACACAAAAAGATAACAAAGAGCCCTAACCATCTCCTCCATAGCCGAGACAACAAGAGCCTCAACCCTCCACCATAACCGAATCCACAACAAGAGCACCAACAACCACTGAAACACCCCTTAATAAACACTCAAAACCAGCCCCATAAACACCTATACACCACCAAAAATAACCACCAAAACAGAAGCCACATTCACGCCTACACAGCAGCCCCTGCACCCCCCTAAAACACGCTTAAACAGCCCCTGAATCACCTTAAAACAGCAGCCCAAATCCTCTTAAAACAGTCCCTAAAAACCTTAAAAACAGTAACTTAAAAACTGCATTCATAATCTTAAAAATAATCACACACAACTGCACTAAGAACCCACACAAACCGGGAACAGTCCATGGAAACGTCAGAACAGGTGACCTGAACAGTGAGCAGCAAAACAGAGGCCGAACAGTAGCAGAACGGAGTTCGAACCGCAAGCAAAACAGCAAAGCAGTGAGCTAGGACCCTAAACCAGTGAACCGGAGAAGTTGAGGAGCTGTACCCTTCCGACGTCCGTGAAACGCCAGCCTGAAAGTTGGCTAAAAGGTTAGACCTGAGGGTACCATTCACACTCATCTTTATTTGATTTTTGTTATTTATTTGGATTGTACTTTATTCGTTTATTAAATCTTGCTCGTGTATGATGTGTGTTGTGGGTATTGGATGAATGAGAGACGTGTCAACTCTCGCGGTATATCGGATGGAAACCCGGACATAAATTTCATAGCCGATTCCGAATGGACGGTAATATGATCTGTACTCGGGACACAACTCCACGTACCGCTTGAGTAAACGGCACCCTCTTTTGTTTTGTGTTGCTTTTGTTTATTTATTTTTCGTCACTTGAATTCTGTATGATTTATGCATGATTCAATCAAGCGCATGGGCTTAGTAAGTGGAATGAAAGATCCCCTATGGGGAGGGGCTAAAGCCCCTTTACCACGATGCTTTACCGCGCCGGTTGATGTGTGTTCGGTTGGATGTAAGATACGTTCAATCGAGCATACTTAGTTTGATATTATTATCTTTATCTTTTTATGCATGGTTCAATCAAGCGCACGGGCTTAGTAAGTGGAATGAAAGATCCCTTATGGGGAGGGGTTAAAACCCTTTACCATGATGCTTTGCCACGCGGGTTGATGTGTGTTCGGATTGGATGAAAGATATGTTCAATCGGGCATACTTGGTTTTGATATGATTGGCTTTATTTTGTATGTATGATGCGATCAAGCGCATGGGCTTAGTATGTTGGTCTAAAGGTCCTCTCTTTGAGAGACCAAGAGCCCCAAAAGGCCACCTTTACGGCAGTACTTCGCCGGGCCCCTTTATTTTTTTATGTATCGCGTCCCATTTCATGCATCAGGTCTGTTCCCGTTCGAACGCGTTTACGAACGCAACTCGAACGCGTATGCATTTTGCCTTATCATGCATCAGGTCTTATTTTCGTTCGAATGCGTTCACGAACGCCATATGAACGTGAGCATTCTGTTTCATTTCCGTTCGAACGCGTTAACAAACGCCATACGAACGTGAACATTCTGTTTCATTTCCGTTCGAACGCGTTAACAAACGCCATACGAACGTGAGCATTCTGTTTCATTTCCATTCGAACGCGTTTACGAACGCTACACGAACGCGAACACACTGAACTGAGACATATTCATCACATGCCATGTATAATTTTTTCTTAGGTGATTTTTATGGAACCACACATAGTCATTCTTATCTTTATGCACATAATAATGAAAAGCATGTTTATTCCATTAGTTGCGTCATTTGCCTTAGTCTTGATTTAACGCATTACGATTCATATACCTATGCCATGATGACTTTGGAGTATTATTTCTTGTGATATATCGGATGGAAACCTAGACATAAATTCCGTAGCCGATTCCGAATGGACGGTAATGCGGTCTATACTTGGGATACAATTCCACGTATCACTTGGAAAAGTGCTCACATGAATGCTTGTGTGGTTGTTATGTATGTTCGTGTGGTTATTATGTATGCTTGTGTTTTTCATGAATATGATATGCTGAATGAAGTTGTATGTTCGTTGTTACTTTGAGGTATTTTCAGGCATGTGTTCTTAGATGTGAGATATATGTGAAATGTAAGTATAAGTTTTATTTTGTACCTGTGAATGTAGAAGCATGATATTCTTAAAAATAAGTGTTACTTAAGCCTGATTAAATTATTGTGTAAATACTTTCATTACAAGTGGCATAAGTAAGGGACCATTCCGAACCCAATGGTTTGAGGTCTTCCCTTGCGAGGGGTGAGTGCGGCCTTAAATCTCATTTTCCCGGTTCACACCGGGTGGCGACTCTATTATTCTCCGGTTTAGTCCCCCGTGGCTATTCCGTACTCCCGACCGGACCGCGAGCCCGGGACAGCATGCGTCGCCCAGATTTCTGTGTCCCACACCTAGTAAAGCCTACTTCCCTCTGCCGAGCGTCTAAGATCAAGAGGGAGAGGGACGAGGCTAGGGTCAAGGCTTCCGTGAAGACAACTGAGTATAAATTTAAACAAGTCAGGACCGTCACAGCCGAAAGCAAGCTCAAAAAGAAAAAATATGAACTGGAAAAGGTTGTGAACGAGCTGAACGAGGCCCGAGATGAGCTGGTCAAGTCCCAAAAAGATCTGAAAAGCTTACATGCCGAGCTGCCTGACGGCCTGGAGGCCACCAAGATGAAGGCCAAAATTGAAGGGTTGGAGGAGTCTATAGAGATGTTTGAAATGGTGCAACCCGGACTGAAATTGGAGATGCTTCACAAGGTCCTGAGGGTGGTTAAGGGTCAGATGTCTCAAGAAGAGGCCTTTAACTCCATCCAATAAGCATCTGAGGCCATCCCTGACCCTGTCCTCGTGTCTGTGGTACTTCCGACCCAAGACCCAGGCCCCTCGTCATCTGTTGTAGCCCATTCAGACCCTTCTAAGAGCACATTTGGCCCCTCATCATAACTTGTACTTTTATCCCTTGTTTTTATATATGTGGGTAATCCCGAGGGAGCCCAATATATATAACCTTAATGAAAATTATTTTGAACTTTCATGTGGTCTTTCATACTGAAGCACACATTAAACAAAGAACCGATCCGGGGCAACTTTCACTTCTCTTGAACATGCTGAGCTAATCAAGATTAACCAGTACTTGGTAAATTTAATCAGATTAATTTCTTCCATTCCCCTAAGGGACCACGCCATGAGCATGAACATTAATGTTCAAGCGTATTATACCGCAAATCTGACCTCCTTATGTTCTCCTAATACTTAGAAGATTCTGAGCCCTTTAAATGGATCTCAATATTGAGCATTGTCTACCCCGACCATCTTCAACACTTCCCAAAATGACCTGGTTTCAGACGAGGTAATGAGGGAGAAACTATGACCTCGTGCTGATGAGAGCAACAATGCCTCAATGGGACATACCAGACTACGAGCCGTTGTATCCAGTTGGTCACAATGGAATATTCCCTTATTGTACCATTCAATACAAGACAATGAGGGAGAAACTCTGACCCCATGCCAACTAGGGGCGTTCATGGGTTGGGTCGGGTCGGGTTTTTTGAAATTTTTTTAGACCCGATCGAGTTGGGTCACGTGAAAGTCGGGTCATAGGTCGGGTCACACGAAGGTGGAACCCGATCGAGTTCGGGTCGGGTCGGGTCGTCGGGTAATTAAAAAATAATTTTTTTAATGAATTAATTATTTTGAAATATAAATATTAGTTATTTTATGTCCCAAAAATTATCATATATATAAAGTTTTAATACAAAAAAATTAATAAACAAATGAAATAATAGTAAAAATTTTAGAAAAATAATAAAAATTTTATAGGATCGGGTCGGGTTTTAGTATCAAACCTGTTGCCCAACTTGAAAATTTCGGGTCGAGTCAGGTTGGGTTGAAATTTTGCAAATTTTTTTATAAACTCGCACCAGTCGGATCGGGTCACATCGGGTCGCGGGTTAACCCGACTCTATGAACACCCCTAATGCCAACAAACACAATAAGGCCTCGGTGGGAAATACCAGACCCTGAGCCACTATAATCACTTTGACACAATGGAATTTTCCCTCATTATTCCATTCAATATAAGGCCATGGGGGAGAAACTCTGACCTCATCCCAACAGACACAATAAGGCATCGGTGGGAGGTATCTAACCCCAAGCTGCTGTAATCACTTGGTCACCATGAAATATTCATGCATTGTGTCATTCAATACAAGACCATGGAGGAGAAACTCCGACCCAATGCCAACAGACACTATAAGGCCTCGATAGGACGTACCTGATCCTGAGCCATTGTAATCACTTGGCCACAAGGAAATGATACCTCCGCGCCAACAAAGAGCAATAGGGCCTCAGCGGGATGAAACCCAACCCCGAGCCCATCTTACAAAGAGGCATTGAGGAAAGACTCTAATCCTAAGCCATCCAAGTCATTTGGCTGCAAAGGAATGATCATTTTTTGCACCAACAAAGAGTGATAGTGCCTCAGAGGGACACAACCCAGCCCCGAGCCATACGTGTTATGGTTATTAAGGGGCACCGAACGCCACACTAGCCCTCCTGCCAATCATGTTATGGTTATTCTGAGATGCCAAACGCCACACAGGTCTTCAATAACTTCAATACATACATGCTATGTTACCTAGGGTGCCAAATGCCACACTGGATGTCTCGTCGAACATGTTATGGTTATCCCGAGGTGCCAAATATCACACAAGTCTTCAATAACTTCAATCCATAGGTGCTATGGTTATCTGGGGGTGTCAAACACCATGCTAGTCCTCCCGTCAAACATGTTATGGTTACCCCAAGACGCCAAATGCAGCCGAGGTCTTCAATAACTTCATTCCATACATGTTATGGTTATATGGGGGCACCAAATGCCATACTGGCCCACCCGCCAAACATGATATCGTTACCCCGATGCGCCAAACGTCACACATGTCTTCAATGACTTCAATCTATACGTGTTATGGTTATCTGGGGGCGCCAAACGTGATCCCGCCGAATGTGATATAGTTACCCTGAGGCACCAAACACCATGTAGGTCTTTAATAACTTCTCAATTTTCCCCCCAAAGGTCATGTTATTAAGTTGTTATGTTCCAGCCCAAGGGTTGATAACGACATAGGGGATCGGCGTGCCACACGGGGTCACGCCTTTTCCACCTGACCTGCACCCCTTAATGCATCCTAATCATCATTATTTCAAAAGAATATTAAATAAGTCTTTCTCATCCAAATAACAAACAAGCATAGATGAACAAGTTCCTATTTAAAAGAGGAAATCTCTATTTATATTCTTAGGATCTACTGCCCTTTTTAACTCTTTTAGGGTTATTCTAAGAGAGGCTCTACTAGAAATATCTTCTCAGCATCTTAGTGTTCCAAGGATTTTTTAGCCGGGTACCATCCAACTACTTCTGGTAATAGGTACCTTACCTGATAACTTCATCAATTTTGTAAGATCATTCGCACTTGGCTCTCCTCGGGCCTTTTCGTGTTCAAAGACACCCATCTCAAGACCAAGTCCTTGGGCGAAAGGCTCGCACCCGGACCCTCTTATTGTAGAAGCGTGCCATTCTTTGCTGATATCCTGCCATCTTGCTGACTTCTCTCTTTTTTTCCTTTATCAGCTCAAGGTGGTGTCTGATGAGTTCTTCATTTTTTTCTTCCTCGAAGTACTCTACCCGATGGGTCGTCATCCCAATTTCAGGGGGGATGACCGTTTCACATTCGTAAGCCAAAGAAAGAAGGGTTTCTCCCGTTGAGTCTTTATTTGGATTTCAGGTCTATTATTTTTTATTATTTCATGAATTTTTATTATTTACTGTGTTGATGCATACTCTAACTATTAGCTCTTGTATAGTAAATTAAAAATATTATTTGAGAACTAAAAGATAAAGGAATGAGCCATAAATATTATGTGTAAGTAAATCAATTATCTCATTTAGACTATAAAACCGATAAGATCCAGAGCATTTACATGATCAATACTTAAAATATATGTGCTAAACCCACACAAAGTGCGGGCCCTGCACTACTATATATAAAAGTTAAATATTTTTAAGTTTTCTCAGCGAGTCACATGACACTTAATATCTACAGTTAATTTTTTATTATCTATTATAATAAGAAGATATATTATAATCGTCTATTAAAATTATATATATATATATATATGGCACCTAATAACTATAACTAATGTTTTTATTATAAAATTATAAAATTTAAATTTAAATTATTAAAATAAAAACTATTACAATATAAAAATATAATTTCCTTTTAAAATAAGAAACTTAAATAGTAGCCGCCCACAAAACCTAACCAATTTTTTGAATTTTCGGGTCTATTATAATTTTTTATTTTATTCTGAATTCTTTAGGATGCAAAATCTAACTATTAGCTCTTGCACAATGAATTAAAAATATTATTTGAGAATTGAGAAACAAACGAATGAGGCATAAATATTAATTGTAACTAAATGAATTGTCTTATTTAGACTATAAAACTGACAAGATCCGAAATATTTACAAGATCAATACCTAAAATATATGCTCAACCTACACATAGTGCGGGGCCTGTGCTAGTGATAGTTAACTAAGTCAAAATAATAATTTTTGTATTTACATCTCTATTAATTATAACCTTCACATAATAATAAAATTAATTTGGTCTCAATATTATGACTACAAAATGGTTTTTAATATATACACACACATATATGTGTGAGTCATGCTCGTATGTTAATGTCCGTATGATTTTTTTGTGTTGATGTACGTAGAGTATTAGTATTTTTTCGTGTATAAATTTTTTTAAAAATATATAATTAATACTTTATGTGTATTCGTACGAATTTTTCGTGCATTCTTTATTTCATCCACTCCTTCAATCCATTACTCTGCTAGCCAGCTAAACTAGCCCTTCCCTTTTGCAAGTGTCCACCCTCTAATATAACCTTACCTCGCTCGCCCACAGAAGGCAGGTTGTCCGCTAAGTCTATGGTCTGATTCCAACTAATTATATATAATAATCATTGATCCTTGTCTACAGCCAACTAGATTGCATCGACTCTTCTCAATTGCATTGACCTTTTTCTTTCTAGGAACATCAGTCTGGCGGGATAAAAGGAGTGCGGAGAAAGGGATCGCATTCTCGTAAAGCAAGCAGGCACAACCATCCCGAAAATGTCTGGGTCGAAATATGACTTTCTAATTAAGTTCCGAATTAGTGGATGCTGCCAAAGGAAGTGGCGATGCCATACGCAAAAAGGAAGAGACTCATAGAATGACAAAGGAAAATAGTGCTTTTGCACATTTTCGTTAATCCGTAACCATAACAGGGTTTATATAGACACATAGATCCGTGGATCCATACATCTTGATCAGAAAAAAATCAATAGAAAAAGAAAAAGTCGGAATTGATCGATATATATATATATATATATATATATATATATATATATCAAAAAAATCACATTAAAAGGAAAGAAAAAAAATCACATTAAAAGAATATTTTTTTTTCGTACTAGTGCATCTGAATCTGTATTGTACCTTGATGAGCGGAAAATATATCAATATTTACTGCCCCTTTTACTTAATATTTTGTTTAATTTCTCGGGTTTGATGAACGTTTTGATATGTTTTAGTTTATTTTGCAGATAAAATAATATTGGGACTCAATGAAATCATTTAGGATGAAATATGGGTCAAATAAGGGCAATAATTGGACTTGACATATTAATTTTGGAGATTGGAAACTTGAAAGGGCGTTTTAACGAAGTGCAGTTTTGGAAATTCCAGTTTTGTGCGTCTGTCGTAATTTTGGCATAACGTTTTACTTCGATATCGGATTGAGCTGATTCAAGTTCCAGATTAAAGAAGACTCAAAGATCTACAATTTTGAAAGACAAAATAATTTCTAATTCTGAAGATTTCATGCCCGAAATTGATGAACCATCCAGAAGTGTGTTGTGTGTAATTATTAAAGTCACTTTCAATCATTTTCAAAGCAAAAAATAAATTAATAAATAAATAATAAAAATTATCAAATCATCACCAAACATGATAAACGATTAGTGGAGCAATTAATAATGGATTTGGTGGAGCAATTAGTGGAGCAATTAGTGGAGCAATTAATAATTGATTTGGTGGATGATTTGATGGAGGCAAAATTTTGCCTATTAATATCAAGCCATTTCATTTGTAAAATTCATACTTTCTTCTAATGAATTCTTTAAGAATACTAAGAAGATTGTTCTTGTTTGTTTATTTATAGCTTTTAGTAATTAATTTCCGCTTTCGCACTTTCTTTTCTTTACTTTTTAGTTTTAACTTTCCGCAATTTACTTTTACGCACAGTACTTTTCTTTCTTTAATTTTCAGTTTTTACTTTTCAGTAATGAGGAGGTAACTCCCATTTGCTGGGGTAAAAGGTAAAACTTTTATTACTAATATTTAGATTAATCTCCCTTAATTATAATATATAAACTAGTTAAAACCTGACTTAACGAGATACCGTCATATTGGTCGGTTGGTAATTATTTAAATTGGTTTTAACCTGACTAAACTGGATACTGCCTGATTGGTCGGTTGGTAATTAATTATTAATTTGACTTAATCTGGATACCGCCTATATGGCTGGTTGGTAATTATCATGCAAAGTTAATATATTATATTAAGGGAGATATCTAAAATATAAGTAATAAAAGTGGATCATTTTACCTCAGTATTTTCTTTTATTATACTTTTACTTTATTTAATTTTCAGCAATTTACTTTTCAGCAATTTACTTTCAGCATTTACTTTTCAGTAATTTACTTTCAGCATTTACTTTTCAGCATTTAATTTTCAGTATTTAATTTCAGCATTTACTTTCCGTCATTTACTTTTCAGCAATTTACTTTTCAGCTTTTACTTTATGTCTTTTACTTTTCAGATTTTTATTTTATGTCTTTTACTTTTAAGTTTTTACTAGCCCTAGTTATATGTTAGTTATCTGGGGTTGTGATGAATTCTAATATCACCGGTTTATAAGGGGTTATTTTATAGTTTGGGTAATTTAAAAGTTTACTTATTAAGTCTTAAGCTTAATGCTTCTTGTTGTCTGATCACCAATAAGATTGATGTGGTAAATCTAAAATGAACTAGACATAGGGATTTTAGGTTTCAGCCTTAGACTTAATAGCCCACGATCTTCCTTGAGGATAGATAACCCTTTAATAGATTTCCTTACAGGATAGACATATACATGTCGGGCGGGGGTAACCATAATTGGAACTTAAACTTAATGAATCCAGATAATTTGGTTGACATAGACATATGGTTCAATTGGGTTAAACTGGGTATTTGCGTCTGACCATCGACAGAGGCTTTTGCATAATTTCGTATTCCAGGTTAGTAAACTGATTTATTACACAAACATAAAATAATCACTTCATCTTTTAAAAGATATTAGAATGATTCACAACCCTAGATCTTTGTGTCTTTTGTTATTTTCCTTAGTATTTTCTTTTGTCTTTTTATTTATTTATTTATTTAGCAAATCTACAATCAACCAAATCAATCAAGCAATCAATCTCTTCTCCCTCAATTAGATATCTGTAAATAAATAGATTCAATAATTAATAACAACAGTAGGAATTATGTCCTCGTGGGATCGATATTTTTATACTACTTGAACGATACGTGCGCTTGCGTTATACGCGTGTGTTTACGCCGGTCATACCTATATAAAAATTAAAGAGTGATGATATATGAATTAAATAATGATTAAACTAATTATAAAATTCATATATTTGTAGTTCTTATTAAGAGGACATTCTAGTATTATCGAACTCGTAATACCTTCAAGACTTAGCGTAGGTGATTGTTGATTACTATAACGAAATAAAAAATATAGGGATAACACGACTAACAACCCGGGATTAGATAATTATTTATTTACCAATTTCGAGTTTCCTACTGAAAATTTACTGAGTAAAATTTTTGAAGTACTTGACTGGTGGAATCGACATCAAAATATCTTTCCTATATTATCAATTATTTCTAAAGAGGTGCTAGCAGCCTGTTTCCACCATTGCGGTTATGCAAGCCTTCAGCTTGAGAGGCAATATTTTGGAAGCGAGAAGATTTTCATTACATCCATGCACTTTAGAAGTAACAACATGTGTGGATGATTGGACCCGAGCTGATCTGATGTAACAAGAAGATGCCCCTGATGACTTTGAAGACTTGTTCAATAATACATCTGCAAGTGCAAGCGGAACGGGAGTTGAAGGAAAAATAGGCACTGATAATGATGATGATTGATCAGTTAATAATTATAAATTATAATGGGGAACTATATTAAAATGTAATGGAACTATATGAGCTTTGATTCCTCTCACCCCTTGAGGATACGTAGATAATTTAAGTTCTTAAATTCAAACTCGTTAAATTTATTTTCAATTTAACGTAATTTAAATTCAAATTTATAAATTTAAATAAATTTTTTAATCTCATTTTTTTAAAAAAATCATTATAAAAGTTTTTTTTTAAAAAAAACTACAGGGAACCGAAACCGAACCAGAATCGTTCGGTTCGGTTCCGACTCTGATACCTGATTCCACACTTGTGGAACCGAAAAACGGCCGATTCGAAGCCCAACTAGACCGATGGCCGCCTATACTTCCTAATGTCCATTTTAGTCATATTTTATAAAGTTAAAATAATGATTGATTAGACGTTGGGGCAATTGTGGAACCCCTAGGGTCAGATCGATGCATCGGGGAGAGGAAATGGGTCTAACCCATGGATATCAAGTATGAGTGTAATTTTGAATTATTTAATGAAATACTATATTCCATTACGAATGTATAGAAAAAACCGGGACTGAATCGGAATCCGGAAGCTCCAGAACTTCCCACTAGCAGTGCGCGTCCCATTCATTCCTAGAATGGCCCACACTGTTTCTTAAAGCTATATATTGTATTTAAACTTCAACACTGTTCATGCAAACATCTAAAAGGAAATGCTCAACTGCAAATACTCTTCTTCCCCCCTTAAATAATTGGGTCTTCTTGGTGGTAATCCAAGGTAAATGCTTTGTAGTGTCCAGTTATTAAAAAAATTAAGTAAAGAAATTATGATTGGAATAATAAGTTTTTGTCTTTTGAGGCAGGCTCATTCTATTAAAGTTTACTTTATCCTCCATCTCATTGTATTTTCTATCCGTTTTCAAAATATCAAATAATATTTGTCGCAAAATTGAAGGATTACTTGGAAGATTTTTCTGGTGAAGGTCATATGAAACGAAAGTCCTATGCAAAGTTAAATGGGATTTGATCGGGGATTAGGAGTTATGGATTTTAAGTTCATGAATTTTGCTCTTTTATTCAAATGGTTGTGGAGGTTCATTTTCTGTCCGTAGCTGCCATGCCTTGTTATCAGCTAATCTCAGCCCAATTGAGGTATGGAATTTTCCATTTATTTGAAAAAGTTTAGCCCCAAAAAAAAATATTCAGATTTTCATCTTTGGTAGAATCAAAATGAAGGATTTTCTCTTGAGAAGGGGTATTCTTGGTGCTAACTCCCTATCATTTATTTTTTGTAATGATGTTATGGAATCTACGAATCATCTTTTGTTATTTTGTCCTTTTGTCTGGAGAGTCTGATCTTGGTTATTTAATTGGTAGGATATCAATTGGATTTGTCCTGGTCATCCAGTCGATTTCATCCTCTCTCTTGAGTTCTTGCAACTCAAAAGAAAGTTATGTGATTTTTTTGAATCTATTTTCTTGATGGTGTGTTGGTCTATTTGGATAAAAAGGAATCAATGACTTTTTAATAATTCATCAAGTGAAGTTAGTCCTCTTTATATTAAGATTGTCAATCTAATTTTTAGTTGGCTATCCTCCAAATATGATAGACTTTAGCTTTTCCGGAGCTAAAATATCTCATTTTCCAACAGTTGTTAAGTGTTGGGAAAACTTTAAATACTGTTTTTACTTAGCTTCTGTTGCTATTTTATGTTGTACTGCCTGGAGGCTGAACTTTTCCTAAAATCATTTTTTGTGAGATTTCTTTTATTTTCCATTTCTTTTTATTAGTAATAGGCCCCTTTCTATCCAAAAAAAAAAAAAAAAAAGGCAAAAGGGCCGGAAATTGAAGTGAAAATTTCTTAAAATGCAGATAGAAGGGACTGCCCATTATGTTATCTCGAAACGACTAGTCGTTTTGTGAGTTGAGAGTTCTTGCAATATTACAAATCCAAACTGTGCGCACTAGGAGCAACAATCACGGTCAGATAAGGGGAGACAGATATCCTAGATTCTGTACACGCGTCAGTAAGGAAAAAAAGTATTTCAACTATGGTTTTGAAAATCGGACCGAGCTGGTCGATTAAACTGATCGAACCGAGAACCGGTCATAAATCCGGTTTGGTAAAACATAAAAATAGAATTTGAAAAAAAAATCAGTTAAAATCGATAATAACCGATAAACCAGACTAGCTCGATTCTTAATTAATTAATTTTTTTTTTTGTAAAACCAAAAATTAAAATTTAATATTTTTTTCATAATTTTTAATTTATTAAAATTATTAATGACATCACCCGATTCTGTCGATTTTTTCAAAATAATTCAACTAGATGAATTAATGACGCATTGAATCTTTTAAAATATCGATTTAATCGCGAAAACATATGTTTCAACTATTTGCACGTTTCAAAGGATTCATTGGGCATTGTTTAGTTGTACAACTTTCTAGTAATTAAGGGTAAAAGTTAGATTTCTTTTGAAAAAGTAATAAATCATTCCTGTCGAATCCGATTCTTTAGCTAAAAAAGGGTGTTGGCTGTTGGGTAAGGATGATAATTGGCTTGGTGTAATTTTATATCGATAACATTCTGATTCATTTCGTCCCTATTTTATTTTGAAATTTAAAAATCCTCTTGAATGTCGATGATTTTTAAAAATTTAAATAAAAATTATTCTAAAAAATTCATAATTCCGACCGAAATTTGTATTCAACATTTTCACATACACATAGATTTGCACCATATCATCTATGTGCATATCTAATAACATTTACATACACTTTTTTTTTTTTTTTTTTTTTTTTTTTTTGAAATTGTTGGAAACCCCGCCACCAAACCACCCATTCTGGGCCGCGGCGCAGGTAAAACCCCCGGCTGCCCCAGGCTCTTACAAGAAATTGCACCCCCTGGATTCGAACCCAGAACCTCAAGGTGAGATTCTGGACCCTTCACATTCATTTTTAAATGAATTCATTGCGACGAAGAAAAAAATATGGCAACAACTTATTGACGATCCCATGCAAGTGTTTTCATAAAATACATTAAAACAAATCACTAACAATTCATTAGTAGAGTTGATCGACACCTCTTATTATGTAATTTTTGGACTAAGATTTCGGATATAGACTACCTTAGCAAAGAATAAAATTTTAAGGAGATCGGGCCGAACTATTGAGTTGAAAGATCGATAAAACGGGCAATATCTGATTAATTGGGTATGACATTATAATTATCAAATGTTATAATCATGCTACATTTCTAGGTTTAAGCTGAATTGTATGACATGCAACAGTTGAATTGTAGAGAATTATTTAAAAATTGTAACAAAAAAGGACGTTTTGAAAATTTTTGAAAATAGATAGACTAACTTAGTAATCGACTTGAATCTTAAGGACACAAAGAGTATAATTAAATAATATATCTTATTGACAGAAAAATAATAGGGAATAAATTATTTGATTATAACTTTATTTAATATAATTTATTTATATTATATTATTATTAAATGGCGGTATTACATTATTCATGTAATAGCGATGTCAAAGTATGACTCCTTATCACCAATAAGGTGAGGGTTTAAATCTCCCATAATTATGAAAGTAATATTTAAAATAGTTAATAAAACAAAAAAAGTAGAAGAAGATAAACTAACTATATATGACTTCCTTGAAAGCTAAGGATAGTTGAGAGAAATCTTTATTGTTAATAATATATCAAAACGGAAACTATAATTACATTCCTATTATCAATTTATATTCTAGGCAACTGACGATTTATATTGTTTGTATACATATTTAGATTTTCTTTCCTATTATAGTTTTCTTGTATTGCCTATATAAAAGTTGTTATATTGTATTATATTCAGATTGAAATACAAATAATATTTACTTCAATCTCTAACATGGTATCAGACGAATTTTTCTCTAAATCCTGTTAATTTTCCGGCTCCGGCAACCGCCACTACTTCCGCGCGTGTACTGCACGAGCCTCTGCTCTCCGCTTATTCTTCACGCGCCGTCACGTTTCCGGCGCTTTTGATCCCCGATTCCAGTACCGTTGGACTCAGAAAACCCCGTTCAATCCGTTTCTGCACTCCTCCACGTCGATTCCGGCCCCTGTTGCTCGGATCTACTCCTCATTTGCGTCGCCAAACCCTTGCAATTGGGCGTTTTCTCTCGTCGGCGAGTCAGCTCTCACCACCATTGCCGACCGTCTTCTCTGTGCATTCTCGGCCTTTCCCTGTTGTCAGTGTCCCTCCTCCGTCGTTCTCTGTTCCGGTCGTGACTTTTCAGGGGTGTTTTTATTGGTTTTCTGGAAATTCTGCCCTTTAACGTATTTTTGCATATTTTTTGGATCTTTCTTATATTTGCCTTAGTTTGGAGCATATTTGTGTTTTTTCAGAACTCTTGTGGCCATTCTGTAATTTCTAGAAGTTTGGGGCTCTTTTGTAGTTATCCACAGTTTCATATATTTTTATTTGTGATTGCAATTTTGGCCCATTTATTACAGTTATTCTGTCTGGTTGTCTCATTCAGGATAATTTTTTCACTGATTTTCACCATGGAAAAGTCAGACATCTTCCAACCAATTCAGATACTCCTTGATGGTCACAATTATGTTCTTTGGGCCCAAGCCATGTGCAGTTTTCTCAAAGGTCGTAAACTCTGACGTTACATTACTGGTACCCTTACTAAACCAGTTCAACATAAAACTGAGAGTGATGACGATTTTACTGATCGCCTTGAAGATTGGGAAATTCAGAATCACAAGATCATTACATGGTTTTGTAACTCCTCTATCCATACCATAAGTCTTCAATTTGGTCGTTTTCACACAGCCAAATCCCTCTGGGACTTCCTTGCTCACCGATATACAACAACAGATTTATCTCATCAATAGCTGTTGATTTGTCGCCTCCACCAAATACGTCAGAAATCTGGCCAATCTATTACTGAATTCCATTCTCAAATGCAGTTTCTCTAGGATCAATTGGCTCTCTTTGAGCCCCATTGGGATAATTCTATTGATGCTGTCAAATTCACCACCTACAGAGATCGCCAATGACTGATTCAGTTTCTCATGGCACTTGATACCAAGTTTGAACCCACTCGCGCCTCCTTGCTTCATCAAACTCCACTACCCACTTTTGACTCTGCCATTGATAAACTTATTTCGGAAGAAACTCGTCACTCTACTGGCCGCATACAACATACAGAGACCGTTCTTGCCACAATCCCTTCTAGTTCACCTTCCGTGAAGCCCTACTCTTACTGTATGTTACCTGGTCACTTGATCCTCAAATGTCCAACATACCGTTGCAGAATATACCGTAAGATGGGTCCTGGCAATTTTGATCGTGACTGTCTTACTTGCCACACTGCTCCCTCCTTCAAGGGTCGTTCATTTCTTTCTACTGTAGCTTCTGATGATCAGGGTGACACTGAACAGTCTCAGCCTTCTCAGCCTATTCAGGATCTTGCTGTTGGACAATTATGACACATAGCATCACTATTTGTACAGATCATGGTGTTGTTGTACAAATTAACTATGTGACAAAGGAAATTGCTCTTTTATCATTTGTAATTAGATTACCAAGATATATAAATGATAAAAGGTCCTTATGATTACTTCTGGATTGAGATGATATGAGACAGTATCAATCCATGAAGGTTTAATCATTAAATATCCCTAGTCAGAGTATTATCGAGATTGGACATCGATAATACGTAAAAGACTAGTATTACACTTGTGCGCGTTGTGGGAGCATAACGACATAGTTCTCATATATTTGGGTATTGGATACTCATGCAAGTGTAATAGGAGGTTGTGTTTACCGATGGTACGGAAACAGCTTCGCTCTGGATAGACCCCTCGGAATTACATTGGTAGTATGACTATGTGTATATGGAAGTCCGAATCAGGGTAGGTGTATTTGGTCTTAACCTGAGACTTGCACCGCTAATACTTGCGACAATCAATATACTTTGGTTTTGGTCGTCCAGGGCTTTAACAGGTTCTGTGTACGCCTCTTCTGGGTATATTGAGAATCGTAGTGTATTGGGTGTGATGTCGAGATGGAAGTATCACTCCAGTCATAGTGGAGATGATGATCACGTAGGATACAGAACTGGTGCTCTTTTATGCTGCAGTTATCGGGATATTATGACTAGGTCATGTTTATCCGATTATAGAGACTAGTTACCAGAGATCCGATATGTGCTTCGTACGGGGCAGACACAATTCCAGCCCTAGGCTTAACATGTGACATCCGATGCTGGATCAAAATACGTAATACTACGTATACTACGCCTGATAAAGATTACAAATTCCTTTAAGAATATTTCTGGAGAATTGGGTAGGCACGGTGCTTTGCTAGAAGCCAACCATGTCTTGTAAATCGGTAAAAATGTAGTACTAGGTACGTACGTGTTCTCATAGTCCGACGACCGGATTTACTGCCAACATATCCGAGGATCTCATGGGTCGCTTCCCGAAGATTCACCGATGACGTATGACTCGCACTTTATTAATCTGGGATTAATTATAAGAGAGAAAATTAATCTGGGATTAATTACGGAGATATTTTATCTGGGATAAAATATTATTTAAAGAGAGAGAACGATTAATTTGGAATTAATCGATGAAATAATATATTCAATATATTATACGAAATTAGATTTCGACGCGGAATTAAAATTAGATTTTAATTCGAGCGAACGAGTTAATTTAGAATTAATTTGTTAGTGACGTGAATAGTAATTTTGCTAGGCATAATTATTTAATTAAATTTGATTTAATTACGTCACAACAGAAAATTCGTTAATTCGGAATTAGCGAACCCGAGCCCGGGAGTGTTTACGGGCCCACTCGCATTTCGAATTCAAGTGCGGCCACAAGTCACATCACGCGTCACATCACTTGTCATTCATGTGATGGATGTCTCTTCACTTTGAGTGATTGACAACCAGTCACTATTCATGAGTGATGTGAGTTGTTGGAAGGCATTTATTGCCATTTTGGCTCCAAATTTTGTTGACTTTTTGAAAGGCATTTACAAAATTTTGGTATATGATTTTTTATTGATTTTAGAAATCAAAACAACCAACACTTGACTTTCCTCTCTCTCTCTCTTCTCTTCTCCATTCGGCCAAGGGCCACTTCTCTCTCAATTTCTTGCCTAATGCCGAGAGCAATAAGGAAGAAATATGGAAAATTTGTGGCAAATTTTCCAATGCTAGCACATGAAGAGTCATCCAAAGGTGATAGGGAAACAAACCCTTGAGCATGGAATCACCATTTGCAAATCTTGGAGCTTGGAGCACACTTGGAGGGATGACCGAAAATCAAAGGAGCACAAAGAGGGCCATTGCCGAGAGCACCTTGGAGGAAGAAAAGTTTTGTTGTTCCTCACATCGCAAAAGCCGATTTATGTAAGTATGATTCCGCCATACTTCTTTTGAGTATTCACACATGTTTCATTGCTTGAATTGATCTTGGGACTAATCTAGAAACCCAACAATGGTATCTTGAGCCATTTTGAGCATGAAATATACTTAGGGTAAAATTTGGGTAAATTGGATTTGAGTATGTTTTGACTAAATTACTTGTTTGAGAATGCTTGTATATGGATGACTTGGAGTTGTTTTGATCAATTTTGTGAAAAATGGATTGGATCAATTTTTCCCCAAAAATTTAGGCTTGGCCGAAAGTTGGACTGCCCTAAAGTCATGGTGATTTTTGTGTTTTTGATCATTGGATGAGTTGAAATCATTTGGGTAATATTGATTTAGGATTTAATTGGATTAAAACCGAATCGGAAAAGAAATCCCCAAATTGCTGTGACTTGTAAGCATGAAAATGATTGATTTTTTGATTCAATTGTGTTGGACATAAGTTGATGATGATTAGCATAATTAATTGTGTAAATTGATGTTTTGGAAATATTAATTTGGTTAATTAATTATGGCATACACTTTAGGTTAATTAAATTATGAAATTTGGAATTTTGGTAATTTAATTAATTGGGCCAAATTTGGAATTGGGCTTGTAAAGTTGTAAATGGGCTTAATGGGCTTGGTTGGGCCAAGTTTGGTTTAGGCTAATTGGTTAGATCCAATTGGGCCCAAAACCATATCCATAAGTCCAAATATGACTTAATGCACCTTTAATTTTAATTGGGCCTAATGGGCCTAAATTGGTTTCTTGGCAAATAAGGGTGATTCCTTAAATGGGCTTTGGTATTTGGGTTTGACCCATATTGACCAAAGTCCATGCCTTATGAAATTAATTAAAAGCTCATTTGACTTTAATTAAATTAACATTAGATGTTAATAGGGCTTTGAGACCCGTAACGATTAGATTTAGAATCTAAGTCGTAAAGGCACATTAAAAGTGTAAATATTTAATTTAGAATTAAATATAGAATTAGTATTAAATACAAATTAAATTGGATTTAATGTTGTATTTTAATATAATTCAAGAATTCGTATTTTGAGTACTTATTCACAAAACGAGTTTGACTCGCGCAAAATCAAATCGTTGTTTGAACATTGGATGGTCATAATTTCAGATTAATTAATTGGATTAGATTGATTGATAACATGCTTTGTGTGAATACATGGATGCGATGTATGAATAATGTATATCAGATGGATATTAGATGGGTGAGGGGCAATTTTGGAAATTGTTGTAATAAATTTAGAATTTATTAATTGGACCTGCGTTGTCGAGCCTATTACCTCTTAACTATTTGTATTTCTCTTCTCACATATTCCCCTCAATGTAAATAAGGTTTCTTTAGAAGTGTTATGTAATCGGTAGAAGTAATACTTGTGCTAGCGGGAGAGAGGAAATGGAGAGATTTTTTCTAGGAACAAAAATGTGTTGAGTATCCAACCGCATATCATTATTATTTTATTTATACGCGCCTTATTATGTTTTTAGAATGCATGTTTAAGGGTGTATGATGATGAGACCTTAACAAAGATAATTAATTGGTTGCCAATTACGCAAAAAACCCTCAACACATATTAAACGTTTTTCCTTCCATTGAGTGATTCTTACTCAAGATCCAAGATTGGCACTGGTTGTTGGCCAAAGTCAAGACTTTTGTCCGTCGCAGATGTATTTGAATCATGAAAGCTTTGTTCCATATCGGTGTCTTGTCCAAGTTGTGATTTGTTGGCCAAAGTCAAGATCACTTCTTGTTCATCGACATCGATTACGAAGCTTTCCAAGGTCAATGGGTTCCGCTTAACTGGGATCATTAAGTTTGTTGTGCCAAAGCCAAGGCTTAGTTGATTCAGAGGAAAAAGGTTAGGGAATATATTGGAATATTGGCATATATAAGATATATGTTTCTGACTTGGATGTCCACCTACTGGATCTAGGAATTGGATGGGATCCAATTGATCTTAGAGATCTACCTAGTTAATTATCATACAATTTGTTGGCTAAAGTCAAGATTGTGTGTTATTTAACGGGATCCTAGCCAACTAGGAAACAAGGTTTCCCGAGTACTCCACAGAGGGTTAGAGGCTCGCCGAAAAATAGTGGGAGGCAAGTATTAAATTTGCAATATTCGTTTAGTTACTTGCCAATTCACGCTCATTTAATTTTTTCGTCAATATAAATTAATTTATTAGTTGGACTAATATTTAATGTTGTTTAAATTAAACAGTTGGACTGTATTCAAACTACTTCAATTTTAGTTGATTATATAATTGGATTATAGAAATAAATATATTTGAATTTAACCAATTTAAATTATAGTTGATTATATAGTTAGACTATAGTAATGATTATAATCTATAGTACTTGAAATCGTTGATTCGATAGTTGGACTATCGGAATCAAGATAACTGAAAGATTAGTGTTTAGAACATAGTCCTGGGAGAAAATGTTTTTTTTAAACGGCTTTAATTTTCAGATTGGGAATAAAATCTCAAGATAGTCCTGGAGACCGAGAAGTTACTTTATTTGATAGAGTGCCGTCTCGAGCCTAAGCCCGGAGTTGAGCAAATAGTAAAACATGATATTTGGAATATTCATGTGATGATAACTTTAGTGCTTAATCTGTTATGCTTGCCGTAAAGTCTCCTTAATTTCTTATTCAGAACTAAGGATTAGATCCTTATAGTATGATAATGAAATTGAATGATCTTCATAGATCTATCATTATATCTTAAAGTACAAATTGCAATAGAAAACTCTTGGAGAGTTAATGGCTATACTCAAGGAGACAAAGCCAAAGTTTGCAATAGGGCAAGAATCGTAAGGCGCATCTTACTTCGACTTCCCAGAAGGCCAAGGCTTGGCCAAAGGCTTCTGGGGTGTGGAAAATGGGCAAAGGCAAAATCATTATAATCTTCTGGGAAGACAAAAGACATATCCCAAAATGTCTACCTAAACTGTGGCAAACGGGGTCACTGGAAGCGTGACTGCCGTATGCACAAGGCAGACATGAAGGAAGTGAAGAGGGGCAAGGCTCCGGCTTCAACCATGTTTGTTATAAACATGTTCACTACTAGTATTAAAATTGGATTTTAGATACTGAGTGTGGTACATAGATACATACTGATGTGCAGAATCTGCTGATAAGTAGGATACTGACTTCAGATGAGATTAATATGCGAATCGAAAACAAGACGAGAGTCGCTATTTTAACCGTAGAAACCTAAGTTTAGGAACTACCCTTCGGGTGTGTACTTAAATTAGGAAACTGTTAAAATGTAACTAGTTTGACTAGAAACATTTTCTATATATCAGAGTATAATCCGTTGCGGATATACCTTTATATTCTAGAAAACTAAAGTGTTTCATTTTATAAGATGATATTGAGATAAACACATTAGATGTGAATAACATCATTTATATTTTGAATATTAATAAATCTCATACATATGACATGACAAACAAATAGCTCAAACTGAGTAAATCAGTTGAGACTTATATGTGGCATTGTTGTCTGGGACACAATTAACAAGACTCGTATATCCACACTTTCAAAGAGTGGATACTAGGACGAATTTGATTCTATTCAAATAATGTCTACGAATCTAGTTTATTAGGCAAAGTGCCTAAAATACCTTTTACTTGGTAAAAGTTCAAGTGCCACCGATCTGTTAGCCCTCGTTCATAGTGACGTAAGTGGGCCCATATCTAGCTAGGCTAGAGGTGGATATGAATACTTCGTAACCTTTACGGATGTGGGATCGCGTTATGGTTATGTGTTTCTTTTGAAACACGGATCAGAAACTTTTGATGAATTCAAAGAGTTTCGACACGAAGTAGACAAACAGATCGGCTAAAGTATTAAACACCATGATTGGACCATGATGAAAATACTTAAACAATAAGTTTCTCAAATACTTGAAAGAGTATCGTATTCTTTCAATGAGAACTCCTCCCGGGACACGTAAATTTGACGGTGTGTGTCTAAACTGAGAAACCAAATTTTGTTGGACATGATAAGGTTAATCATGAGTCGCTCTGAGCTACCATTTTCCTTCAAGGGATACGCATTAACAATGCAAAACTTATTTTGAATAAGGTTCCATAAAAATCTGTTTGACAGACTTCATATTAGATATGAACATGAAAGAAACTGGGTTTTCTCATTCCTGAAGATTTGGGAATGCTGGGCATATGTTTGGATGATCCCAAACTAGAACCCAAATCGGATAAGTGCCTAAATTGTAGGTTATCCTAGGGTAACCAAAGTATAGTACTTATACAACTCACTAGAGAACAATTTAATTGTTGCTCACCATGCGGTTTTCCTAAGAGGAATACCTATATGCAGTGGTAAGTGGGAGGAAAGTAAAACTCGATAAAAATCGGAGTAATACTATTCCAGGCACTGAGTCCTTAATGGAACACAGATAGAAGCCATTTGGATCTTAATAATCCTAATCAGATTAGGAGTAGTTCTGTTAGCAGCTGAGCTAGGCTACAGCACAGGCTAAAGAATTAATGGTCTCATCAACGATCCATATATATACTTCAACTATTCATCTGATTCATTCGGATCATACATCGTGGCGATGTGATGATCGAATAAATCACATCAGATGATAACACCGCAAATCCATTGACGAAAGCCTTTTCTTAGCAGAAGTTTGAGCGAACCGTACATAGTTCGGGTGTAGGACACTTGAGTGATTGGCTATAGGCCAAGTGGGAGATTGTTGGACAATTATGACCCATATCATCACTATTTGCACAGATCATGGTGTTGTTGTACAAATTAACTATGTGACAAAGGAAATTTCTCTTTTATCATTTGTAATTAGATTACCAAGATATATAAATGATAAAAGGTCCTAGGTCCTTATGATTAGTTCTGGATTGAGATGATATGAGAAAGTATCAATCCACGAAGGTTTAATCATTAAATATCCCTAGTCGGAGTATTATCGAGATTGGCAATCGATAATGCGTAAAAGACTAGTATTACACTTGTGCGCGTTGTGGGAGCATAACGACATAGTTCTCATATATTTGGGTATTGGATACTCAAGCAAGTGTAATAGAAGGTTGTGTTTACCGATGGTACGGAAACAGCTTCGCTCTGGATAGACCCCTCATAATGACATTGGTAGTATGTCTATGTGTCTATGGAAGTCCGAATCAGGGTAGGTGTATTTGGTCTTAACCTGAGACTTGCACCGCTAATACTTGCGACAATCAATATACTTTGGTTTTGGTCGTCCAGGGCTTTAACAGGTTCTGTGTACGCCTCTTCTGGGTATATTGAGAATCGTAGTGTATTGGGTGTGATGTCGAGATGGAAGTATCACTCTAGTCATAGTGGAGATGATGATCACGTAGGATACGGAACTGGTGCTCTTTTATGCTGCAGCTATCGGGATATTATGACTAGGTCATGTTTATCCGATTATAGAGACTAGTTACCAGAGATCCGATATGTGCTTCGTACGGGGCAGACACAATACTAAGTATACTACGCCTGATAAAGATTACATATTCTTTTAAGAATATTTCTGGAGAATTGGGTAGGCACGGTGCTTTGCTAGAAGCCAACCATGTCTTGTAAATCGGTAAAAACGTAGTACTAGGTACGTACGTGTTCGGATAGTCCGACGACCGGATTTACTGCCAACATATCCGGGGATCTCATGGGTCGCTTCCCGAAGATTCACCGATGATGTATGACTCGCACTTTATTAATCTGGGATTAATTATAAGTGGGATTAATTACAGAGATATTTTATCTGGGATAAAATATTATTTAAAGAGAGAGAACGATTAATTTGGAATTAATCGATGAAATAATATATTCGATATATTATACGAAATTAGATTTCGACGCGGAATTAAAATTAGATTTTAATTCGGGCGAATGAGTTAATTTAGAATTAATTCGTTAGCGACATGAATAGTAATTTTTCTAGGCATAATTATTTAATTAAATTTGATTTAATTACGTCGCAACGGAAAGTTCGTTAATTCAGATATCTTGTCACTTTGAGTGTGATGTTAGTCACTTGTGATTGATGGGGGTGGTTGGAAGGCTTAAATGCCATGTACCTTTTTTTGGATTGGAAATTCAAATTTTGGTTTATCATTTAATTGATTTTAGAAATTAAACAAACCAACACAACTTCTCTTCCTCTCTCTCCCTCTCACGGCCAAGAGCCAAAATTCTCTCATTTTCTTCAAAAATGCCGAGAACAAGAAGAAGAAATAAGGAAGATTTGTAGCAAATCTTTCCAATGCTAGCACATAAAGAGTCATCCAAAGGTGATAGGGAAACAAACCCTTGAGCATGGAACCCATTCCCAAGCTTGGAGCTTGTCCGAAAATCTTGGAGCACAAAGAGGAGCCATGGCCGAAAGTCACAAGGATGGAGCAAGGAAAATTTTTATTGTTCCTCGCATCGCAAAAGTCGATCAAAGTGAGTATTCTGCAACTTAACTTTGTTGTATTCACACATGTTTTACGCTTAAATCGATCTTGGTTTGACCTTAGAAACCCAACACAGAGATCAATCCATACATGACCATCTAGTAGATCGAAATGAATTTCTTTATTTAATAAATATTATAAGAAACACATTTATATCTAGGTCCAGTCCTATATGATCACATCATATAAGGTGCCTCCATTCTCATGTCTCCACATGGACGATCCTGGATCAAGGTCGCCATATAATTATAGAATGGACCGCAACTATAGAAAAACCACAAATAAAGTACCCGCTTTGCTTGCTCTCTATGAACTATTTTAGATTACTAACTCCAGACTTAAATCCTCATGTGTTTGACACTAATACACTAATTATGGAGGCACATTAACAATCTTGGGTAAATAATATAATTTAAAATATGCGATATTAAACCAACACTTTGATAAATGAAGAATGCATAATTTTATTTCATAAAATATATTATGTTTACATTACATGAAGCTCTATGGCATATATCCCAACAATCTCCCACTTGCACTAGAGAAAATGGGACATATCAAGTAATCCTAGACCATCTAGGTGACCTTCAATCACTTTAGCCGACAAGGTCTTTGTAAACGAATCAGTTGGGTTTTATGCGGATGCAATCTTTGTGACGGTAACGTCTCCTCTCTGCATTATCTCCCTGATAAGATGATATTTTCTCTCTATATGCTTCCCCCCTCTTGTGGCTTCTTGGTTCCTTTGAATTCGCCATTGCACCACTATTATCGCAATAAAGTGTAAGGGGTTTATCCATATCTGGAACGACTCCCAAGAACTTACGGAGCTAGACTGCTTCCTTAGCTGCTTTGCAAGCTGCTACATACTCAGCCTCCATGGTGGAGTCAACAATATAAGATTGCTTTATACTCCGCCATACTATAGCCCCACGACCTAAGGTAAACACTGATCCATATGTTGATTTTCTAGAATCGACATACGTATAAAAATCAGAGTCCGGATATCCCCTTAGGATCATATCCTCATCAGAATATACAAGCATATAATCTCTTGTTCACTTCAAATATTTGAGAATGTGATTCACAACCACCCAATGATCCAATCCTAGGTTAGACTGAAACCTACGGACTAATCCCACTGTAAAAATAGATGTCTGATCTCGTGCATAACATAGCATACATGAGACTACCAACTTTTAAGACATATAAGATATTTCTCATTTCCTCAACTCATTGAGGTGTCTTAGGAGACTGTTATTTTGAAAAATGAATTCCATGTTGATAAGGAAAATTGCCTTTCTTGGAATTCTACATCCCAAATCGCACAAGGATCTTGTCAACATAGGATGTCTGAGACATAGCTAACAATTATTTCTTACGATCCCGAAGTATCTGGATCCCAAGAACATAACTAGTCTTTCCCAAATCTTTCATTTGGAATTGGTTAGCTAGCTAGGTTTTCACGTCCGATAATATCTTTACATCATTCTCAATGAGAAAAATATCATCGACGTATAAAATATAAAAAAAAAAACTACATTTCCGTCAATGACGCACTTGCATACACAAGGCTCATCAACATTCTGCTCAAAATCATAAGACTCGGTCATGGTATCATATCTTATTTTCCAAGATCGAGATGCTTGCTTGAGACCATAAATGGACCTATGCAGTTTGCAACCCTTTTGCTCTTGACCTTGGGCTATGAACCCCTCCCGTTGTACCATATAGATACACTCATCAAGATTGACATTCAAGAATGTAGTCTTGACATTAATTTGCCAAATCTTATAGTCATAATATACGGTAATGGATAGAAGAGTACTGATGACTTTAAGTATGGCTACTGCTGAGAAAGTTTCCTCATAGTCAACTCCCTCTTTATTGGTATAACCCTTGGCCACTAGCCTAGCCTTGAAGGTCTGTACCTTCCCATTTGCTCCCATCTTTCTATTATAGATCCACTTGCAACCTATAGGCTTTACCCCATCAGGTTGATTTATAAGTTCCTAAACTGAGTTGGATTACATAGACTCAATATTGAGGTCTTTAAGCCATTCCTCTTTGTCAGAATCATCCATTGCACTATGATAGGTCAATGAATTATCTACACCATCACTGAAGTGACAAATTGTGGCTCTCCAATTCATAGATAGTGATCAAGTTGTCGCATAACCCTCCCACTACGTATAGGTGGTAGATCATTCTGACAAACTTGCATCTGACACTCAGATGTCGAAGGTGCTATGTGTTTGTCAATTGTCGTTGACGATAGTGTGTTGGTCAGACCAGCAAGTAACTCATCGAGTAACACCTTACTTCTAGGTTTGAAATCCCTCATATAGTAATCCTCTAGAAATGTTGTGTTTATTGATACAAACACTTTGTTATCTTCAGGGCTATAAAAAAATCTACCCCTAGTCTCCTTAGGATAGCCTACAAATAGGCACACATGTGAACGTGGCTCCAACTTAGTAGTTGTATTCTTCAACAGATGTACTGGACACCCTTATATGTGTTGGACAAAATGACCCATAGCGTCACTATTTGCACAGATCATTGTGTTGTTGTAGCAAATTAACTATGTGACAAGGAAATTGCACTCTCATCATTTGTGATTAGATCACCATAGATATATAAATGAAGAGAGGTCCCTATGATTAGTTCCTGGATTGAGATGATATGAGACAGTATCAGTCCACAAAGGATTAATCATTAAATATCCCTAGCCGTAGCATTATCGAGACTGGACATCGATAATGCGGAATAGGCTAGTATTGCACTTGTGTGCGTTGTGAGGGCACAACGGCATAGTTCTCATATATATAAGTGTTGGATACTTATGCAAGTGTGATAGGAGGTCGTGTTTCACCGATGGTACGGGAAACAGCTTCGCTCTGGATAGACCCCTCGGAATCCCATTGGTATTATGAATATGTGTCTATGGGAGGCCGAAATCAAGGTAGGTGTGTATAGTCTTAACCTGAGACTTACATCACTAATGCTTACGACAATCGATATACTTTAGTTGAGGTCGTCTAGGACTGTAACCGGTTCTGTGTACGCCAATGCCGGGTATATTGAGAATCGTAGTGTATTGGATGTGATGTCAAGACGGAAGTGTCACTCCAGTCATAATGGAGATGATGTCACGCAGGATACGGTATTAGTGCTCTTAAGTGATGCGCATCCAATCGTGATATTATGACCAGGTCATGAATATCCGATTATAGAGACTAGTTACCAGACATCCGATATGTGTTTCGGACGGGGCAGACACTTATCCAGCCCCAGCCCTAGCACGTGACTATCCGGTACTGGGCCGATACGCACAATACATTAGTATACTACGCTTGATACAGATCTTAATATTCTTTAATGGATATGTCCGGAGAATTAGGTAGACTTGGTGCTTTGCTAGGAGTCGACCTTGTCTCGTAAATCGGTAGAACGTAGTACTTGGTACGTACGTGATTCGGATACTCCGACGACCGTATTTACTGCCAGATTATCCGGGGATCTCATGGGTCGCTTCCCGATAATCCACCGATGACGCACAACTCGCACTCTTGAATAATCTGGGATTATACTGAAGAGAGAGAAAATTAATCTAGGATTAATTACGGAGATATTTTATCTAAGATAAAATATCGTCTAGAGAGAGGATAACGATTAATTTGGAATTAATCGGTAAATTAATATATTCGATATATTAAACGAAATTAGATTTCGACGCGGAATTAAAATTAGATTTTAATTCGGGCAAACGAATTAATTTAGAATTAATTCGTTAGCGACGTAAATAATAATTTCGCTAGGCGCAATTATTTATTTAAATTCGATTGAATTAACGTCGCGACGTAAGCTCGGTATTTCGGAAATATCGAACCCGAACGCGTGAGTGCACGTGGGCCCACTTTCATTTGGAAACGTGTGGGGCCCACATGACACATGTCATTTTATGCATTATTTTATTCTAATGCATTGCATGTTGATAGTGTACATGCACTCAATGTTATTGCATGGAAATTGAGTGTTTGACACTCTAAGCCATTGCATGTTTTGTGTCATAAATTTATTATTAATTTAATAAATATTATGGCATAAATATAAATTGATTTTTGGTAAATCATTTTAACTTAACACAAAACTTCTTCTCTCTCAATTTTCTCTCTTCTCTCACGCCCAAAGCTGAAATGGGGACTGGTTTTGAACCAGAAAAACGTGACACAAAAGGAAGCAAGGGTTGGGTTTTCATGGTGAAAACCGCAAGTGCTAGCACACTACGAGTCTTGCGAAGGTGGTAGGGAGGTTCACCCATGAGGCGGGACTCATCCGAAGGAGTTTGGAGCTTCGTTTTGAGACCCGAAACTGCCAAGACAGTGAGCATGGACTGCTGCAGTGGGCTTACAAAGGCAGTGTTTTTGGGCATGATTCATCTTCAAATCGACATAACCGATCAATGTAAGTATTCCGCTATCTTCGTTGGTGTATTCACGCATGTTTTCATGTCTTGATTTGATCTTGGGACCTTAGATTTTTACCAACAATGGCATCAAGAGCTAATGTTGCAAGCATGAAAAATGTAGGGCTTAAAATTTGGGTAAATGTTTGTTGAGCATGATTTGAGTTAATTGGTTGTTTAAGTATGCTTATAACATGTTTAATTTCATTTTGGTTGGACCAATTTGTTGAAAAATGATTTAGAATTATTTTCCCCAAATTTTGCATCTTGGCCGAATATGTGACTAATATTGGGTATTTTGATTTTGAGCTTGATTTGGTTAAATTGATTAATTGAGCATGTTTAAATGATCTTTAATTGAAGATTGATTTGATCAATTTCAACAAAATATGATTGGATCAATTTGCCCCAATTGGAAGTGTTGGCCGAATGTGTGATGTGTTTGGAATTTGGAATTTTTTCATTTTGATTCATTGGATGGGTTGTAATGTTGATGGATGATGTTAATTTGAAGTCAATTAGATTGAATTTTGAATTGAACATAAAATCCCCAAAAATTATCACCTTGGCCGAATGTGTATGTTTTGGGATTCTTGGAATTTTTTGATTTATGATTCATTTGATGAGTTGAAATCATTTAGGTTGATGTTAATTTGAATAGAATTGGATTGGATTTCGAATTGGACAAAAACCCCAAAATCCTTGTGTTGGCCGAATGTGTATGCCCTTTATTGTCTTGGTTTTTTGATTTTATGACATTGGATGTGTATGTAATCAAATTGGATGGTGATTTAATGTCGATTGTAGGTTCGATTGGATTGAAACCGAATCGGACACAAAATCCCTCCTTGGCCGAGAGCTTAGTAGCATGTAAATGGGTTTGATTTTTCATTTGTATGTTGGACATGTAATAATGAATTAAGCATGATTAATTGGACTAATATGGTGTTTTAGAAATATTGATTTAGTTGATTAATCATGTAATACACTTTAGTTTAATTGAATATGAAATTGGATTTTGTCATATTTAATTAATTGGGCCTAATTTTGGAAATTGGACTTTAAATTTGTAATTGGGCCTATTGGGCTTGATTTATCAAGTTTGGTTTAGGCCAAATGGATTGGATCCAATTGGGCCCAAAACCTTGACCATAAAGCCCAAATGCCACTTAATGAACCTTTAAAGTTCAATTGGGCCTAATGGGCCAAGATTGATTTATGGGCTTATGGGGTAAATCCCGGATTGGACTTTGGTTATCGGTTTGACCCGAGTTGACCAAAAGTCCACGCCTTAAGAAATCACAAAAGCCCATTGGACTTTAATTGAATTGACGTTGGACGTTAATCGGTCTTTGAGACGCGTTACGATTAAATTTGGAATTTAAATCGTAAAAAGTTTATTAAATAAAAGTGTAATATTTAATTTGGAATTGAATAATGAATTAGTATTAAATACATGTTAAATTAGATTTAATGATGTAGTTTAATTTAATTCATGAATTCGTACTTTAAGTACTTATTCGCAAAAACGAGTTTGACTCGAACAAAATCAAATCGTTGTTTGAACATTGGATGATCACTTAATTATCAGATTAATTAATTTGATTAGATTGATTGATAGCATGCTTATGTGTGTGAATACGTGGTTGTGTTGAATGAATAATGTATATCGGATGGATATTAGACGGGTGGGCAATTTTAGAAATTGTTGTAATAAATTCGATTTATTAAATTGGACCTGCGTGTCCAGCCTTATCACCTCTATTCTCTTTGTATTCTCTTCTCACCTATTCCCCTCTATGTATATGAGGTTTCTTTAGAAGTGTAGTGTAACGGGTAGAAGTAATACTAGTGCTAGCTTGAGTGAGAAAGGGAGAGATTTGATCTAGGATCAATGTGTTAAGTATCCATCCGCATATCATTATTATTTATTTTCATACTCGCTTTATTATGTATTTAGAATGCATGTTTAAGGGTGTATGATGATGAGACCTTAACAAAGATAATTAAATTGGTAGCCAATTTGCACGCGAAAAACCCTCGTTAAATATCAAGCGTTTATTTTCCTTCCATTGAGTGATTCTTACTCAAGATCCGAGATTGGCAGGGGTTGTTGGCCAAAGTCAAGCCCTTGTCCTTCGAAGATGTGTTTTAATCACGAGGCTTTGTTCCATATCGGTGTCGTGTCCAAGTTGTGGTTTGTTGGCCAAAGTCAAGACCACTTCTTGTCCATTGACATTGATTACGAAGCTTCCATGTCAATGGGTCCGCGCTTGACTGGGATCACTAGGTTTGTTGTGCCAAAGCCAAGGCCTAGTTGATTCAGAGGAAAAAGGTTAGGGTATATATTGGATATATAGGCATATATAAGATATATGTTTGGACTTGGATGTCCACCTACTGGATCTAGGAGTTGGATTAGATCCAATTGATCTTAGAGATCTACCTAGTTAATTATCATACAATTTGTTGGCCAAAGTCAAGATTGTGTGATATTTAACGGGATCCTAGCCCACTAGGAAACACGGTTTCCCGAGTACTCGACAGAGGGTTAGAGGCTCGACGAAAAATAGTGGGAGGCAAGTATTGAATTTGCAACATTCGTTCGAATACTCGCTAAACGCGCTCATCTATATTTTACTCGTCATATTAATCAAAAGTATTAGTTGGACTAATATTTTATGTTGTTTTAAATATATTATAGTTGGACTATATACAAACTCATTCAATATATAGTTGATTTTATAATTGGATTATAGTAATCAATATAATTGAATTAAAATGATAGTTGATTTTATAATTAGATTATAGTAATCAATATTAAAATTATAGTTGATTAAATAATTGGATTATTGTAATCATTATAATAAATAGTACCTTATTAAATTGATTAAATAGTTGGACTATTGAAAACAAGAAAGAATTGAAAAGTTGGATATTTAAATATAATCTGGGATTAAAATTTTTAAATGATTTATTTTCAAATTGGGAATAAATAATAGGTTACTTTATTTGATAAAATAACTCATTATACCTAAGCCCAAAATTAAGCAAGATAAGTAGAGCATAAAATCTTTGGAAGATTTTTGTGATGATGACTTTAATGCTTAATTAATATACTTGTCATAAATCTAATTTTGGATTTAAGAAGTATTAAAATTGCAATTCTTGGAGAATTAATTGACTATTCATGTAAAGTCAAATTTGCAATTGGGCGTGTTACACAAGGTGCACATCGTTTCGATATTCCGAAACCCAAGGCTTGGCCAAAGGTTTGTGAAATATTGAAAAGATAATTGACATATCTACCATTAGGGTATGTACTTAAATTAGGAACTGTTATAATGTAACTAGTTTGACTAGAGACATTATCTCTATATCAGTGTTTAATCCGTTGCGGATAAACCTTTATATTCTAGAACACTAAAGTGTTTTATTATATAAAGATGATACTGAGATAAACACATTAGATGTGAATAACAGAATTTATATTGACAAATAAATAGCTCAAATTGATTTGATCAATAGAGACTTATTTGTGGCATTGTTGTCTGGGACACAATTAAACGAGACTCGTATATCCACACTTTTGAAGAGTGGGTACTAGGACTGATTTGACTATTCAAATAAGGTCTGCGAATCTAGTTAAGTACCTAAAATACTATTTACTTGGTAATAGTGAAAAGGCCACCGATCTGTTAGCCCTATTCATGGTGAAGATAGTGGGCCCATATCTAGCTAGGGTAGATATGAACATGAATATTTCGTGACCTTGACGGATGTAGCATCACGTTATGGTTATGTGTTACTTTTGAAGAACACAAATCGGAAACATTAGAGTTTCGACACGAAATAGAAAAACAGATCGGCTATAGTATTATTCCGCCACGGTAAGGCCATAATGGAAAATACTTAAGCAGTAAGTTTCAAACATACATGAAAGAGTATAGTATTCTTTCAGATGAGGACTCCTCCCGAGACACGTCAGTTTGACGTGTGGTCCAAACTAAAAACCGAATTTTGTTGGACATGATAAGTTTATCACGAGTCGCTCTGAGCTACTATTTCCTTCTACAGGATATGTATTAACAGTGCAAAACTTATTTAGAATAAGGTTCCATATAAATCTGTTTGACAGATATCATATAGGATATGAACAGGAAAGAAACGAGTTTTCTCATTCCTGATAATTTGGGTATGCCAGGCATAAAGTTTAGATGATACCAAACTAGAACCCAAATTGGATTAGTGCCAATATAGGTTATCCTAAGGGAAACCATACGTATAGTACTTATAAATCCCACATGAGAACAATGGTGATTGTTGCTCACCATGCGGTTTTCCTGAGAGGAATACCGATATGCAGTGGTCAGTGGGATAGTGATACTCAATGAAAATCGGAGTAATACTATTCATAGTACGAAGTCCTTAATGGAACACAACAATCATCTATGATGAATCTGTACCATTAATCTTCAAATACACAAGAAATCGGGTAGATCGGATAGAGTCAGAAAAAAACCTAGGGTATGGGGTTTCTGATCTAACCTCATTAAGATGTCAATCTTATGGAGGTGTACCATCCGACTACGTTATGAGGAAGTGATACGAGGTATCGACTCCCCCCTGTTATGGCAAAGTGCCATGAGTCCGAAAATGATTCCATGTATAACGACTATTATGGATACTAGTTGTTTGTACCACAAGCGTTGTGCCTATGGTACATTATACTCTTCAAGGAAGACATACATGGATGACAACATACCAACTTACAAAGCTAGGCTTTTGACGGAAAGGTATCGTTATCAACATTGTGTTAATAACGGTTCAACCTTTTACCTGTTGCCATGGTAAGTCCATTTTTGAAGATGCTTGTTGATAACTGTATATTTCATTTATGAAATATTCAGTTACAAATCAAAATCGCTTTCCTGAAAGGAAACCTTTTGGAGGATGTTACAAACATCCTGACGATTTTGTATAACCGACAAACCGACAAACAAGGTTTGCGGGTTTTCGATCCATGTTTGGATCAAAGCAAGCATAAGGTTCTGGGAACTGAACGTTTTGAATAATCATAATTGTTTATGATTTAACTCAAAAACAAAATAATTCTTGTGTATATAAGGAGGTTAGTGGGAGAGCGCACTGACAGTGAAATTCCCATAAAGCAATTGGTGAAAGCTTGGCTTTCATAGATATTCTTTCAATAGAATTCTCCGTAGAATTCTGGGAGTAACAACCTTTATTCAGGGAATAAAGATCTACTGGGATAGATTTGGAGTTGTTTAACACTCTCTGGGAATTGTACATTTAAAATGTACTTGTATTGGTGTCTCATACGCTTCGAGCATATGGAGTCACAATCAGGTCAATCCAAGTGATAGTCACTGGATTGAATTTAAGGACATCTGTTAGTATCTTAGAGAACTAAGATGTTGTCTTAAACTATGGAGAAGGAGAACTTGAAGTGACTGAGATCACTACTGCAAGTTTCCAAACGATTAAATACTACGGTACTATAAAGTTTTGAATAACGGGACAGTGAGCTGGAAATATTCCGAGCAAGATAACTGATGCCGAATAAACAACAAATGTGGATTATTGCTGCAGCTGAGGCAGCAATAGAAGCCATTTGGATCGATAATAAATCTAATTAGATTAGATATAATTCTGTTAGCAGCTGAGCTAGGCGTCAGCACAGGCTAAAGAATTAAAGGTCTCATCAACGATCCAGATATATACTTCTATATCATCTGATTCGTTCGGATCATACAATCGTGGCGATGTGATGATCGTGTAAATCCGTCAGACGATAATTAAGTAAATCCGCTGACGAAAACCCTTCCTCAGCAATTTGAGCGAATTGTACATAGTTCGGGTGTTAGACACTCGAGTGACTGGCTATGTGCCAAGTGGAGATTGTTGGACAAAATGACCCATAGCGTCACTATTTGCACAGATCATTGTGTTGTTTGTAGCAAATTAACTATGTGACAAGGAAATTGCACTCTCATCATTTGTGATTAGATCACCATAGATATATATGAAGAGAGGTCCCTATTATTTTTCCTGGATTGAGATGATATATGAGACAGTATCAGTCCACAAAGGATTAATCATTAAATATCCCTAGCCGTAGTATTATCGAGACTGGACATCGATAATGCGGAATAGGCTAGTATTGCACTTGTGTGCGTTGTGAGGGCACAACGACATAGTTCTCATATATATAAGTGTTGGATACTTATGCAAGTGCGATAGGAGGTCGTGTTTCACCGATGGTACGGGAAACAGCTTCGCTCTGGATAGACCCCTCGGAATCCCATTGGTATTATGAATATGTGTCTATGGGAGGCCGAAATCAAGGTAGGTGTGTATAGTCTTAGCCTGAGACTTACATCGCTAATGCTTACGACAATCGATATACTTTAGTTGAGGTCGTCTAGGACTGTACCGTTCTGTGTACGCCAATGCCGGTATATTGAGAATCGTAGTGTATTGGATGTGATGTCAAGACGGAAGTGTCACTCCAGTCATAATGGAGATGATGTCACGCAGGATACGGTATTAGTGCTCTTAAGTGATGCGCATCCAATCGTGATATTATGACCAGGTCATGAATATCCGATTATAGAGACTAGTTATCAGACATCCGATGTGTTTCGGATGGGGCAGACACTTATCCAGCCCCAGCCCTAGCACGTGACTATCCGTACTGGGCCGATACGCACAATACATTAGTATACTACGCTTGATACAGATCTTAATATTCTTTAATGGATATGTCCGGAGAATTAGGTAGACTTGTGCTTTGCTAGGAGTCGACCTTGTCTCGTAAATCGGTAGAACGTAGTACTTGGTACGTACGTGATTCGGATACTCCGACGACCGTATTTACTGCCATTATCCGGGGATCTCATGGGTCGCTTCCCGATAATCCACCGATGACGCACAACTCGCACTCTTGAATAATCTGGGATTATACTGAAGAGAGAGAAAATTAATCTAGGATTAATTACGGAGATATTTTATCTAAGATAAAAAGATCGTCTAGAGAGGGATAACGATTATTTGGAATTAATCGGTAAATTAATATATTCGATATATTAAACGAAATTAGATTTCGACGCGGAATTAAAATTAGATTTTAATTCGGGCAAACGAGTTAATTTAGAATTAATTCGTTAGCGACGTAAATAATAATTTCGCTAGGCCAATTATTTATTTAAATTCGATTGAATTAACGTCGCGACGTAAGCTCGGTATTTCGGAAATATCGAACCCGAAAGCGTGAGTACACGTGGGCCCACTTTCATTTGAAACGTGTGGGGCCCACATGACACATGTCATTTTATGCATTATTTTATTCTAATGCATTGCATGTTGATAGTGTACAATGCACTCAATGTTATTGCATGGAAATTGAGTGTTTGACACTCTAAGCCATTGCATGTTTTGTGTCATAAATTTATTATTAATTAAATAAATATTATGGCATAAATATAAATTGATTTTTGGTAAATCATTTTAACTTAACACAAAACTTCTTCTCTCTCAATTTTCTCTCTTCTCTCACCCCAAAGCTTGAAATGGGGACTGGTTTTGAACCAGAAAAACGTGACACAAAAGGAAGCAAGGGTGGGTTTTCATGGTGAAAACCGCAAGTGCTAGCACACTACGAGTCTTGCGAAGGTGGTAGGGAGGTTCACCCATGAGGCGGGACTCATCCGAAGGAGTTTGGAGCTTCGTTTTGAGACCCGAAACTGCCAAGACAGTGAGCATGGACTGCTGCAGTGGGCTTACAAAGGCAGTGCGTTTTTGGGCATGATTCATCTTCAAATCGACATAACCGATCATGTAAGTATTCCGCTATCTTCGTTGGTGTATTCACGCATGTTTTCATGTCTTGATTTGATCTTGGGACCTTAGATTTTTACCAACAATATGCGCATATGTCGTAAACTAGCTTTACGACCACTCCACAACTCTAAGAGAGTCTTAGGAACAGATTTAGATAGAACTACATTAAGGATATACATTGCTGTTTGTAATGCGTACCCCCATAATGAACTAGGTAGTGAGATATAACTATACATAGATCTTATCATGTCTAGTAGGGTCCGATATCTCCTCTCCGCAACACCAATTTATTATGGTGTTCCAACTATTGTGAGCTGTGATACTATCCCATGCTCAACTAAGAATTCCTCGCAATCTCTATCAAGGTATTCTTTTCTATGATTTGATCGTAGAGTTTTGATCTTATTACCTAACTGGTTCTCAACCTCAACACGATACTCTTTGAACTTTTTAAAAGTATCTGACTTGTGCTTCATTAGATAGACGTACTCATATCTTGAATAATCGTCAATAAATGTGATGAAGTATTCAAAACCACCTCGGGCTCTTACATTCATCTGTCCGTAAATGTCCAAATGTATTAGCTCAAGTGATTGACTGTCTCTTATACCTTTTCCAGTAAAATGTCTCTTGGTCATTTTTCCTTCTAAACGGGATTATCAGACTAGTAAAGTTTCGAGCTTTAACTAGTTTAAAGCTCCACTATTTATCAACCTATCTATCCGGTCAAAGCTGATATGACCAAGTCTAAGATGCCACATATATGTATCATCGTGAGAAATCTTTTGTGTTTTGTTTTAGGTTTCTCAACCTTAAACATTTCAGTGTTGAGTAATGACCTATGATTTAACAGTCTTAACACATATAAATTGTTTTCTAAGTTTTTTGTGCATATAGTTAATCCATTTCTACCAATAATAACTAAATTACTATTAAATGAAATAGAAACATCATCATCAAAAAGTTTTGAAACATAAATTAAATTCCTACGAAACCCAAGAATAAATAGCACATTGTTTAAATTTAAATAACTATTATTTGTAAAATATAAACTGGAAACTCCCACTACTCTTGCTGAAATGCCATCCCCTATCCCAAACTTCATGATGTAGTCACCTTCAGCAACGTCCATCTATGTGTCAAGTAGCTGAAAAGAAGAACAAATATGATTAATGGCCCCAGAATCAACAATCCAAACGGATTTACCATCCTCTACTAATAAAGATTCGATAACAAGTAAATCATATTTATCTGTAGCCTTCTTCTCTTTCAGCTCAGCAAGGTATTTAGGACAATTCCTCATCCTCCTTCTTCTTCTTCTTCAACATAGTTACTTTTAAACTGCAGGAAATTCATCAGAAGAGTTTCCATAATCATGGTCACCTGGCTCTGTCTTCTTCATAACTTAGTTACTTTTAATCTGCAAGAAATTCATCAGAAGAGTTTCCATAATCATGGTCACCTGGCTCTGTTCGACAATACGAGCTCTATGGATTTCAGCAGTGTTGAGATAGGTTATCATCCTAGAGACGTGCTCTCGAACTGTTGTCCCTTCCTTCATCCTAGCAGTCATCGTTGAGACCATGGCCTCATGATGTTGACGCTCTGAAGGCTGCACAAACATGCCCTGCATTGACTCTATCTTCTTAGATGTTGTAACCATAGGCTCATGCTTTGCTGTAAGAACCTCGAACATCCATGTTAGCAAGTAGCAGCAGTTTTATTAGCCGCGACCCATTTTTGTAGGCATTACACATAGCTTGGACAATATTTCTGGCCGACTCGAGAAGACACTCCTCTGTTAGGACAAACTTTAGGTCTTCACAGACCGGGATATCTTTCATGTTACTTTTACACTTAACATAGTTTTCTCCTATTAATTTATCATTAGAGAGAATGGAAATAATAGGAGAAACCATAGTTGAAAAAAACTAAACATGCATTTAACATTCATTTATCACATATTAAAATTATCAAATATTTTGACATAAAATTAAACATGATGCATGAACCATTAATAATGAATTAAAAACCAAAGATAATTACTATGCAATGGAAATCTATTATCCCATAAATAAGTGCTGTTGTAGGATATGTCAAGTATTTGCATGATAGATCGAGACAATCTTAATCGATTCATATATATGGGAATAACTTTTATTCCTATATTAACCAACCACTGTTTGATTTGATTAAGGAATTTTGATTAACCTTTAATCATTCATTTGTGAGTGTGACCCGTCGTTTCAGACCCTTAGACTTAACTAGTGAAATGTCACCGTATGGTAGGTCAATTCACCATATACATCTAGAGTCTCTATCCTCTCGGAATCCAAATTTGATATTGACCCAAAATGGACACCATCCATAGGGGGACGAAAACAAAGTTGTCTCGAGGCACCTTTTGAATCTCACATTTTCGGACTAACAACGGAGATCGCGGGATATACTGTCGTATATCTCTCGCCCACTCACTATTTTAAAATAAAGGTTTTTATTTTTAAAATAATATTTTAATTTACTAGTGTGAATAAATTTATGCGGCTAAATTTTAACTCTTATTTACACTAGTACACTATTAGTGACCTCACCAATTTTAACTTTTAAAATTTTTCTCACTAATATCCATTAGTCTTTACTAATTATTTTACTCAATCAAACTAATTTAATTAATCTAGTTTTAGTGACCTATTATATTTTAACTCTTAAAATACTGGAACACTAACAAGTTTAAATTTTCAAAATTCTGAAGTGGTCAAAATTTAATTAAACCATTTAATAAATCTTAGTGCGTTATAAAATCCAATAGTACGTAGAGTTTTATCCCAAGTGCAGACCAAATTACCGTCCATTCGGAATCGGCTATGGAATTTATGCCTTGGTTTCCATCCTATATACCAATAGAATTTATGATGCACTAATTAAGTCCTTTATATTAGAATTTCAAATTTTAAACTATAAAACCAATTAATCAAATTAATCATTTTCCATGCATAACATATTCTAATTTAACCATTTTAAATCACATAAAATCATATTTCATGTCTAGAATATATATGCATCAAAAACATGTTATGACATGTGAAAATGCAAGAGTAGGCACCCTAAGCTATATGACATGTTATTCAAACATTTCGAATTAAACATATATACAACATAAAAATTATTTTGCATTGATCGGGCTCTTATTTTTTCCTATACTAATCTAATTAGTACAAAAATTCTCAAGGCATCCCTTGGTCTTCAAATCTCGCTCCAAGGTGGTGTTGACTCATTTTGCGCCTTCGGTGCTCCAAATTACAATAATTAAAATTTTACATAGGAAAAATAAATTACAACATTTGTAAACAATGGCCTTATGTCCTTACATCCCAAAATCAAAACCAACACAAAAATAAGAGCCGGAAAAATTTACGACCAATGCAAAATCCATTCATCATATGAAAAAACAATAACTATTCATCTCATAAATATTATTTTGTGCCTACTCATCTAAACATGCATATTATTGTTTATAATACATATAAATAAATAAAAATAATAAATTTAAAATAAAAAGAGAAGTGTTAAGAACACTTTTCAACCTCGTTCTTGATGCCAATTGTAGGAACCACTTTTCTAATGTAGCGAAAACAAGTTAGGTACTTGGGATCGGACTAGAAAATTTTTTATGTCCTTCTCTCCTTAATGCCGAAATTTACCAACACCAACATTGAAATTTTGCTTCTATTTTGAATAAAATCTCAGCCTCTGAACAATCCCGAAATTATGGATCAGATCTGAACTGTTTTAGACCCGAAATCACGTTCAGCTCACTACCCAAATTAGCCCCTATTTGCGTGAACTACTGTTGTGTTTCAGATATAATTTTTCAATTAAAAATAGCCTCAACATAGCCCAAAAAACCCTTAATGATCCATAAACTTTTTGGAATAAAACCAAAACAAACTGAGCCCCTATCACTGAGACTCTGTGCGGCAGTGAGCAAAAAATAATGCTCACTGCCGAGGGCTAAAGAAAAAAGATGAAGATGAATTTTGGTTCGACGCCAAAAGGACTTGTGTGCTATGTCTCATAACCAACGGATTCTAGTGTGGGCTAGACTCACAAAACTAATCCCTAAACACTTTAGAGATTAAAGTCACACTAGGTTTTCTATTGTCTTTTTTTTGTTATTCTTTTCCTTATCTCGATACTTGAGAGAGTTTCAAGAACAAGAGAGGTGGCTAGGGTTGCTTATAAACAGAGATTTCATTTCAATATTTTCTTCATCCCAATCTCAATCAAATCCTCTGTATACTAAGTGAGAAAATATAGTTTCTTCTTAAGAGTTTGTGAGAGAGTTGTAGTTCTTCTATTATAAGAGAGTTGAGATTTTTCACTCCTTGTGTTTAGAGAGAGGTTGTAAAATTATTTTCACTATAGTGAAATCCTTCTACATTTACCCGTGGATGTTTCCCTCACATTGAGGATTTTACTACCGTTAAATTTTTGTCTCATTGCTTTATTTTATTGATAATATTTATGGTAGACTAAGCCTCATAATTAATATTGTACTGATATATGGTAGGCAAAGCCTCCTCAATTAACAATTATTTTCAATTTCACTTTACTTGTGTGCCAGCTTCAGCCCACGATCCCATAACAGTGGTATCAGCGCTTCAGGTTCAGGGTTACTGTTCATGGAGACTATTCACATATACGATATAATACTATTCAAACATACGGTACTATTCACGTATATTGTACTATTCACATATACGATACTATTCATATATACAATATTTTATACAGTACTATTCACGGTGAAATGGTAAAAGCCAGTTCAAGTGAGAAGCTGATCGTCGTCAGTAACATGACAGGAAAATTCTAAATTGAGAAGTTCAAAGGGAGTAACTTTTCCCTATTGAAACTTTAAATAAAAGTAATATTGAGAAAAGACAATTGCTTGGCGGCAATTGGAGAGAGACCAGATGAACTGTCTAATGAAAAATGGAAGGATATGGATGACAATTCTATAGGTAACTTACATCTAGCCTTAGCAGATTTTGTGTTATCCAATGTTGTAGAGAAGAGGACTGTAAAAGAGATTTGAGATGCACTTACTAAATTATACGAGGTCAAGTCACTACACAACAAGATCTTCTTAAAGAGAAGACTTTACACTCTTCGAATGAGTAAGTCCACATCCATGACAGATCACATCAACAACTTGAATACAATATTTTCCCAACTCACTATGTTGGATTATAGTATATCAACAAATGAATGTGCGGAGATTATACTTCAAAGTCTGCCTGATTCATATGATCAACTTATCATCAACTTGACAAGTAATATTGTCACTAGTAATCTAGTTTGTGACGAAGTTGCAGCTGGTGCTCTGGAAGAAGTGTATAGGCGTAACAATAAGGAATACAGATCATCTAGTTCACAATAAGTAGAAGAATTGGCGATGAAAATAGGGATATCAACAGAACGTGGCTCAAGTGGGAGTCAAAACCATGGCAGATCGAAATCAAAAAGTAAGAAGAATGTTAAATGCTACAATTGTGGCAAGAAAAGAGACGTCAAAAAAGATTGTTGGAATATGTAGAATGGTGGAGAAAAAGCTCATGTTGCAATAAAATCTCAGGGATATGTTGCAAGTACTTCTGAAGAAGGTGGCGTATTTTACAGTGAAGTAGTAATGGTGTCCAATGATAGCAGAAAATAACTAAGTGATGCATGGTTGGTTGATTTTACAGCAACATAGCACATGACCTCTAGGAGAGAATGGTTCTGTCATTATGAACCTATCTATGGAGGATCGGTTTTTCTAGACAATGATCATGCCTTGAAAATTGTTAGGATTGGAGCCATCAAAATAAAGTTGTACGATGGTGTTATTCGCATTGTACAATATATTCGACATGTTGTCGGAATGAAGAAAAATCTTATGTCAGTTGGATAGTTAGATGACTTCGGATACAAGACCGTTATTGAAAACGAGGTATTAAAAATGGTGAAAAAAAGTACTTACAGTTTTGAAAATTGAAAAGATCTCAGTAAACTTGTATATGTTTTTGGGAGACTCGATTCAAGAAGAAACTACATCAGTAGCATCATTGGATTCCGAAGAGGAAGCTTCTATGTTGTGGCATCAGAAATTATGCCACATGTCAGAACAAGGAATGAAGATTATCATCAATCAAAAGCTACTCCCAGGCTTGAAAGCGGTTAGTCTACCATTTTATGAGAATTGTGTTACAAGTAAGCAAAATAGATTAAAATTCAATAAGTCAAGTGCCCGGAGTAAAATCATTTTAGAGTTGATTCACTCTGATTTTTGGGAAGCACCGGTTCAATATCTAGGGAAAGTAAAATATTTTGTATCATTTATTGATGATTTTTCTAGAAGATGTTTGGTGTACCCGATCAAAAACAAGTCAGATGTGATGCTAGTTTTTAGAAACTTCAAAGCACAAATTGAAGTAGAAACTAGAAAAAGAATCAAATTTTTAAGGACAGTTAATGGAGGAGAATATTGCAGCAAGGATTGTGATGCATATTATCAGCAAGAATGCATAAAAAGGCAAACTACTACACCATAAACTCCTCGACAAAATGGTATGGCATAAAGGATGAATAGAACGCTGCTGGAAAGAGTAAGAGCTATGCTCAAAACAGCTAGTCTACCAAAATACTTTTGAGTAGAAGCAATTCATACAACATGTTATGTTATTGATTACGCCCAAAAAGTACTTGCGGTTATCATAGTATTGTTGGGGTGTTGATTCCTCAAAGAGATGGTTACAAAGAACTGGTTTACTCAAAAAAAATGTTAGCAGTAACTAAATTAAATAGAAAGAATGAACTGATAATGTAAGATAAAAACTATATAAAAGTACTTAAGAGTATCAATAGATAAAGAAGGCAAAACATTGAGAATCTCTCTTGTATTAAACTCATATGTTCAGTTATTGATTCATGTTATTACTCAGTTAAAGGTTTCACATCCCAAACTAACAACCGAAAGATATTCAATTCTATACATGTCAAATTCTAAGGTAATCAATGATTATTTTCTTTATGTTAACAGCACATAAAAATTATCATTATGAGCTATCTAACGTCGACAATATAACCTCGGGCAATACTGCAGTAGAAGACAAACACATAAAATAACTTTACCAGTCATAATTGGGTTCACAAATCACACATAAAAGAGGCATGACTGGATCTATATGGGAGTTGACAAAACACAGTCTATGGGTTCAGAAATCATAAAATAATAAAGAATAACAACCATCAATTTTATTAAACGTTAAAAGAGTTTCTAGGAACCAACAACATAATTATAAGAAGTTTAAATACAAGAGTTCATCCTTAGCTTTGCCTAGGAGATTAGTTCTCCGTGCAGAATAGAGATTTAACCTTGATAGATCGGAGAGACGCCATGATTTCCTTGATTTTCTTCATTCTCCTCTCTTGATTTTATGTTTGTGGCCCTTTGTTCTCTATTTTTCTCTTGTTCCTCTCTTCTTTTATCCTCCTCTTAGGGTTTGGATGAAGTTAGGTTTATATAGAAAAGCCCTGTAATCATTTTACGCATCAAATACATCAAAATCAGGGTTTTGGGACGTTAGGGGCTCCGCGAAGCTGGTCTTTGAGCGTTGGGGCGCCAATCCTGCGGGAAAATATATGGAACACTGTTATGGGGCATGTCGCGACGCCCAAAGTTGGCGCATCGCGACGCATGGCAGGGGGAAAATTATGGTTTCGTGCTTTCTTCATTTCAGCTCTTCCCGCATGCTTCTGATGCGTCCGTAAGGTCTCGAAATATTTGTAATTACTCCAAAATTCATACTTCATTGCTCCTAATAATAAATCAAAAAATAAACTCTAATTAAGATTAAATACTAGATAATTAAGCCAAGTTAGTGATGTTCAAAGTACACTTTCATGCACTTATCTGTTGTAAATATATATCCATCAACTGCCCATGATTTGAAGACACCGATGGAGATATGGAGTGGAAAGCCAGCTGATTACTCATCTCTTCACATTTTTGGTTGTCTTGTTTACGTGATGTACAACGCTCAATAAAAAACAAAGCTAGATCCAAAATCTAGAAAATATACTTTCTTGGGTTATGCTGATGGAGTAAATGGGGTATCGTTTGTGTGATCCCACTACCCACAAGATCATCATCAGCAGAGATGTAATATTTATTGAAGATCAACTGCTGAAAGAAGGAATTTATAACACTTCAAAAGAAGTATAGAGACTACAACAATACTGGTAGAAAATAATCCAGAATGAGAAAATTCAGATTCTCTTGAAGCAGCACCAGAGCACAAGGTACAAGAACCAGTCGATTTTGAAGCTTCTAAAGTCCGTCAATCAACTCGAGAGAGAAGACCTCCAAATTGGATCTCAGAGTATAATACAGAGAGTAACATTGCATATTATCTTCTAACAGATGTTGGAGAGCCATCAATTTTTAATGAAGATACAAAAGATGTAAATACATCTTTGTGCATGGCAGCAATGCAAGAAGAAATAGAAGTTTTGCACATGAACAATACATGTGATCTAGTACATTACCACGTGGAAGAAATTGGTAATAAATGTGTCTACAAGATCAAGCGAGATAGTAATGATCAAGTGGAGCGGTATCGTGGACGATTGGTGGTGAAAGGATATGCTCAGAAAGAAGGGGTTGATTTCAACGATATATTTTCTCCAGTGGTTCGAATTACAACAGTCAGAGTAGTCCTAGTTATGTGTGCTATTTTTGACCTACATCTGGAACAATTGGATGTGAAAATTGCATTTTTCATGGAGAACTTGAAGAAAAAATTTATATGCTCCAACTAGAAGGTTTTTCTGAAATAGGCAGGGAGAACTTGGTTTACAAAATGAACAAATCTCTATATGGTCTCAAACAGGCGTCGAGATGTTGATATAAGAGCTTTGATTCCTTCATTATTTGCCTTGGGTACAACAGACTCAGTTCAGACCATTGTACATATTACAAGAGGTTTGGAAATAATGACTTTATTATTTTTCTGTTGTATGTAGACGACATGTCAGTTTAAAACTCTAACAGAGATTGAGTCCAAGAATTGAAGGTACAGTTAGCTAGAGAGTTTGACATGAAGGATCTGGGACCAGCAAACAAGATTCTAGGGATGTAAATACACCGAGATAGAAACAATAGTAAGATTTAGCTTTTTCAGGAAAATTACCTGAAGAAAAATCTTACGGCGGTTCGACATGGAAGATTATAAGCTAATTTCTATCTCACTTCCTGTTATTTCAAGTTATCATCTTTTAGATGTCTTAGCAATGAAGCTGAGAAGAATGAGATGTCTCGAGTACCGTATGCATCAGCAGTGAGAAACTTAATGTATGCCGTGATTTGTACAAGACCAGACATTGCACAAACAGTGGGAGTAGTTAGTCATTTTATGGCGAATCTTGGTAGAGAGCATTGGAATAATGTTAAAAGGATCCTTAGATATATTAAAGGAACCTCGGATGTTGCATTATGTTATTAAGGATCAGAATTAGTTGTCAGAAGTTATGTGGATTCATATTTTACAACAGATCTTGACAAAATAAAATCCACCACGGATTATGTGTTTGTACTTGCAGGAGGAGCAGTGAGCTGGGTATCCAGGTTACAAAGTGTTATGGCTTTCTCTACAATAAAAGTTGAGTACATGACAGCTACACAAGCTTCCAAGAAAACTATTTGGTTTCGAAGGTTATTGGAGGAGCTCGGGCACAAACAATAGAAGATTCCTTTATTTTGTGACAGTCAGAGTGCATTGTATATTTCAAAAAAATCCATTCTTTCATTCAAGAACCAAACATATATGGGTACAATACCACATTGTTCGTGAAGTAGTGAAACAAGATAGTGTGGACTTATTGACGGTACACACCAATGAGAACATTGCAGACGTAATGACAAAGCCTATCAATACAAACAAGTTTGTATGATGCAGATCCTCTTATGGCTTACTAGAAACGTAAGCAGCTTGAAGACGACAAAGTAGAATGAATGATGTGGAACTGATTGGTTCTTAATCAAGTTTCCAAGTGAGAGAATTGTTAGAAGTCAATCGTTAGTGCACCGAAAGGTGCAAATGATTAAAGAAATATAATTAAATATATGGTGGGTCCCACATGCTTAAAAAATAATAAAAAAAATTAGAATTTACTACTTGCACAGTGAATCTCATGCCTATAAATAGAGATTTCATTTTATTATTTTCTTATCTCATTCTCAACCAAATCCTCTCTATTCTAAGAGAGAAAATATAGTTTCTTCTTAAGAGTTTGTGAGAGAGTTGTAGTTCTCCTATTATAAGAGAGTGTGAGATTGTTCACTCCTTATGTTTAGATAGAGGTTGTAAAATTCTTTCCACTATAGTGAAATTTTTCTACATTTGTCCGTAGATGTTTCCCTCACATTGAGGGTTTTTACCACGTTAAATATGTGTCTCATTACTTTATTTTATTGTTAAGATTTATGGTAGACTAAGTCTCCTAATTATTATTGTACTGTTATATGGTAGGCAAAACCTCATGAACTAATAATTATTCTCAATTTCACTTTACTTGTCTGCTAATTTCAGCCCACGATCCCCTAACAAAATATTCATACAGATATAATTAATATATAAGTGAAGTTTAAACCCTAAACCTCTTGTAATATCATATTATATTTCAATATTTAAATTAACATGTATTGTGAAAATGTAGTAACTTACTTAGTTAAAATACTCGGGCCTACTCCATAAAATAGGTATTGAGTTCAATTCTTCAAGATAACATGAGTGAATACAAAATTCGTCTAATTATTAGTGTTCGGACATGATTATATTAACCTACGCATGATTTGTGTTATATATAAAGAGAGAGATAGTCGTGTAATCATAATTTTGATTTAGTGGAGATAAAATTTAATTATGCTGTCGTGTAATCATAATTTTGATTTAGTGGAGATAAATTTTAATTATGCTCGCCTATATATGGTTCCCCGCTGCATATGTATCCTTAGAAAAGAAAAATTTACAGAAAAAAACACAACAATGAACTTTTTTTTTTTTTTTTTTTTTTTTTTTTTTGGAAACGATGGAAACCCCGCCACCAAACCACCCATTCTGGGCCGCGGCGCAGGTAAAACCACCGGCTGTCCCAGGCTCTTACAAGAAGTGCACCCCCTGGATTCGAACCCAGAACCTCAAGGTGAGATCCTTGACCCTACACCACCAAGCCACACCCCTTGGGGACACAACAATGAACTCGAAACAAACAAAAGCATACCAAGTTATATCTTATACGAAAGTTTACGTACAAAATACAGACACATACACATTTATGCAGCATACAGAGAAGAGAAGGGATGGGACCATTCATCACTGTACATAAAATTAGAGATTTTTCGTGGACGACACGATCCGAGTCTGCCGCCCTCTCTCTCTTAAAAGGCTTTTAATTGCTTCTCTCTTCCCTTTTCCTTTTTAATCTTTTATGCTCCCACTTTAATTTGCTTTTCCTCACTTCTCTCTTTTGCATCAAAATTCCAAAGTCATAATATTTCATATGGAAATGGACGATCATCAACAACACGAGTATGGCATGCCGGATCTTAGCCAGCTTTTGAACAATAATCGATCTACTCATCATTTTATTGGAATCCCACAAGTCGCGGCAGAAGAGCTTTTACCCGGCCACCAATACCGGAATCTAACGCCACAACCACAAGGGCACCATCATCATCACTATGAGATGTTGATGATGCCTCGAGGGTTGCAAGATTTTAACACTACTGCTGCTACTACTATTGCTAATAATGCAAATAATAATAGCACAAGTAGTAACAATATTAATAACACCACCAGTGTTGTTGCTGTTACTGCTACTGCTACTGTTACTGCTAGTGTTTCTACTCCCAGTTTTAGTGGCTTTGAAGGTGAAGCAGCTGCTTCTTTTGGAGGAGATGTCGGAAATGGAAGATGGCCAAGACAAGAGACTTTAACTCTTCTTGAGATCAGATCTCGTCTTGATTCCAAGTTTAAGGAGACTAATCAGAAGGCTCCCCTTTGGGATGAAGTCTCTAGGTATACATATAAATACAATGCCCTAATTGTTTTTTTTTTTTTTAATTTTTAATTCATACCATAATATTCAATTTCTCAATTCCTTTGTTAGATTACTAGTCACTTATTTTGAGTTTTTTTCTTGTTAATAGTGATGATGAAGCAACAAAAAAACCCCACAAGGCTATTCAATTTGAAAATGCATGACTTGTTATATATCATTATTTATTTTGATGACTGTGTGTGTATATGCTGGTTTTGGGGATAGAAAATTACTACACTATTATAAGTTCACTTGCCCATACCCATGTGTAACTTCACTCTCTTCTCTCTTGAAAGGTTCAATTACTGACTCTTTTTTCCTCTTTGAAAATGTGTACCCTTCATTTGAGTGCCATTTTTTTTTTCTGATTAGTCCTTTTGATGAAGTGAGTACCCTTCTGATAGTTCTAGCTTTTTTGAATATCATCCATATCCAGCCCCTCAAAACCCATATTTGTTAATCAATTTGGACGGTCATATGCTTAATTGGGTAAAATTTGTAACACCACCACCAAGGAAAGCTCTTGTTTAAAGTTTGTTTTGAACTTCCATCTAGGGTTATTAAATTCTATTTAAATAACTTTTACTAATTTTTTGTTTTTGTTTTTGTTTTTGTTTTTTTTTTTTCCTTTTAAGGATTATGTGTGAGGAACATGGGTATCAAAGGAGTGGAAAGAAATGCCGAGAAAAGTTTGAAAACTTGTACAAGTATTACAAGAAAACAAGGGAAGGCAAAGCTGGAAGACAAGATGGTAAGCACTATAGATTCTTTAGACAACTAGAGGCTCTCTATGGAGACAGTACAAGCAACTCATCTTCAGTCCAAGACACACACCTCTTTGGAAGCAGCAGTCTCCTTTATAAGCACTCAACAACCCATCATCAAGACCAGCTAACAACAATATTTCCAAGCTCTCACAAGCTTTGTGATCATAGTATCAGTCTCTCTAATAATAATAACTCCTCCCAATTCGACTCATCGTCATCCGATGACAAGGATTTAAGCATCATGGATAACGATTCAACGGAGATAAATAGGAGGAATAAGAAACGAGGATCAAGGAGGGGCTGGAAGGTCAAAGTAAAAGAGTTTATCGACTCGCAGATGAGGAAGTTAGTGGAGAAACAAGAAGCTTGGTTGGAGAAATTGACAAAGACTCTTGAACAAAAGGAACAAGACAGGGTGTTGAGAGAGGAACAATGGAGGAGGCAAGAGCAAGAGAGGATTGATAGAGAGCACAATTTTTGGGCTAAAGAAAGAGCTTGGATTGAAGCTCGTGATGCTGTTTTAACGGAGGCTTTACAAAACTTAAAAGGGAAAAAATTGAAAAATGATGATCAATCTCCAACCGAGGATCCAATGGCTGCTGCAGCAAGGCTTCAATTGAATGATATTGATAGCTCTTCTCCGGCAGGCGCAGCTTCTAATAATACTAATAATGTTGGCAATGCTGTGAGTGATAGTTGCTTCCGATATTTAATGGCTGATGGAGATCACTTGTGGGAAAATTATGGGTTGAAGCTTAGCAATAATGGAGAGAATCAAATCAGTGAGTGAGTTTCAATTACACATGAAAGTCTTTGTAAAGGGGTTCTGACATTACATGCATATAGCAATTGGTGATTAACTTCGGCAATAATCAGGACATGAACATTAAATATGTTTCAGGACTTTAAATGGGAGGACAAAAATATCACTGCAGTGCTTGCATTTTCTCTTTAATGCATGTAATTAGTCGAGTATTAATATTTATTTTCGCACACTGTTCCTTCAACTTCTCTGATATTTTTCTGCAATTTTGTAAGTCCATCACTTTTTGTTCATTTTTCTTTTTTAATTATTATGTTACAATTCTATCAAGAGTCTAAAATCTATACCATTATAGTTTGAAAATTTTCAACTTATAGAACGAGAGTTAACTTTTATATATTCATAAATATTTACATTGAAAGAATTTCGAGTATATCGTAATGACTCGAACCCAATACAATGTTTTACCATCAGACGTGATCCTATGGATAATCGACATAGGTGGTTGGTTGATGCCTCAAAATTTGATCTTAAATTAGGATTCACAGTCGCACTCACACATACAATCCAATCACAATATCAGTCATATGCACAATTTTCAGTCATATTTCTTAATTATAATGATATTTAAGAATACTGGATCACATTTTCTTACCCACAAGACCGGTCATATACATAAAACTTAGTCACATTTCTCAGTTATAATGATAGTTACAAATATTCCGGCACCGTTACAATATCATTTTACATGCCTAAAAAAAATATTCGAATAAGTCAAACTCGTAAAAAATCACTGTTCATGTGAACAGTAACCTAAAAATATATTTGAAATTCAACCATTAAAAAGTGAACAGTAAAATTTTCACCGTTCACCATGAACAATATTTAGAAAAAATTAACATGTTTAAAAAAATATATAATGTTAGAATATAGATGAGTAAAATATGCATATAAATATGCTGAAAGTAAGCTTAGAGCTATATTTGAATTAAATGTGAATAATTTTAGAAAATTAAGACTACTTACGAAACTCATTAGGAGTTTTTCCTTTTTTAGAATTAGTTATGATTCTATTATTTTTAAGCATTTTATATGACTTCATTTTTATCATTTATCGATAGAGTCCCTTTTAAGAACTCACCTGAGAAATTATCTATGTTACTTTATATATGAGAAATTATCTCTACTACTTTATTTTGATAAATGTTAAACAAGGATCCATAGCCAAACTAATTGAAATTATCCTACTCATTTTATTTTGTAACAAGGAAATAAACGTACTCTCTTTGAAACAATTGCCTAACTTTATTCATGTATTAAGAAAAACAATGGCTTGAACTTTATAATTTTTGAACAATTATGAGTAGCCACTAAAATCTATATATGATGCTCTTGAAGCAATTCCACCTCCTGTTTTGTGAAGAAGAAATAAAAAAAACCGTTGTAATTATCTAAAGTACAAACCCTCAACCTTTTCATACAAAGTAAGATTTATATTCTATTCTTTTCATGTTTATACCGATGTGAAATGTTTTCTTATCGAATTTGAATTTGAATCTATGATAGTGAAGTGATGATGTTTTAATTAACAATCTTCTGATCACGCGTGTATTTTTATTTATAAATTTTATTAAATAATTAATAATATTATTGATGGATGTTTTTCGTTCTAAGGGTAATTTGAGAAATTTATCATTCGGACAAACCTCCTCCAAATAGTGAATTTGTTTGATTAGTATGGAACCAAAACAAACTTGACAAACCGATAAAAAATCACAAAGAGAATTATTTACGTGGTTCGGCGAAGAGTGGTTCAAAACTATGTTCACTGGATAAAATGGATTAATTTTATTACTTACTCGGGGTTTAAACCAACTAACTTTCTCTCTTTATCACTAAGCTTTTTATAACTTTTTACAAGTAGTGGGATATGAAAATTGGTAACCAAAAAACCAACCATTGAATTTGAATCTTCGATTCCTTTATATAGGCCTCCATTTTTACTATTTCACCAACCTATGATGTCAGCTCATGTCACCCTATTATCGTCGCCCATGTTCCTTTCCCCAACCACTCTATAAACAGTTGCTATGGCCTTTGACTCGACCACCTTCTGTCAGCGGAAGCTCATCATTCCAACCTTTTGACCACTGCTACACGTTCTGTCGACGTGAAAACATGTGGTTCAAACACTTCAATATTGTTCCGTCTATCAGAGTCTTTTCCCAAAAAGAGAGCCGTTGACTTACTTCTGATATATCAACCTTCTAGAAGTCCAAACTTTCAAGTAGGGCATACGTCATATACATGTAAATACTAAATATCGTGAATGATGTTTAGTCAAATCTTCCTACTCCAACCAGAGCGGGTCGGCAAGTTCGGACCACCTCGGGTCAGCCTCCACAAATCCTCAAATGCTGCCAAATCTATTTTTTCTTCTTCAGGTCGGTCGGTATCCCCACCTAGTTCATCTATCGATACTGTCATCGGTAACTCTCTCGTTCAACGGGCTTGGGTCCTTCATCCGACTCATGCCTCTCTGGACCCCTTCATTCTCCTGCCCAAGTACAAATCTCAAGCTACCCCTCATCAGGATTTAAACTTTTTTGGGTAAAAAATTACTATCAATAAATATTAATATTTAAAAAACAAAAATTAAGTATTTAATCAAGTCCGACTTTGAATATTAATGAATTGTAGTCGGGTGACTTCTTTCACACACAAAAATAATAATAATAAAAAAACAAAAACAAAAACAAAAAACAAGAAAACAAAACAATCACAGGAGTGATGAAAGAGAGATAAAATGTAATGACCTTTCTCAAGTACTTGAAAGCAAGATATAGCTTCGTAGGTACCATACAAAACATAACATGGGAAAGAGTAAAGAAACTTCCCACCCCCCAGAAGAAAAACAAAGCCTTTGGGAGACAACATTTCAATCATTTATCATTTTATCACATCAACACTCAAGAAGTAGCAATAGCTAGCCAGGCCTTAGCTAATCTCTAGATCTATCCTTTTCTTTTATGAAGCCCTGAACCCAACTTGCTTGTCCCTAGCATTAGAGACAATTTTAGGCATTGGCAGTCATATGAAATGATATTACATTACATTACATTTCAATTATGGAATGATATAAATATTGAGTAAAAAAGAAAGAGGAAAAACTTGAGCCTTTTTTGGTGATACCATTTGATGTGACTCTACTTTCTGAGTCTGAGCTTAACAGGAAGTAGTCTGCACCCATTGCTACTCTTCTTCCCAAAATTTACATCAATTTGGGAACTCTGCCACCTCATCCCACATTCTGTATATTTGTCTACAAATGGCAATTATAAATCCCACCTCATTATTATTTTTGATGATTTATAATTCCACATTTATTTAGTATCCGAAGCTTATTGGAAAATTAGATAAATATATTTTTAGTGTTGTTAAGATGCTTTGAGAGATGTCTATTTATATAAGTACATTTTTATAGATAATGAAACTTTAAGATTGTGGAAGAAGAGTCGAATTCCTCTAACAATTATATGCAATTATCAATCCTTCTTTGAACTTTGAATTTTAAATACAATTAAATTACGTAATTAAATGATTTTGTTCATGTTTTTTAGATTTATTGTTGTTCCCTAAGCGAGGGAAGTTGCCCCCACCGGATTATTTTTGTAATGTCTTTCAATTTTGAATGGAGGTTCAATTACAGTAATCGGCCTTGATCCATTGGGGTACTTGGGCTACAATCAACCCATTGGGATAATTTGATATTTCTTGCCCATTGGAAAAAAACAAGTAGAGTGAGGTTGTTATGTTAGAATATTTTATTATAATATTATTATGGGTTTTAATTAATTGTGCGATGAGTTTTAATAAAGTGTTACGATAATTGATTTTGTAATAGAAATTGTGAAGCCCAATTGTCTGATCTAATAAAGTGGGTTGGACTCTATATTAATTGATGTGCAGACATTAGAGCGGGCTTTAGAATTATTATGTGCTTTTTATGGGTGTGTCCATTACACTCTATAAATTAGTGAACTAAGGTCTCACCCTCACTTCCCTTAATAGCTTACTCAATAAGCTTCCTTTAATTGTATTAATGAACATATTTTCCTCTCTCTCCATTCAATTAATCATTAATTTGATGTAAAGTATAAAGTTAATATCAAACCTCATTTAAATTATCATATACATTATTAAAAAGTTGATGTAAAGCAATTAGGATAAGCTTTACATCAATTCGCAGTTTAACCAAATGTATTATATAAGAAAGAAATGCAAAGTGAGAAGTATGGAAGTTTCAAATTGCAGTGAGCAATATTCAGGAAATATAGAGAGAGAAATTCAAAGAAATCAAGGCTTAAGATATTAAGCATAAGTAAGCTTAATAAGGGAGAATTAAGCTTCTCACCATCAAGAAGAGGGGAGTAGAATGTGATATTATCGGTGCATATTTTTAACGATCAATCAAAATTTCCTATTGTATCTATGGATTCTAAATCAGGTACGCTCTCTGAATCATCCGATTAATTCTATAATTTGTATTCTAAGCTCTTGTGATAAAGGTCATGTTGCAAAATAAATCCTAACATGTGGTATCAGAGCTACAAAAACACAATCTTAGAATTAATGGATTTTTCATAAAGTTAAGAAAAATTTGATAAATTTTTCTTGATGATTTTTGTTAGATCCATGATTATTTTAATGTGTTGATGGTTGTTATTAATTGATCTATTTTTTAAGCAAATAAGGGTTATTGAATTACTTATTAATCAGATCTATGAATTTTGAGATTTTTATAATACTGAAATTTGGTGAAAAGAAGTTTGAATCTGAAATAGGGGAGGCAAATATTGAAAGAAATCATCTTTGAGTGAAAAAGCAAAATTGCTTTCGCATATATGTATTTGCCTTTTAAGCAAATAATTGATTTGCAATTTTGTAATTTTTTTTAAAAAAAAAAATACATGAAGATATTGATTTCAAGGGGATGCTAACAGATTCTTAAAGAAGTTGTCTGGCGCATGCCCCATCTTTGGTTAAAATCAGTTCTACCCCCTAGATAATAGCTTACAGGCCCAAGTTATTATAATTTGATCACTCCACTTCATTTTAATTTTAATTTTATCCCAAAATTTAAATATAAAGTCATCACTATTTATTTATGATAATTTAAAAGATAAATTGTTATCTCATTAAGTTATATTTATACATGAATATAAAAATTGTCATTTGTTAGAGAGAATTAATTATCTCTCATAAAGAAAATTTTTAATGCAATTAATTTATTTGTGACACATAAATAAATATAAAGGATTAATTTATGTCATAAATTTGGTCACACTATACATGAATGTAATTTATGGACAATTCAGCCACTTGTCTATAAAGAATAAAATTACATCATTAAGATTATTTTCAAGATAATATTTAGTGTATCCCGATGTGAGAATTGCTTATGAGTTAAGTGAACCCGTAGCCACCAAAGTGACATTTTCACTGAATTTTTAAGTGATGACGGTCTCACATGTTTTATGGATGTTTCTATTTTTGATGTGCAATCTTCTGTCTAAGGATGTTGATTGTATTTTAAATTTTAGAAATGTTACATGTGAGACATATGGTTGGGAATGAACTAGTTTGAGTGGTTTATTCACCCAAAGGTGGTAAACTTACGAGGATTGAATAAGTTTCTGAATCGTCTTTTATGAAAATTTTTTAATTACATATTGTTTATTTTGCTCAAATGTGTTTTATACAGTGATGTGCTAAAACTCTTGGTATAATACTCTTTTATGACTTAAAATATTATTTATTATCTTGTGTTGTGCTTAAATTAAATAATTGCATTGTTATTTATTTTTCAATCACCTTTTCAGTTAACAACAACATTGTGACTATAGATATGTTAACCGGCTCCAACTTTAAAGTGTGGAAGAGAGATGTCCAGTTGGCTATGGAATTAGCAGATATTGATCTTGCTATGACTACTCCTAAGCCAGTTTATATTAATAGTTCTAATACTGATGTGGATAAATAACTGCATACAGTATGAAATAAGTCAAATCACATGTGCTATTTGACTATAAAGAGATCAATTATTGAGAGCATTTGTTAAGTGTCTTCCAGAAAATACTATAACAAAAGATTTCCTAACAGTTGTATCTGAAATATATAAAATCTCAATCAATGCTTAAATTGGTACCCTTCTGAAGTAATTATACTCAATGAAATATAAAGGCAATGAAGGTGTTAGGGAGTATATTTTGATGACGGTCCTGTTGGAGTTTCTAGGCCCCGAGGATCGAATCAAAAGCATATAAACATGTGTGAATACAATCGAGAAAGTCGCGGAATACTTACATCGATCGGTTGAGCGACGCGGCAAGCAACAAAAACTGAAATTCTGCTTGGCAGTGGACTCGGCAGTGAGCTGCAACCAGTCCCCAAATTCGGCCATTGGAGGTCATCTTCCAAGCTCCAAGCTTTGCGAAACGATTCCCGACTTATGGGTGGACTTCCCTATCACATTCGCATGATCCCGGAGTGTGCTAGCACTCTTGATTTTGCCACAAAATCATGACCTTTGCTTCCCTTTCACTGCTCGGTTTTGCCTAGAATTTTCACAGTGAAGAACAGCCCATTGGGCGTGTAAAAATGAAAGAAGAGATGAGAGTGAGAGAGATGAAAATGTGTTAATTAATTTTGGTAATTAATTTCCAAAAGATATACCAAAATTTTGGCTTTAAAAGTCAAACAATTAAAGTTTTAATTGCCAACCACACACATCAAGTCACATCTCTCAATCAAGTTGTCAAGTCACATCACTCAAAGTGACAAGTGATTTGACGCTTGAAGTGACGCTAGATGCGACTAGCGATTTGACGCTTGATTTGACTTGCGTGCCGCATTCGAATTCGAAATGCGAATGCGCTGGCAAATAATCCCGGGCTCGGGTTCGCTAATTCTAAATTAACGAATTTTCTGTTGCGTCATAATTAAATCTAATTTAATTAAATAATCATGCCTAGCATAATTATTATTCACGTCGCTAACGAATTAATTCTAAATTAATTCGTTTACCCGAATTAAAATCTAATTTAAATTCCGTATCGAAATCTAATTTCGTTTAATATATCGAATATATTAATTTACCGATTAATTCCAAATTAATCGTTATCTTTCTTTAATTGATATTTTATCCAAGATAAAATATCTCCGTAATTAATCCCAGATTAATTTTCTCTCTCATCTAATTAATCCCAGATTAATTAAAAGGTGTGAGTCATACGTCATCGGTGAATCTTTGGGAAGCGACCCATGAGATCCCCGGATATGTTGGCAGTAAATTCGGTCGTCGGACTATCCGAACACGTAAGTACCAAGTACTACGTTTATACCGATTTACAAGACAAGGTTGGCCTCTAACAAAGCGCCATGCCTACCCAATTCTCTGGAAATATCCTTACAGGAATAAGGATCTATATCAGTATAGTATACGTAGTATTATGTATGTCGATCCAGTATCGAATGATCACGTGCTAGGCCTGGGGGTGGAATTGTGTCTGCCCCGTACGAAGCACATGTCAGATCTCTGGTAACTAGTCTCTATAATCGGATAAACATGACCTAGTCATAATATCCTGATAGCTCGAGCATATAAGAGAACGAGTTCCGTATCCTATGTGACCATCATCTCCACTATGACTGGAGTGATACTTCCATCTCGACATCACAGCCAATACACTACGATTCTCAATATACCCAGTATTGGCGTACACAGAACCTGTTAAAGTCCTGGACGACCGCAACCAAAGTATATTGATTGTCGCAAGTATTAGCGGTGCAAGTCTCAGGTTAAGACCAAATACACCTACCCTGATTTCGGACTTCCATAGACACATAGTCATACTACCAATGGAATTCCGAGGGGGTCTATCCAGAGCGAAGCTGTTTCCCGTACCATCGGTAAAACACAACCTCCTACTACACTTGCATGAGTATCCTATACCCAAATATATGAGAACTATGCCGTTGTGCCCTCACAACACGCACAAGTGTAATACTAGTCTTTTACGCATTTATCGATGTCCAATCTCGACAATGCTCTGACTAGGGATATTTAATGATTTATCCTTCGTGGACTGATACTGTCTCATATCATTCTCAGTCAAGGAAAAAATCATAGGGACCTCCTATCATTTATACATCTAGGTGATCTAATCACAAATGATAAGAGTGCAATCTCCTTTGTCGCATAGTTAATTTGTACAACAACACCATGATCTGTACAAATAGTGACGCTATGGGTCATAATTGTCCAACAATCTCCCACTTGGCCTATAGCCAATCACTCTAGTGTCTACCACCCGAACTATGTACCGGTTCGCTCAAACTGCTGAGAAAGGTTTTCATCAGCGGATTTGCATGATTATCATCTGATGCGATTTATTCGATCATCACATCGCCACGATGTATGATCCGAACGAATCAGAATTATATCGAAGTATATATCTGGATCGTTGATGAGACCATTAATTCTTTAGCCTGTGCTCAAGCCTAGCTCAGCTGCTAACAAAATTATATCTAATCTAATTAGATTTATTTATCGACCCAGAAGGCTTCTATTGCCGCCTCAGCTGCAACAATAACCCGCATTTGTTGTTTATTCGGTAACAGTATCTTGCTTGGAAGATTTCCAGCTCACTGTTCCGTTATTCAAACTGTATAGTACCGTTTTGTGACTTGTAGTCATCTTTATCGGTTGGGAAAATTGCAGTAGTGATCCCAGTCACTTCAAGTTCTTCTTCTCCATAGATTAAGACAGCATCCTTAGTTCTCTAAGATACTAACAGATGTTCTTAACATCAATCCAATGACTATAACTTGGATTGGCCTGTTTGTGAATCCATATGCTCAAAACGTTTGAGACACCAGGTCACGTATATTTTTCAATGTACGAGTTCATGGAGAGTTTCATGAAATCCAAGCTTTCACCGATTGTTTTATGGGAATATCATTTCCAAGAAATGACATATTATCATTATTTATAGTACAGCCACTGTCAGTGCGCTCCCACTAACCCTCTTATATACACAAGAATCATTTCGTTTTGAATTAAATCATAAACTATTATGATTACATCAAAACAACAATTCCAAGAACCTAATGCTTGCTTCAATCCAAACATGGATCGAATAACCTGCAAACCTTGTTTGCTAGTTTTGGCACGACAAAATCGCCAGAATGTTTTAAACATCCTCCAAAAGGTTTCCTTTTCAGGAAAGCGATTTTCCCGTTAAGCTGTCGTATTTCATAAATGAAACATGCAGCGTTAGCAAGCATTATCCAAATGGATTTACCATGGTAACAGTTAAAAGGTTGAATCGTAATCAACACAATGTTGATAACGATACCTTTCCGCTAAAAGCCTAACTTTACACGTTGGTATGTTGCCTTCCATGTATGTCTTCCTTGAAGACTGAATAGTACCAATAGGCACAATGCCTTGCGGTACATCAACTAGTATCCAAACTTGTTGATATACATGGAATCCATTTCGGACTCATGGCACTTTGCCATAATAGGGAGTCGATACCTTGTATCACTTCCTCATACGTAGTCAGTTGGTATTCCTCAATAAGATAAACATCTTTATGAGGTGAGATCAGAAACCCATACCCCAGGTTGTTTTCTGAATCTCTCCGACATACGTGGTTCATGTGTATTCGAAGTTTACCGGTGTAGTTTCATCCTTGATGAACTATTTGTGTTCCATTAGGATCGGTGCCTGGAATAGTATTACTATCCTCCCACTTACCACTGCATATCGGTATTCCTCTTACGAAAACCGCATGGCGAGCAACAATCTAATTGTTCTCTTGTGAGTTGTATAAGTACTATACTTTGGTATCCCTAGGATAACCTACAATTGGCACTTATCCAATTTGGGTTTTAGTTTGGTATCATCCAAACGTATACCAAGCATACCCAAATTATCAGGAATGTGAAACCTGGTTTCTTTCCTCTTCATATATAATATGAAATTCTGTCTGACAGATTTTAATGGAACCTTATTCTAAATAAGTTCTGCACTGTTAATGTTATCCGTTGAAGAAAATGGTAGCTCAGAGCGACTCATGATTAACCTTATTATGTCTAACATAATTCGGTTACTCATTTCGGACACACCGTTAACTCGACGTGTTCCAGGAGAAGAAGTCATTGAAAGAATAATATATCTTTCAAGTATATCAGAAACTTATTGCTTAAGTATTTTCCATTACGGTCTCACCGTGATGGTTTAATACTATAGCCGATCTGTTTGTCTATTTCGTGTCGAAACTTAAAAGTTCCGATTCGTGTTTCAAAAGAAACACATAACCATAACGCGATGCCACATCCGTAAAGGTCACGAAATATTCATATCCACCTCTAGCCTAGCTGGACATGGGCCCACTTGCTTCACTATGAATTAGGGCTAACAGATCAGTGGCATTTACACTTTTACCAAGTAAATAGTGTTCTTGGTACTTTGCCCAATAAATTAGATTTGTAGACTTTATTTGATTGATTGAAATCAAATCAGTCTGAGTATCCACTCTTCAAAAGTGCGGATATACGAGTCTTGTTTGATTGTGTCTCAGACAACAATGCCACAATATGTTTCTCCTGATCAAATCAGTTTGAGCTATTTGTTTGTCATATTATATTTATGAGATTTATTTATATTCAAAATATAAATGCTGTTATTCACATCTAATGTGTTTATCTCAATATCATCTTTATATAATAAAACACTTTAGTGTTCTAGAATATAAAGGTTCACCTACAGCTGGTTAAACACTGATATGGAGATAATGTTCCTAGTCAAACTAGTTACATTATAACAGTTTCCAAATTTAAGTACACACCCGAAGGGTAGTTCCTAAATTTAGGTATCTACGGTTAAAACAGCGACTTTCGTCCCGTTTACAATTCGCAGATAAATCTCTATTGAAGTCAGTATCCTGTTCAAAACAGATTCTGAACATCAATATATATATATATCACAGTGAATATATTTATGACAAACATATTTGAAGTTAGAGCCTTGCTCGTCTTCTATTCCTTTATGTCTGCTTTGTCCAAACGGCAGTCACGCTTCCGCGATCCCGTTTGCCACATTTAGGCAGACATTTTGGGATATGTCATTTATCTTCCCAGAAGATTATAATGATATTGCCTTTGCCCTTTTCCATATTCCAGAAGCCTTTGGGCAAGCCTCGGGTTTCTAGAATATCAAAGTAAGGTGCGCCTTGCTGTAGACACTGCATTTTTGCATATTGTGCCCAATGACGAGCCTCGTAAGGAGGCACTACCTTTTCATGTCGTGGAAGTCGCGGGAAACGGACATTGGAAGGGTAAAGTGGGAAATCAGAATTATTGTCGGATTTAACTTGGTTATCTAGCTTCGATTTGCTCGTTGGATCTCTGCTTATGCTCGGCCCAAGAATCCATAAGCCAAGCCCAAATAACCAAGCCCACCAAAAAGAACCAAACCCATGCCCAACACAAACCCACGCCCAAAGCCTCCCCCCCAAATGACAAAAACAAATACACCCATGCTCCACATCATCTTTTCCTTCCATCATTCACGTAACCCACACTCCACTAGCTTTCTTCCTTACACACCCATACCATCCTCCATTATCTCCCTCACTCATTGCAAACAAACAATGAAACTCATATCATATACCAACCCCTCCCACTTGAATAACAAGGAACAAGCACAAAGCAACAAAGTCCACCTAAGCCACATTCACACCCATCACCCTTTGCAAGCCACATTCACGCCCAAGGCCACCCAAAAATGACAAAGCAAGCACAAGCCAACTCACTTCCCATTAAACACTCTCCACCAAATTCTCCACTAAGAGGAATCTCCTTAAATCAAGCATGTTGTGAGCCACCAAAGACTCTCCACCTTGGCCTATAAAAGAAGCCTAAAACCAACCAAAAAGGGCTAGCACATAAGAGGATATACCTAGGAGATAAGGAGCAGATAGACAGCAACACTTAGCACTTGAAAAGCACACAAAATCCTCTCCTCTCAAGCCAAAAAGACAGCAGCAACACAACAGCAAAGCAGAGGGAAAACAGTGAGCAAATCAACAGGATAACCAAGGAAAAGGGGAACCAGCGAACCAGAAAAGTTGCGGAACATCAACCCTTCCGACGACCGTGGAACGTGCTTCCAAAAGACGACGTAAAAAGGTTAGACCTGAGGGCATATGATACTTATCCTCTTCGCATGAATTAATAATTTAGAAAGCATGATATTTAAGTATGTATGAATTAGTTTAGCATGTTAATTACGTGATGTGATTCCGGATGGACGAAATATGTGTTATTTCTTGTGGTATATCGGATGGAAACTCGGACATAAATTCCGTAGCCGAATCCGAATGGACGGTCATGCGGTTTGTACTCGGGATACAATGCCACGTACCACTTGAAAGACACACGTATTTCGTTTCATCTAAACTTGTGTTTGAGTATGATTTAGATCAGTGTGTTATTTGTTTTCTTATGCATGATTAGGATGTTTAACATGTTATAGCTTTGTGCAAGACTAGTTGGTAGTGATTGAGCATGATTTAATTGTTTAGTATGTTAATCTTTATGCATGATTTAAGGGTCCGTGTGATTAGATATGTCGTTGTGATGATCTTGTTTGAATGACGCATCCAAAACTGTATGAATGTATGTAATCTGCCAGTTCCCGTTCGAACGCGTCATCGAACGCATCACGAACGAGAACCTTCTGTCTCTACCGTTCGAATGCGTTATCAAACGCTACTCGAACGCGCACACATCTGTAGCATCAGGTCTTATTCTGTTCGAACGCGTTTTCGGACGCCATACGAACGAGAACCTTCTGTTTCATTTCTGTTCGAACGCGTTTCGGACGCCATACGAACGAGAACCTTCTGTCTTCACCGTTTGAACGCGTTTACGAACGCAACGCGAACGATTACGGTCTTCCTGCACCACATTATGACATGTCTATCTTAACATATAGTTATATCCTTGAACTTTATGCATTTGTATTACTTCTTTAGTTATCTATTTCTGTTATGCACTTGAATACCTTTTCTTAGTATGCATGTTTGTAAGAATATTCTTGTTTGTGCTTTTGTGAAGTTGTATGCCTTTGGAATGTTAATTTGTCTTCATCCTTGAATTTGGACATAGATTATATATGGATAGGTTGCATACAAATGTGAAAATATGCTAAATGTAAAGTTAGACATGGGATTTGTATATGGAAATTTAACTGTAAGTTTTATCGCTATGCATGTGAATTTAGAAGCATGATACCCTTGGAAATGAGTGTTACTCAAGCATGATTAAGTTATTACATAAATCCTTTCATTACAAGTGACATAAGTAAGGGACCATTCCGAACCCAACGGTTTGAGGTCTTCCCTTGTGAGGGGTGAGTGCGGCCTTAAATCTTATTTTCCCGGTTCACACCGGGTGGCGACTCTATCATTCTCCGGTTAGTCCCCGTGGCTACTCCGTACTCCCAACTAGTGCCACGAGCCTAGAACAGCATGCGTCGTCCAGTTTCTGTTGTCTACAGTCTGGCGACTCCACTGGGGATAGAGAATCGGCCCCGAAAATATTGTCTTGTAATGTTTGGATTTATGTTTTAATTGACCGTGTCTATAGTGGATAAAAGTAAGGGTTTAATCAAAGGCATTTTTGAGGCTAGGTAATGGTTGGGTGTCTTCCTTCACTCACTACCTTTCTAGAAGGAAAAGCTGTGAAGGCACCTAGATGGCCATCTACTCATAGCCTATTGTGATGGACTAATTTGGAGGACTCGTTGTTTATTCCTGACACCAAGCGATAAGAGCCTAAGGGGCTTGGGTATTTAAGTGAGCCTCGCTCCACCTTCCCTCTGGGGAATCTACAACGAGAAATCCATTTGACAGTCTGTCACACACCATAGCTCATTGGCACGTACCTTAGTGTATAAAAAGGGTGTGCTCACTTGGTCGCTCGAACCCTTGAGTGGGGAGACCTAGTTGTGAGCCATCCTTCGCCGGTGAGAGCCTTTGTCTATACTCTTGCAAAACCACCCATAGACCGAGTTGGCTAAAGTAACAATTATTTCCTTG
>SKCR01029361.1:0-226816 GCA_019454045.1 Zanthoxylum bungeanum | reverse complement strand
CCGATGGTAGTCCACAGATCACCGGAAACAGCGAGAAGGGGAGAGAAACCATACGGTGATGGGTTTATCAATCGCGGTTCGTCGCTTTATTTCATTGCCCGAGCCACACGCCAAATCGAAGCTTTCAGAGAGCACTACAAGTTGGCGGTGACAAAGTTTTTATTCCGTGCATGTTTACACGTAAAAAGAGAAAGAAAAAGATTGTAAATAGTGAACCATGAGTGAACAGTAGCTTCGATCGTTTGGAGTCCATAAATGCCATCAAAATCTCAATTTTACTAGTACCCGAAGTGATCGCAAAGGAAAGTAAGTAAGCTATGCGATGAGAGCTTGAATTGTTGATTTTTGTTTAATTATATATAGAGGTTATTGAATTATTTAAGATAAAATGAGGACAGTTAAGAGGTAGTTTGAGAACGGAGTTTAAGACTATGATTAGTTATGTGAATCGACCATTGCCGACATGGATTTTATTATTGCTATGATATGAAGTGAGACATTTGATGAGCTCAATATTTATATGCATGTGTTATGTACATAAGTGTGTGAACCGGTAATGATATGTATATGTATAAGCATATATATATGAATGCGTATTTGTATATGTATGAGATGATATGATATGTATGATTGGGTATAAAAGATCGATAAAGTTAATAAGTTATGACTTCAGAGTATGTATTAGCATATGTATGTGTGCATTTTTGTGGATAACTTTGTTATTGACTCGAACATGCGATTGTCAGTATAAAGGTTGGATTGGATAATTATGATAAGAAGTGGGTATAAGCTGAGTTCTTCTTGAGTGGATAAGTATAATTGATAAGTTTTTGTATCAGAGGTTGCTATATGGAAAATCTGAAACTAAGGTGTTTGAACGATAATGAAAGATATAAGGACGGTTAAGGATTTAACATTTGAGTTCATAGTATTGTATATTCATATGTTTGAAATATATGTATGTAAATGAGTATTTGGATGAAGATTCAGATGTGTTTGTCATGTATGTGCTTGTGTATGAGAAATCGTGCGATGAGTTTGTGTTAAGTGATATGTGTGCATGTGTGTATGTTTAATTGGTTGATGTTCTCGTGGTGTAGTAGTCGAGCTAGTTAGGGATCCGTTCGGACGACATTCATCTCATACCTATTCTAAAATAAGTAATGAGTCTCGTACGAGCATTGTTTGTATAAGCCAGCGCATATGTATGTGTTGTTTAAGTTATGTGTTCTCTTATGTATTGACGATTATGTATGCTTCATTGTCAATTGCTCGATGATTGTATGTATGTTTGAGTGTATGTGTGTTTATGATAGATTCCATATTATGTATGAACTGTGTATGTTCACATAGAATGAATGAATGATTTGAAAACTAGTATGAGTATAAGATACTGTAGAGTGTGTTTGCTAAGTTGTTATCATATGTATGTATATGTGTAAGAATTCTAAAATTGTATTGGCATGAATATAAGAGAAGTGAGTGATGATATGTATGAATGCATATGAATCATTCATGTTAAGTAATTGTAAGCCATCGGAAGATTTCATGCCCGAAATTGATGAACCATCTAGAAGTGTGTTATGTGTAATTATTAAAGTCATTTTCAATCATTTTCAAAACAAAAAATAAATTAATAATAACTAATAAAAATTATCAAATCACCACCAAACATGATAAGCAATTAGTGGAGCAATTAATAATGGATTTGTGGATGATTTGATAAAGGCAAAATTTTGCCTATAAATACCAAGCCATTTCATTTGTAAATTCATACTTCTTCTAAGGAATTCCTTAAGAATACTAGTAAGATTGTATCTTGTTTGTTTATTACAGCTTTCAGTAATTAATTTCCGCTTTCGCACTTTCATTTCTTTACTTTTCAGTTTTTACTTTCCGCAATTTACTTTTACGCACAATACTTTTCTTTCTTAATTTTCAGTTTTTACTTTTGCGTAATGAGGAGGTAACTCCCCTTTGCTGGGGTAAAAGGTAAAACTTTTATTACTAATATTTAGATTAATCTCCCTTAATTATAATATATAAACTAGTTAAAACCTGACTTAACGAGGATACCGCCATATTGGTCGGTTGGTGGTAATTATTTAAATGGTTTTAACCTGACTAAACTGGATACCGCCTAATTGGTCGGTTGGTAATTAATTATTAATTTGACTTAATCTGGATACCGCCTATATGGCTGGTTGGTAATTATCATGCAAAGTTAATATATTATATTAAGGGAGATATCTAAAATATAGTAATAAAAGTGGATCATTTTACCTCAGCATTTTCTTTTATTGTACTTTTACTTTATTTACTTTTCAGCAATTTACTTTCAGCATTTACTTTTCAACAATTTACTTTGAGCAATTTACTTTCCGTCATTTACTTTTCAGCAATTTACTTTTCAGCATTTTACTTATGTCTTTTATTTTATTTAAGTTTTTACTAGCCCTAGTTATGTGTCGTAACTAAGTTAGTTATCTGAGGTTGTGATGAATTCTAATATCACCGGTTTATAAGGGGTTATTTTATAGTTTGGGTAATTTAAAGGTTTACTTATTAAGTCTTAAACTTAATGCGTCTTGTTAATTGGCTACTAATAAGATTGATCTGGTAAATCTAAAATAAACTTTACAAAGGAATTTTAGGTTTTTCCTTAGACTTAATAGCCCACGATCTTCCTTGAGGATAGATACCCTTTAAAAGATTTCCTTACAGGATAGCCATATACCTGTCGGGCGGGGGTAGCCATAATTGGAACTTAAACTTAATGAATCCGGGTAATTTGGTTGACATAGACATATGGTTCAATTGGGTTATACTGGGTATTTGCGTCTGACCATCGACATAGGCTAGTATTCCAGGTTAGTAAACCAATTTATTACACAAACATGAAATAACCACTTCAATTTTAAAAGATATTAGAAAGATTCATAACCCTAGATAGTTTCTTAATATTGAATTTTCTTAAACCTACTTTCATGCAATTTTATTTACTTGTTTTTTAAAATTCAAAATCATCACCATTTCAAATCAATCAATCAATCTGTTAGATACTAGTAATCATTTGACCTCATTAAATTAATAGATTAGGTATTAAGTCCTCATATGATCGATACTTTTTATACTACTTGAACGATACATGAGCTTGCGTTATACGCGTGTGATTACGCACCGGTCAAGTTTTTGGCGCCGTTGCGGGGACTTATTTATCTTTCACTATAGTTTTGGGTGTTAGATACGTTACTTGTATCTAATTTATTTTTACTTAATGTTTTTTGTTTTCTTGTGGTTTCAGGTTCTCAGAAACTACATGAGACAAACCAGAAGCTTTGAACTCCGACTGCTTGACCCATAAATTGAAAGAACCATCAGACAGTTGAGAAGGGAAAAGCGAGAAGGCCAAAAAGCTTTAGTCAACATGGAACCTGAACCTTTGGAATTTGCACCACCGATACCCATTCGAGACAGAACCATTCCGGTGGTCGATGACTTCATTTCATGTATTGTACTTCCTCATTTACCAGCAAATGCGTGTGACATCAAAACATGCATCCAGATGATTCAGAAGTCAGTATAATTTGGGGGAAATGCAACTGAAGATCCTAATTCCCACATCAGCAACTTCCTGGAAGTTTGCGGTACTTTCAATTACAACCGACCAGCTGAAGAAGCAATGAGACTGTGTGTTTTTCCATACTCCTTGAAGGACAGAGCTAAAGCTTGACTACATTCACTACCAGCAGGTTCTATCACAACTTGGAACACTCTAGCCACCAAATTCCCTGCAAAGTACTTTCCACCAGCCATAACTGCAAAGTTGAGGAATGACATCACATCCTTCGTGCAACAAGATTAAGAATCCCTTTGCGAAGCTTGGGAAAGATTCAAAGATTTACTCTGAAATGTCCTCACCATGAGATTGCAAAATGGCTACAAGTCCAAACCTTCTACAATGGACTTTCTGGAATAATAAGAACCACAATTGATGCTGCTGCTGGAGGAGCTTTAATGGCAAAAAAAAAAGAAGAAGCCTGGGACTTAATTGAAGAAATGGCCAACAATAACTCATTGTGGCCAACAAAAAGAAGCTTGATTCAACGATTTGCTGGAATTTATGAAATTGGAGGCAACACTGCAGTAAACGCCAAGCTGGATCAGATTTGCAAAAATCTGGAAACTCTCAGCATGCAAGTTAATACTGGATCCACAAGTTCACCATATGGAGGAGCACCATAGCCAAACCAATAGAAAGAGACAGTGAACAATCCATATTCCAACACCTACAACTTAGGGTGGAGGAATCATCCCAATTTCGCATGGAACAACAATTCAGGGTAAATGAACAACCACACCCCGGATTCCAACAACAGAACAAAGGCCAGGAGCAGGAAAATGAATCAGGAATAACAGAAGTGTTGACCTACTTGAAAAAGTTAGAACAAAACACGACTCTTAAGCAGCAAGATATGATGCTATGTTTCAATCCCAAGCAGCACTAATTCAAAGTCAATCTGCTTCTATTAAAGCACTGGAGAATCAAATTGGACAAATGGCCAATGCTTAGAGTTACAGACCGCCAGGTAACCTTCCTAGCAACACTGAACCAAATCTGAGGAACATGGGGAAAGAGCAATGTCATGCCATCATATAAAAAGCGGTACTGAAATCAACAAAGATGTTGGAGCCAAAACAACTGCTGAGGAAGTTCCAAAAGAAACAAAGCAACAGATAGAGGAAAAAGAAGCAAAGGAAAAAGAACAGATCATTCCACCTCCATATTTTCCTCAGCGTCTTCAGAAAAACAAACTAGACAAGCAGTTTGCTCGTTTCCTGGAGGTGTTCAAAAAGCTGCATATCAACATTCCATTTGCAGAAGCGTTGGAACAAATGCCCAACTATGCCAAATTAATGAAAAACATTCTTTCACGAAAGTGGAGATTGGGAGATTATGAGACAGTAACATTATCAGAAGAATGCAGTGCCATCATTCAGAGAAAACTTCCTCCAAAGTTGAAAGATCCTGGAAGTTTCACTGTTCCTTGCACCATAGGAGAACATGACTTTGGTAAGGCTTTGTGTGATTTAGGTGCGAGTATTAACTTGATGCCTTTTTTTATTTTCAGGAAATTGAAGATTGGAGAAACAATGCCAACTTCAGTCTCTCTACAACTTGCTGATAGAACGGTCGTATTTCCAAGAGGCGTAGTTGAGGATGTGCTGGCCAAGGTTGACAAATTCATTTTCCCAGCAGATTTTATTGTCCTTGATATGGAGGAAGACGCAGACGTGCCAATCATCATCGGGAGACCATTCTTGGCTACAGGTCGAACCATTATTGATGTAAAAAAGGAGAACTAACCATGAGGGTACAAGACCAAGAAGTAACATTCAATGTTTTTAAAGCCATGAATTTCCCGAATGACGAGAAGGAGGAATGTTTTAGACTTGATATGATAAATAGTACCATCCAGACCTCCAATGCAATGCAAAGTTCTACTGACAAACTTAAAACATGTCAATTGCCTATGGAGCCTGAAGATAAAGTGTCTTTTGCACTGAAAAATCCAATTCTTGCACTACAAGCAACAGAAGAGAAAAAGTTCCACCAGCTCAACGAATTGGAGGAATTTCACAATCAGCCTTTTGAGGATGCCAAATTTTACAAAGAAAAGGCCAAGAAGAGACATGATGAGACGTTAGTGCGCATACAACTGGAACCAGGGCAGAAGGTACTGTTAAACAAATCAAGGGTGAAATTCTTCCTATGGAAGCCAAAATCACGGTGGTCAGGTCCATTTGTGATCACCAAGGTTTTACCAGATAGAGCCGTTGAGATACATGATCCCGAATCCAACAAAACATTCAAGGTTAAAAACAAGCATGTTAAACACTACTGGGGAGAATCATTTGAGCGACAAAAAGAAAGTGTCTCACTTTCAGATCCAGCCTAACGTTTGAGAAGTCACGTCTAGCTGACGACTTTAAACTTAGCACTCGCAGGGAGGCAACCCATGCAATTTGTGTATATATTGTGATCTGGTGTGTTTTATTTTTGTGTGTGTTTAATTTTTGCAGGTAAAGTCATTTCACGATGGAAGAAGTTCTCGCAAATCTTCACAAGCAATTTCCTTCTCTCCCTCAAAACTCTCTGATGAAAGTCTACAAAGCTCGCTTGGAACGAATGAGACTACTGATGATCCATGATATTCCTAATGACATTCGTTCGGTAATTGAAGCATGGGTCCGATTGGCAGGTGAGTCTTCTGACTCTTTTATTTCACATCTGCCTGATTTTGGAAGAAGCACTTATGCAAAGAAACGTAGAGCTAAGCACATGGGTGTTTGTTATAAATGTGCACGTTGGAATTACAATACTCGTTGTCGTTCTTTAGGAATGATGTCTGATAATCGCGAAGAAAAAATTAAATTCATTAGGGATGGCTTGAGTAAGGAGTCTGTAGATAATATATCTTCGACTCTTGAGACGCATCCCAGTGGATATGTTCATATAGCCATTCGCAAATTACATATATAATTCCAAAAAGAAAGACAACTATTAAGTCTCGGGAATCTGACTCAAAAAGACCATGTTTGCCAATTTATAAGAAAATTGGATGGGAAGCTTGTCCCTAACGCATAGACGTCAATCAAGCCGCTACTTTTCTTGTACATATTATATCTCTTTGTCTTTTCCTAATAATTGTAATTTGTTTTGTTGTTTTCTTTTATTTTCTCCGACAGGATCCAGACTTTTTTGACTATCACGATTTATTTTACTGTTAACTAATAATTGTCATATGGCAGGTACTAGTGCTATTATTTTACTCACCCTTTTCAGGTATAATAAATTCAACTCATCATTGCACTTTTGAAGACATCCAGAGTAAAACATGGAAGCCACTTCAAGAAGACGAGTTGAAAACATGTGTGTTTTGCGTGGTAGGTACTAGTGTTGGTGTTAAGCCACAATACTTAGAAGCAGCACAAGAATTGGGTCGCGAGTCTTAGCTGCAAGGAATATGCACTTAGTATATGGCGGAGGCAATCTTGGACTTATGGGGATCGTTTCAAAAGCTGTACAGGAAGGAGGCAGTCACATTTTGGGAATCATCCCAAAACCCTTGGCATAAGCAAATCTTATTGGACCATCAAACGGAGAGGAACTGATTGTGCCAGGTATGTCTGAACGACTGGTAGAAATGATTAACCGTGCTGATGCTTTTATTGCTTTGCCATGTGGCTTGGGTACATTGGAGGAAATTTTTACAGTGTTATCTTGGGCGAACCTGAACATACACCAGAAACCGCTTGGACTGTACAACGTTGAAGGATTTTGTGATTTTCTTTGTGTGTTTCTTGATGATGCTTGGAGAAATGGGTTCGTGTCAAAACCTTTAAAAGAACTCCACTTCACTGCCAGAACTGCTCCGGATCTAATAGACCAAATCATAGCCTATGAACCACAAATTGACCATATCCTTTCAAAGATAAATTGGTTCGAGGACGATCTGTGGTAAGTGGCGTCGGATTATTCTGGATCTTAACATTTAACTTTTCATTTAGATGTAGAATTTCAGCTAACCAGGTACGGTTTTCTAAACTATTCTTCTACTGTTTAAGACATTGGGGACAATGTCTCATTTAGGTTTGGGGGAGGAGAATAGTTAAATTGTATCTTTTTTTTTTATTTTCACTCCAATTTTTTTCGAAAAATACAAAAAAATTGAAACTTTTTCAAAAATTACAAAAATATTTTACGTTTTTGTGTTTTTATTTTGACTAAAAATGTGAAATTAGTAAGAGATAGCTGAGTAAGGAGTTTCCACTACTGAGACGTATCTCAAACCTAATTCGGAACAAGTTAATTTTTGTTTATTTCCTTTTAAATTATTTAATTTGTGAATTCTCCATAATACTGACTAAAATGGATCTTCATATGCTCAGTTAGTAAGTATTATCAACATGCATAGTAACATACGGACATGAGCTATAATTGAAAAGTTTGTATTATTCAGTGCTCTAGTTTAATTGGAGGAAGCATCTCAAAAAGTGATGGAGTAAAAAAAAAAAAAAACGTCTGAGATCCGAGTTATTAAGTCTGTAAGGATGTTTTAACACCTAGTGCCCTAAAGCCAACTGGTTTGGGAGTCACTGGCCCAAAGCTCGCTACATGGATCAAAGATGCAGCAAAAATATATATATGTGAAGTTTGAGTAATTAAGTCCGTAGGGGTGTCTTAACACCTGGTGCCCTAAAGCCAACTGGTTTGGGAGCCACCGACCCAACACTCGCTACATAAAATCTGAAAAATTATTCCATTGCTGCAAAAAGGTGTGAATTCTGATAAAACTTTAGGACAAAAATATTACTCTCTTATCAACTGCACTTGTGAATGTTATGGGCAAAAATGAGTTGATTAATATTTTTTTGGCTGTGCATATGGAGAATGGTAAATATAATCGGAGAATTTACTTATTCAGTAATTTAGAAAGAAAGAAAAAAACTAGTAACTTGGAGTAGAAGTTTCACCTGATTAGTCACTAACTTCTTTAATCTATTTTCTCTTGTCTTTTTGCTTTTGTGTGCATTAGTTTTATTATCTTTTTAATTTTATAAAACGTTTGTGGGTATCGTTGCTGTAAGCCATCACGAGACTATAACTCGTCCACTAGGGACACCTAGGGGTTTAAAGGCTTGTTGCATATGCTAAATGCAACCGTGATCCCTACGAAAGTGGCTTAGTTTAATTTTAATTGTTTCTTGTATTTTATTTTTTTGTTTTGCTCGAGGACTAGCAAAATGTTAGGTTTGGGGGTGTGATGAGCGGAAAATATATCAATATTTACCGCCCCTTTTACTTAATATTTTGTTTAGTTTCTCGGGTTTGATGAACGTTTTGATGTGTTTTAGTTTATTTTCCAGATAAAATAATATTGGGACACAATGAAATCATTTAGGACGAAATGTGGGTCAAATAAGGAAAAATATTGGACTTGACATATTAATTTTGGAGATTGTAAACTTGAAAGGGCGTTTTAACGAAGTGCAGTTTTGGAAATTCTAATTTTGCGCATCTGTCGTATTTTGGGCATAACATTTTACTCCGATATCGGATTGAGCTGATTCAAGTTCCAGATTAAATAAGACTCAAATATCTACAACTTTTAAAGACAAAATAATTTCGAATTCTAAATATTTCATGCCCGAAATTGATGAACCATCCAAAAGTGTGTTGTGTGTAATTATTAAAGTCATTTTCAATCATTTTCAAAGTAAAAAATAAATTAATAAATAAATAATAAAAATTATCAAATCACCACCAAACAAGATAAGCAATTAGTGGAGCAATTAATAATAGATTTGGTGGAGCAATTAGTGGAGCAATTAATAATGGATTTGGTGGATGATTTGATAGAGGCAAAATTTTGCCTATAAATACCAAGCCATTTCATTTGTAAATTCTTACTTTCTTCTAAGGAATTCCTTAAGAATACTAAGAAGATTGTATCTTGTTTGTTTATTTATCTTTCAGTAATTAATTTCCGCTTTCGCACTTTCATTTCTTTACTTTTCAGTTTTTACTTTCCGCAATTACTTTTACGCACAATACTTTTCTTTCTTTAATTTTCAGTTTTTACTTTTCAGTAATGAGGAGGTAACTCTCCTTTGCTGGGGTAAAAGGTAAAACTTTTATTACTAATATTTAGATTAATCTCCCTTAATTATAATATATAAACTAGTTAAAACCTGACTTAACGAGGATACCGCCATATTGGTCGGTTGGTAATTATTTAAATTGGTTTTAACCTGACTAAACTGGATACCGCCTGATTGGTCGGTTGGTAATTAATTATTAATTTGACTTAATCTGGATACCGCCTATATGGCTGGTTGGTAATTATCATGAAAAATTAATATATTATATTAAGGGAGATATCTAAAATAGAAGTAATAAAAGTGGACCATTTTACCTCAGCATTTTCTTTTATTGTACTTTTACTTTATTTACTTTTCAGCAATTTACTTTCAGCATTTACTTTTCAGCAATTTACTTTCATCATTTACTTTTCAGCAATTTACTTTCATCATTTACTTTTCAGCAATTTACTTTTCAGCAATTTACTTTTAGCAATTTACTTTTCAGCAATTTACTTTCAGCATTTAATTTTCAGTATTTAATTTCAGCATTTACTTTCCGTCATTTACTTTTCAGCAATTTATTTTTCAGCATTTTACTTTATGTCTTTTGTTTTATTTAAGATTTTACTAGCCCTAGTTATGTGTCGTAACTAAGTTAGTTATCTGGGGTTGTGATGAATTCTAATATCACCGGTTTATAATGGGTTATTTTATAGTTTGGGTAATTTAAAGGTTTATATTAAGTCTTAAGCTTAATGCGTCTTGTTAATTGGCCACTAATAAGATTGATCTGGTAAACTAAAATAAACTTGACAAAGGAATTTTAGGTTTCAGCCTTAGACTTAATAGCCCACGATCTTCCTTGAGGATAGATAACCCATTAATAGATTTCCTTACAGGATAGACATATACCTGTCGGGCGGGGGTAGCCATAATTGGAACTTAAACTTAATGAATCCGGGTAATTTGGTTGACATAGATATATGGTTCAATTGTGTTATACTGGGTATTTGCGTCTGACCATCGACAGAGGCTTTCGCATAATTTAGTGTTCCAGGTTAGTAAACCGATTTATTACACAAACATGAAATAACCACTTCATCTTTTAAAAGGTATTTTAAAGATTCACAACCCTAGATAGTTTCTTAATATTGAATTTTCTTAAACCTACTTTCATGCAATTGTTTTTACTTGTTTTTTAAAATTCAAAATCATCACCATTTCAAATCAATCAATCAATCTGTTAGATACTAGTAATCGTTTGACCTTATTAAATTAATATATTAGGTATTAAGTCCTCGTGGGATCAATACTTTTTATACTACTTGAACGATACGTACGCTTGCGTTATACACGTGTGATTACGCACCGGTCATGATGACCAATATATGAAGACAATATCTCCTTTTGCGAAGAAAGTATTGGCGATGGAGTTTCCAAGGAGTTTCACCATGCCCACAATGGATGTCTATAAAGGCAGTATGGACCCCAAGTCCCACATTGAAAAGTTTATTCTATTGATGCAGACTCAGGGAATGGTAGGAGAGGCGATTTGTAAGGTGTTCCCACTAACTTTTGGGGGTTCGTCTAGCTTTTGGTTCATGAACCTGACTCTAGGTAGTATCAGCAGCTTCTCATAGTTGATGAAGTCATTTGTGCGCCATTTTAAAGGAAAGTGCATACCAAGGAAGACAGTTGGGTAGTTGAGGATGATGAAGCATATGTTGGACAATTATGACCCATAGCGTCACTATTTGTACAGATCATGGTGTTGTTGTACAAATTAACTATGTGACAAGGAGATTGCACTCTTATCATTTGTGATTAGATCACCTAGATGTATAAATGATAGGAGGTCCTTATGATTAGTTCCTGGATTGAGATGATATGAGACAGTATCAGTCCTCGAAGGATTAATCATTAAATATCCCTAGTCAGAGTATTATCGAGATTGGACATCGATAATGCGTAAGAGACTAGTATTACACTTGTGCGCATTGTGAGGGCACAATAGCATAGTTCTCATATATTTGGGTATTGGATACTCATGCAAATGTAATAGGAGGTTGTGTTTTACCGATGGTAAGGAAAACAACTTCGCTCTGGATAGACCCCTCGGAATTCCATTGGTAGTATGACTATGTGTCTATGGAAGTCCGAAATCAGGGTAGGTGTATTTGGTCTTAACCTGAGACTTGCACCGCTAATACTTGCGACAATCAATATGCTTTGGTTTTGGTCGTCCAGGGCTTTAACCGGTTTTGTGTACGCCTCTGCTGGGTATATTGAGAATCGTAGTGTATTGGGTGTGATGTCAAAACGGAAGTATCACTCCAGTCGTAGTGGAGATGATGTCACGTAGGATACGGAACTAGTACTCTTAAGTACTGCAGTCATCGGGATGATATGACTAGGTCATGTTCATCCGATTATAGAGACTAGTTACCAGACATCCGACATGTGCTTCGTACGGGGCAGACATAATTCCAGCCCTAGGCCTAGCACGTGACATCCGATACTGGATCGACATACACGATACTACGTATACTACGCCTGATATAGATCGCTTATTCCAGTAAGAATATTTCTGGAGCATTGGGTAGGCACAGTGCTTTGCTAGAAGCCAACCATGTCTTGTAAATCGGTTAGCACGTAGTACGAGGTACGCACTTAATCGAATAGTCCGATAACCAGATTTACTGCCAATATATCCAGAGGTCTCTTGGGTCGCTCCCAAAGATTCACCGATGACAGTTGACTTAAACTAGAATTAATCTGAGATTAATTTAGAGAGAGAAAATTAATATGGGATTAATTGAGGCTTTATTTAATCTGGGATTAAATGTGTTCGGAAGAGAGAGAACATGATTAATTTGGAATTAATCGGTGAAATAAATTAATAATAGTTAAATTTGATTTTTCTATTTAATTTATTTGCATGGGCTAAAATTAATATATCGGATGTATTAATCGGAATTAGATTTCATTACGAAATTAAAGTTGGACTTTAATACGAGCGAACAGATTAATTTAGAATTAATTCGTAAACGACATTCGTAATATATTTACGAGGCGTCGTCATTTAATTAAATTAGATTTAATTATTTAGCGACGGAAATTCGTTTAATCAGATTAAACGGATTCAAGCCGCAGCAAACATTCGTAGAATCCATTTGAATTTTGAATTCAAATGTGGGGCCCACTTAACATGTGGTAGTTGGGAGGGTAGTTGGCATTTATGCCAAGCCACCAACTTTCCAACTACCTTACCTTGTTTAGGTGAAAAGGGTAAATTGGTTTTACCAAAAAGGCATCTATCTCTCTCATTTTTTGAATACAACACACAAAAGAACTAAAACCCTAGCTTTCTCTCCACTATGGGCGTGAGCTTCATCTCACTCTCTCTTTGATTTTGTTGCAAATTCAAAGAAGCTAGCACTTCAAGGAATCAACTAAGGTGATAGGGAAGCTAACTCAAAGCTTGGAATCAACACAAAGAAGGATCTTGGAGATCTTCATTCAAAATTTTAAAAGCTCAAATCCATTCAATGTAAGTAATTCCGCAACTTATAATGAATTTATGAACACGTTTTCTTGCTTATTAGATCATTGGCATGTTCTAGGAACACTAACAGCATAAAGATGACTAGCCTTTGAAGAACTTCGTTGACAAATACCACAGCTTGGTGCTAGAGGTCAGACATATGAGTCTCCGGAGGCGTCAGACTATGCTGCAGCCTTGGAACAGGCCAAGAAGTTTATACTACTGGAAAAAGAGGAGAATATAGCCCGATGAGGAGTAACTCTGGTACCAAAAGCGCCAAGGCAAGAAAATCGGCTTGATGTCGGTGGAAGTCTGAGAGGACCTACCCCGAGACAGAAGGAATTTAGGCCGATGGCTCAGAGAAATCCAGCGCCCGAGAGGAGGCACCCGGTCAAGGTTGCTCATATTGCATGAGGAACAGTGTACACTACCATAAATAGATCATTGGCTCAAATAGCTCGGGAGATTCAAGATAAGGTTCTGCTAACTAAGACCGACCCGAAGAGATTCATGATTGAGAAAATAGATCACAAGGCCTATTGTGCACACCAAAATATCAAACAAGTAGAGGACCTGGTAAGGAATGGTTACCTGAAGAAGTGCATAGACCACGAGGCTACGAGGGTCAGGTAGCGAATGGAGCAGAGGCTAATTTTCACAATAGCAAAAGGATGCACATTTGCCAGGGATTGAAACCGAAGAAGGAAGAATTATTACCGGATTAAGGGCCTCGAGGTACTGACAACCTAGAGGTCTCCAATGATCTAAAAGGCCAGACCAATGCAAATAATGCTCACTGAGGATGCCCAGGGTGTAAGTTACCTTCATGATGATGCATTGGTAATCAAAGCCAATACTGACGAAACAAAAATGTACATGATATTGGTGGATTCTGTGAGCGCGGTGGATATCATCTCCAAGAAGGCCCTGAATGATTTAGGTGTGGATTTCACCACCTTGATCCAGAACGCAACCCCGTTGTACGGGTTTGGCAGCACAATGGTTGTCCTGCTGGGATGGGTATATTTAACAATGACTATTGGGGCAGCCCCCTATACCCGGATCATCATGATTGATTTCACCATCGTGGATTGTTTGAGCAGCTATCAGGTAATTTTGGGAAGGCCTATCATGATGATGTCAATGGCGACTATGTCAAGTTACTATATGAAGCTGAAATTCCCGACCAAAGAAGGAGTCGGGGTAGTTTTCGGAAGTCTGAAGGTGGCAAGGAGTTATTCTGCTTCCGTTTCAAGAGAGACTATGTGCATTGAAGTAAGGGCGAAAAGGAAAGAATGAGAGGAGAAAGCAATAGAAGTAGAGTTAACGTCGGCCCGATGACCTTTCTCAACTGGGCAGGGGAGGAACTAGAGCCAGTGGAGCACATTAGCCATGGAAAGATGATTAGGGTCGGAGTTTAGGCAGGAGCGATATTTGAATGAGCAGTTTTATGTTTTTTGAATGAACACATGCAAGTCTTCGCGTGGGACCATGAGGACATGCCCGAGATTGATCCCCGGGTCATCAGTCATCGCCTGGCGATAGATCCTGCTCATAAGCCAGTGAAAGAAAAAAAAAGGATTTTCATTTAGGAACGATACAGGCGATCCATGAAGAGGTTGAAAGATTGATAAAGGTCGGGTTTTCAGGGAGGTTAAGTATCCAGAATGGGTATCAAATGTGGTATTGGTGAAGAATTCCAATGGGAAGTGGATAATGTATGTGGATTTCTCCAATTTGAATAAGACCTGCTCGAAGGATAGCTTTTTACTTCCGAAGGTTGTTCAGTTGGTGGACTCGATGGCTTGTCATGGGCTGCTCAACTTTATGAATGCTTTCTTGGGGTATAATCAGGTCAAAATGGACCGTGAGGATGAGGAGAAGACAACCTTTATCACCGACCAAGGGTTGTATTGCTACAAAGTAATGCCCTTCGGACTGAAGAATGTTAGGGCCACATATCAAGGTTGGTGAACAAGGTTTTCAAGCCGCTCATCGATAAGATGATGCATGTCTATGTCGACAATATGATACGATGTCTGTCAAGCCCGGGGACCATCTGAGCGACCTCAGAGGGACGCTTGAGCTCTTAAGGAAGTACAATATGAGGTTGAACCTGGACAAATGTGCCTTCAAGGTGTCTTCGAGGAAATTCTTAGGGTATATGGTGAGCGTAAGGGGCATCGAGGTGAATCCTTAGAAAATCAAGTTAGTGTTAGATTTGAAACATCTGAGGACCGTGAAGAAGGTATAGAGCTTAATTGGTCAGGTAACGGCACTCAACAGGTTCATTTCCAAAGCCACCAACAAATGCCATATTTTCTTCCAGTTGATCAAGAAGGAAAATAAAGAAGTCAACTGGACAAGCGAGTACGAGGACACATTCCAACAGCTCAATGAATACTTGACCCGACCTCCACTTCCGGCTAAGCCAATCCCGGGTGAGACGTTATACTTGTACTTAACAATTTCTGAATATGTTGTAAGCTCGATATTAGTTCAGGAAGTTGAAAAATTCAGAGGCCGATGTATTACACCAGTAAGGCCTTGCTAGATACAAAAACCCGGTACCCAGCCCACAAAATGGTAGCTTTATCATTGGTCACTGCAGCAAGGATATTGCGTCCCTATTTCGAAGCTCACCCCATTGAGGTATATACTGAACACCCACTTAGACAGATATTGCATAAGCTTGAGACCTCGGGTTATCTTGTCTAGTGGTCTGTGAAACTTAGCAAGTATGATATATCCTACCTGCCCCGGATGTCAATCAAGGGACAAACTCTTGCAGATTTTGTAGCAGAATTCACTGAGTCTCAGATTATGATAGTTGGGGAGGCGAAGTGGGAACTATTTGTTGATGGGTAAGTCAGCTCGCAAGGGTATAGCACTGGGATAATCCTCAAAAGCAACGGAGGCGAAGAGTTAAGCTATGCACTAAAGTTTGCCTTCGAAGCAACAAACAATGAGGTAGAATATGAATCAATTTTGGCTGGACTGAGACTTTATGGGGCGGTTGGGGTCAAAGATATGGCAGTGAAGTGCAACTCACAGTTAGCCATCCTGCAGTGGAATGATGAGTTCCAAGCGAGTGAGCCAAATATGATAGTTTACCTAACTCAAGTAAGGAAGCTCATTGGAGGAATGAGGGACATGGCATTCAAGTAGATCAGACGAGAGAATAATCAGCAGGCAGATTCATTGGCTCGGATTACGTCGTCCATCAAGTTGAAAGTTCCTCGGATCATCCCCTTGGAAATTTTAGAGCCGAAAAGTGTAGGAGTGCCGAGTGTTAAAGAAATGGAAGACAAAAGTGGGCTGACCTGGATGGACTCGATCATGAAATACTTAGAAGGTGGAATATGTTTGAGGATAAGAAAGAGGCAAGGAAACTAAAGTATCGAAGTGCGAAACGTTGTTTAATAGATGGAGTATTGTATCAGAGGGTTAGACGAAGTCGTATCTTAGGTGTATGTGGCTTGAGGAGGAAAATTATGTGCTCAGGGAGATCTACTAATGAATTTATGGAAGCCACACTGGTGGAAGATCGATCATCCACAAGGTGTTTAGGCAATGATTTTTCTAGTCGATGATGCATCGGGACGGGGTCAACCCGGGCATGTGATGGATGTCAAAAGAATGCGAATGTGCCTTACCATCCACCTAAGCAGCTGACCACTCTGTCAAGCCCTTGGCTATTTGCCCAATATGGGATGGATATCATCGGACCTATACCTACGGGGTGAAGCTAAGCAAAGTTTGCGATTATGGTAATTGATTATTTCACAAATGGGTAGAGGCCGAGCCGTTGTCCACAATAACTGAGAAGAAAGCCATAGAGTTTGTCAAAAATAATATTGTATGTTGGTTCGGGATTTCTAGAGTTATCATCACAGACAATGGAAAGTAGTTCGATAACACGGGCTTCAGGAAACTCTGTGAGGATCTCTAGATTGCCTTGATATTTTCCTCGCCTTCTCATCCGAAGTCAAATGGACAAGTAGAGGCAGTGAACAAGGCTATAAAGAATAATCTGAAAGAAAAGCTCGGGTTGTGTAAAGGTTTATGGGTTAAGGAGCTGCCAGAGGTATTATACGCCCACTAGACAACCTACAAAGACTTAATGAGAGAAACCTCATTTTCATTAGCCTACGGATGCGAAGCAGTCATCCAAGCAAAGATTGAGATGATGTCACATCGGGTGCAACACTTTGAGGAATGGCATAATGGAGAACTCATCAAGCACCGTATTGACCTGATAGAGGAAAAGAGAGAGAAGTGGCACAAAAGATGGCAATATATCAGCAAATGATGGCGTTTTTACAACGAAAGGGTTCGAGTGCGAACCATCTGCCCTGAAGATTTGGTTTTGAGGGGGGTGACCCTGAATACAATAAGGCTTGAGGAGGGCTCATTGGGAGCCAAATGGGAAAGGCTCTACAGAGTTATTGAAGTCGTCAGGTTGGGTACCTATCAATTGGAGGAATTGGGCGGTACCCAGCTTAAGAAGCCTTGGAATGTAGAGATGTTGAAGTGATATTTCTAATAAAGCCTCTCTTAGAATGACCCTCAAAGAGTTATAAGAAGGGCGGTAGATCCCAAAAATATAAATAAGCCTTTCCTCTTTTAAATAAAAATTTGTTTATCAATGCTTGTATGTTATTTGGATGGGAAAGATGTGTCTAATATTCTTGGGAAATACTCAAGATCTGGATGCATCAAGGGGTGCATGGCAGATGGGAAAAGCGCGGATCCCCATGGCACACCAATACTAGGTGTCATTATCAAACCCTCAGGCTGAAGCGTTACTACCCACTGATTTATACCTTTAAGGAATATATCATGAAGACCTGCGTGGCGTTTGGTGCCTCGGGTATCCATAGAGCCTTATGAATATGATTTTAATGGCTCGGGGTTTGGATATGTCTCACTGAGTCCCGATTATATTTATTGGAATGGGGTCAGGGTTTATCCCCCATGGCCAAATTTGAATGGCACAAGGAGGGAACATTACCTTGTGGCCATATGATTTAAATAGCTCGGGGTTGAGGTACATCCCACCGAGGTCTTATTATGTTTATTGGCACAGGGTCAGAGTTTCTCCCCATGACCATATTTGAATGTCACAATAAGGGAACATTCCCTTGTGGCCAAGTGATTATAGGGGCTCCAGATTGGGTACGTCCCACCGAGACCTTATTATGTTTGTTCGTATTGGGGTCGAGGTTTCTCCCATATGGCCAAATTTGAATGGCACAAAGAGGGAACATTCCCTCGTGGCCATATGATTTTAATGGATCGGGGTAAGGGTACGTCACACCGAGGCCTTATTATGTTTGTTGGCATGGGGTAAAAGTTTCTCCCCCATGGACATATTTGAATGGCATAAGGAGGGAACACTCCCTTGTGGCCAAGTGATTGTAGCGGCTGGGGGTTGGGTACGTCCCACTGAGGGCTTATTATGTTTGTTGGTATGAGGTCGGAGTTTCTCCTTTATGGTCATATTTGAATGCCACAAGGAGGGAACATTCCCTTGTAGCCAAATGATTATAACGGCTCCGGGTCGGGTTATATTTCACCAAGACCTTATTACGTTCGATGGCATGTGGTTAGAGTTTCTCCCCCATGGCCATATCAGAATGGCACAAGAAAGGAAGATTCCCTTGTGGCCATATGATTTTAATGGCTCAGGGTTGGGGTACGTCTTACCGAGACCTTATTATATTTTTTGACATAGGTTCAGAGTTTATCCCATATGAAAATATTTGAATGGCACAAGGAGAAAATATTCCCTTGTGGTCAAGTGATTGTATTGGCTCGGGGTTGGGTTATGTCCCACCGAGACCTTATTATGTTCGATGGCATGTGGTTGGAGTTTCTCCCCCATGGCCATATTTGAATGGCACAAGGAGGGAACATTTCCTTATGGCCATATGATTTTAATGGCTCGAGGTTGGGGTACGTCTCACCGAGGCCTTATTATGCTTGTTCGTATGGGGCCAGAGTTTCTCCTCCATGGCCATATTTGAATGGCACAATGAGAGAACATTCCCTTGCGGCCAAGTGATTGTAGCGGCTCGGGGTAGGATACGTCCCACCAACACATTATTTTGTTTGTTGGCATAGGTCGAAGTTTCTCCCCCATGGCCATATTTGAATGGCACAAGGCGGGAACGTTCCTTTGCAGCCAATTGATTGTATCAGCTCGGGGTGAGGTTACGTCCCACCGAGATCTTATAATATTCGATGGCATGGGGGACCTCCTGGCCAAGTATTGAATGGCACAAGGAGGGAACATTCCCTCATGGCCAAGTAATTATATCGGCTCAGGGTCGGGTTACGTCCCACTGAGGCCTTATTATGTTTGTTGGCATGGGTTTGGAGTTTCTCTCCAATGTCCAAGGATTGAATGGCACAAGGAGGGAATATTCCCTTATGGCCATGATTGTATCGGCTTGGAGTCGAGTTATGTCCTACCGAGACCTTATTATGTTGGCTCGTATGAGGTCGGAGTTCCTCCCTAATTTCCTAGTCTGTCCCAAGTCAGTTCTGGGAGTATTGAAGATGTGACCGGTGCGTAATCACACGCGTATAACGTAAGCGCACGTATCGTTCAAGTAGCATAAAAAGTATCGATCCCATGAGGACTTAATACATAATCTATTAATTTTATGAGGTCAAATGATTACAAGTATCTAAAAGGTTGATTGATTGATGGTGATGATTTTAAATTAAAAACAAGTAAATAAAATTGCATGAAAGTAGGTTTAAGAAAATTCAATATTAGGAAACTATCTAGGGTTGTGAATCTTTCTAATATCTTTTAAAAGATGAAGTGGTTATTTCATGTTTGTGCAATATATCGGTTTACTAACCTGGAACACTAAATTATGTGAAAGCCTCTGTCGATGGTCAGACGCAAATACCCAGTATAACCCAATTGAACCATATGTTTATGTCAACCAAATTACATGGATTCATTAAGTTTAAGTTCCAATTATGGCTACACCCGCTCGACAGGTATATGTCTATCCTGTAGGGAAATCTATTAAAAAGTTATCTATCCTCAAGGAAGATCGTGGGCAATTAAGTCTAAGGCTAAAACCTAAAATTCCTTTGTCAAGTTTATTTTAGATTTACCAGATCAATCTTATTAGTGGCCAATTAACAAGACACATTAAGCTTAAGACTTAATAAGTAAACCTTTAATTACCCAAACTATAAAATAACCCCTTATAAACCGGTGATATTAGAAGTCATCACAACCCCAGATAACTAACTTAGTTACGACACATAACTAGGACTAGTAAAAACTTAAAAGTAAAAGACATAAAGTAAAAATGCTGAAAAGTAATTGCAGTAAAGTAAAAGCTGAAAAAGTAAATTACAATGAAATAAAATACAAAGGTAAAAAGATCAACTTTTACTGCTACTAATTTAGATATTTCCCTTAATATAATATATTTACTTGTGATTATTTTACCAACCAGCCATATAGGTGGTAACCTGATAAAGTCAAATTAAGTCCAACCAACCATAAAGGCGGAACCAAAATAAACCTGCCATATAGGCGGTAAGAAAATTTAATTACCAACCGACCAATATAGCGGTATCCTCATTAAGTCAAATTTTAAATAGTGAATATATTATATTTAAGGGAGATTAATCTAAATAGCAGTAATAAAAGTTTACCTTTCACCCTAGCAGGGGGAAGTTACCTCCTCATGGTTGAATAGTAAAAACTGTAAAAGTAAAGAAAGTAAATTACTATTATTACAGAACGTAATTAAAATTAATTACAAAACTGAAATTTAAAAGAAACTAGATAGAAAACTTCATATTTACATCAGAGAATTTAGAGAGGAAGGTACATCTAAAACTGAAACCTCGAGCTCTATTTATAGGCCCCGGTAGGCTTCGGGCGTCGCGACGCGTAAGGCTTTGCGCGTCGTGACGCGACACGTGTCGGCTTCTGGTTTGTCGGCTTCAAATTTTTATCTGACACGTGGCATTTTGGATAAGGTGATAAGGTGACACGTGGCAAGTCGGATGGCAACTCAATGATTATGCTGACGTGGCGAAAGTGATTTTTGGCACCGTAGGATTGCGACACGTGGCACTTCGTGATTGGCTGATGATGATATGGCGGTGACGTGGCATGTTGACTCGGTCTTCTGCTAACATGGCGATGATGTGGCTGACACGTGGAGTGACATGTGGCGACATGTGGCGATGGCGATTGTCGACACCATAGGATGATGACTCGTGGCATGGTGCACGTTAGCAGATCGGCTGTGATGGTGACACGTGGCACGACGCATGTTAGCAAAGTCAAACTTCACAGATTCTGACTTGTGGACCCGGCGCACGTTAGCATAGATCAGCGCACGTTTGGCGTCACGACGTACAAAATTACGAAAATGCCATTTTGTTCGTTTTCACTATTTTGGCCCCAAATCACCTCTAGAGGGTCCTGAAACTTTATATATCTACAAAATAACATAAAACACATCAAAATATTCATAAAACTCAAGAAACTATACAAAATATTAGGTCAAATGCGTGGGGAAATAATGATACATTTACCACTCATCACACCCCCAAACCTAACATTTTGCTAGTCCTCGAGCAAAACACAGAATAATATAAACATCTTTAAAATAAAATTTAACTAAGCCACTTTCGTAGGTATCATGGTTGCATTTAGCGTATGCAACAAGCCTTTAAACCCCTAGGTGTCCCTAGTGGACGAGTTGTAGTCTCGTGAGGGTTTACAGCAATGATACCCACAAATATTTTACAAAAGTAAAAAGGTAGTGAAACTAATGCACACAAAAGCAAAAAAACAAGAGAAAAGAGAATAAAGAAGTTAGTGACTAATCAGGTGAAACTTCTACTCCAAGTTACTAGTTGTTTTCTTTCTTTCTAAATTACCGAATAAGTAAATTCTCCGATTATATTTACCATTCTTCATATACACAGCCAACAAAATATTAAACAACTCATTCTTGCCCACAACAGTCACAAGTGTAGTTGATAAGAGAGTAATATTTTTTTCCTAAGGTTTTATCAGAATTCACACCTTTTTGTAGCAATTTAATAATTTTTCTGATTTTTCTTTGATTTTTGATTTTTTTTTTATATATAACATCTTCCATCTATGTAGCGAGTGTTGGGTCGGTGGCTTCCAAACCAGTTGGCTTTAGAGCACCAGGTGTTAAGACCCCCCTACAGACTTAATTACTCAGACTTTAGATATATATATTTTTCCAACATCCTTGATCCATGTAGCGAGCTTTGGGCCAGTGACTCCCAAACCAGTTGGCTTTAGGGCACTAGGTGTTAAAACACCCTTACAGACTTAATAACTCGGATCTCAAATGTTTTTTTTTTACTCCATCACTTTTTGAGATGCTTCCTCCAATTAAACTAGAGCACATAATATTACAAAAGTTTTCAATTTCAGCTTATGTCCGTATGTTACCATGCATATTGACAATACCTGCCAACTGAGCATATGAATATCCATTTTAGTCAGTTTTATGGAGAATTTACAAATTAAATAATTCAAAAGGAAATAAACAAAAATTAACTTGTTCTGAAATAGGTTTAAGATACTTCTCAGGAGTGGAAACTCCTTACTCAGCTATCTCTTACCAATTTCACCTTTTTAGTCAAAATAAAAACATAAAAACGCAAAATATTTTTGTAATTTTTGAAAAAATTTCAATTTTTTTGTATTTTTCGAAAAATTTTGGCCTAAAAATAAAAAACAACACACAACTAAAAATAAGATACTGATAAACTAATTTCCTCCGCCAAACCTAAATGAGACATTGTCCCCAATGTCTTAAACAGTAGAAGAAGAGTTTCGAAGATAGTACCTAGTTAACTGAAATTCTACACGAAAAATTAAAGGTTAAGATCCAGATTAATCCTACGCCTCTTACCACGATCGTCCTCGGACCAATTTATCTTTGAAAGGATAGGGTCAATTTGTGGTTCAAAGGCTAAGATTTGGTCAATTAGATACGGAGCAGTTCTGGCAGTGAAGAGGAGTTCTTTTAAAGGTTTTGACATGAACCCATTTCTTCGAGCATCATCAAGAAACACACAAAGAAAATCATAAAATCCTTCAACGTTGTACAGTCCAAGCGGTTTCTAGTGTATGTTCAGGTTAGCCTAAGATAACACTGTAAAAATTTCCTCCAATGTACCCAAGCCACCTGGCAAAGCAATAAAAGCATCAGCACGGTTAATCATTTCTACCAATCGTTCAGACATACCTGGCACGATCAGTTCCTCTCCGTTTGATGGTCCAATAAGATTTGCCTCCGCCAATGGTTTTGGGATGATTCCCAAAACGTGACTGCCTCCCTCCTATACAGCTTTTGAAACGATCCTCATTAGTCCAAAATTGCCACCGCCATATACTAAGTGCATATTCCTTGCAGCTAAGACTCGGCCCTATTCCTGTGTTTCTTCTACATATTGTGGCTTAACACCAACACTAGTACCGCAAAACACACAGATGTTTTCAACTCGTCTTCTTGAAGTGGCTTCCATGTTTTACTCTGGATGTCTTCAAAAGTACAATGATGAGTTGAATTTATAACACCTGAAAATGGTGAGTAAAATAATAGCACTAGTACCTGCCAAATGACAATTATTAGTTAACAGTAAAATAAATCCTGATAGTCAAAAAGGTCTGGATTCTGTCGGAGAAATATATTGGATGTGTTTTGGGCATTGGAACAATTACCGAAAATTATTTGGGAGTTGAAATATGCGAAAACGATGAAAAGCGACGTTACCGGGTGACTTTTGAGCCAACCGGATGAAGGCTACCCAAACAGTGAATTAGTCACTGTTAGGGTAGCTCATGAACTGCCCTAACACTATTGGGGCTGATCTGGGCAGCCCTCATGTGTATTGGGTTGTCGGTTCGGTTAAAAACACATTTTATGCCAATTTGCGGAAAAATATTTTCGTAAACGTTTCACGATGTTCCTTAGCTATTTATATCTTTATTGTTATCGAATAAATATGTTTAGGTAAAATATGAATAAATTATTCATATTGGATATTGAATAATTTATTCGGTAATTTAAAAGTTTTAAAATTATGATTTCACCCAAACAGCGCTTCAGCCGTGCCCTTCGCCCAAAACTCCAACAAAAATGGTATCAGAGTAGGTCTGATCCTTCATCCATTACATTTTTCATGCTTGATATATGATATATAATCCAATTTTGATGTTTGCACATGCATGTAATTTAGATATTTCTTGACTTTTCGATTCTACACTAACGGGAAACGTAACAGAAATTTAATGGTTAATTTAAGTTTTGTTTTCTAAGGTAGAATTGAACTGTTTGGAAATTGATCTAAATTAAATTCTGCATTTGATGTTGAGTAATGTTTTCTTGAGGAATATCCCCGCTTAAATAAGGCAGTAAAGTGACATGTATTGGATGTATGTTTCTTGGTCCGTCTTGTCAATACGGTTTATGGGTATCTTTCTATGGCTGCATCCGAGAAAGTGCCAAAGCAGTGAGGGTGTAGTTGATAGAATTTTATCCATTTCGGATGTATAATTGATACTAGACAAATTCAAGTGAAAGTGGAAATCCTGAACATGCCAAAGCTGTCAGAACTACATCAGTAGCTTGAGTTTGTCATTGGCAAGTGAAGCCTTGATACGCCTCCTTGTGAACATGCCAAAGCTGTCATAACGAGAAATGGTCAGGACCAAAATTAGGAGTCACTGGTGAGTGATTGACAATGAGTTGTCTACCTAATGAATATACGTAGGCGAGATCGTGCCAAAGCTGTGAGTCGAAATATATTCATGGGATCCTACTCTCACTATGGAATTCGATTTAATTATTGAATTCTCGTTCTCTGTTGGGGATTACGGTATTACGTAAAGTAGTGGGAGACACTGCTGGGTTAAAAATCCATAACTAAAGCACTGTGTAGTTTTATGGAATTTGCTAGTTTTGTTTTCCTTTATTCTATATTGTTTATAGAATTATACTTTTAATCCACTGCATAACATATTACTTGAATATGTTTTTTGACTTTACTTATGGTTGCATTTTTCTAGAATAGGTTCTAGAATGACAGTAGACTTGGATATTGTTAGATTAGTTCAAACCATTGGGAATTGTTGTTCCGATTTTCTTGAAAAATCAAGATGGTTAGTGACTTAACTATTAAGTCACGATTAGTAATCTAATAGATATCTGTTTTGGATATAGTTATCTAGTAAGAATAGTTTCTTATGCAGTGAGAATTGACTTGAATTTGTTCATGTCTCGAGATTCTTGACTGCATTAAGAAAACTCCATTAGGTATTTGTTTATCTTATAATGACGTTTCTTGGCTTTAGGGACTTTCAGAAGTCACATATTTGACACAGTTTGCCAATCAATTATTTGCAATTGTTGTGAATAGTTGAAGGTAACTTATAGAGCTTAAGAAATGAGATGTGTATAGTTGTATGTTGAGAATATCGATTCACACAATACGACAACTGTAGTATTGGATACCAGATCTCCTTTATAGTTATTTAAAATATTGTTTAATGATTGTTTTGATATTTAATATCAGAACTTGTGACTATTGGATAGTTACTTGTTCTATATAAACAGTTGTTACATATTTTAAAATGACTAGTAGTGTCATTGAGAATAAGATAAACATTAAGGAAAATATTCGGTTAACTAAATAACTTAGAATTGTGCTTTATGAGATTGTCTCACATAAGCATCAGATGCTTATTCCGTATGGTAAAAGATGGTTTGATACAAGATCACACCATATATACTTATCCATTTAATGAATATTGTATTCAAGATGTGATTAAATCTCATTTAACCAATGATCGTCATTGGACTACAGATTTATTAAACTAATACATTGGATGTATGTAGTTTAATGAATTATAAATTGCCTAGGATAGTTTTCTTTACTTCGTAACTTAGTTAATGAGTTGTCATGACTTAGTTACGTGTTTCTAAAAGAATATATATATTGAACGTCTTGAATGATTCGAGAACTTTCAATATGTTTCTGATGAAACGAGAATAGAATATTTTGAATGGTTTAAAGATATTCTATTTGAAGTGTTGAAAACTATACTTTAAAATTCATCGTGAGTCGTTCAATTGTTCAAGGATGTTTAATATGATCGAACATATGAATCTTTTGGCAATTAGTTCTAAGGTTATTCAATGAATACGATTCTTACTCAATATTATTCTTCTACGATTCCATCGTGATGGAATTGGTCAGTGGGAGAAATCGAATCTTATATGATATAATTCATTTGATATTGAGTGTTACCAAATTAGTTATCAATACTTCCGGGGTTATGCTCCAGTAATACTAATTCTTCTTTTTAATTAAGGTTCCATTAGTTTCTACAGTTACGTATATGATATGTATTAGTAGAAAATTCGAATCTTGAAAAGTTTGAGATTTGAATCTTTATGTTGCATAATGATTATATAATTGAAAGTACTTGCACCTTGGAGGTACAAGTAAAATTTTATCATTTATTCTATTTAATAGAATATTATATTCTATTTGATAGAATATCTTTTCTACGATCCCGAGTAATAAAATTATTTTATTACTTGGTGTGTAACATCAGATTTTAACAATTGAAGAAAAGACTTGACTTATTGAAGTCAAATGTGAGAGTGATAAACTATAAATGGAATCACATAATTAATAAAATGAAAAGACCCTTAGATATCTTCAGTATAAGTTCAATAAGATGTCAGAATCATTTACAAAAGTATTCGATTTCGGAAGTTAGCATTAAACTATAGACCTAAGATTGTTCCTAGCTTACTATGATCAAGTTTGGAACTTGATTAAGCTTTCGTTATGAATCGTTCATAAAATATGCAAATTATTTGCGCAGTAAAAGCAAAGTGAGCTTATTAAAGGTTTGACAGCTTTCTGAAAATCTGTGTTCTCTAATTTTGATACAGTCAGATTGTCTGATTTTATCAAAGCATAGAGAATACATATTTTTTAGTAGGGTCAGTGGGAGCATACAAACTTATTTCTAGCATTTTATATATCTTAAGACTTCTTTTCTTCGTGAAAGCAGTGGGAGTAGTCTCTGTTATATTTGATATAAAGTTTCATATATGATATAAAACTAAGAGACTTGTGAGATACTCCCATTAGTCGCGTATTAGATATGATCTAATAAAGGACACATTAAGACTATCTGTATGACAGTTAGTATAACTGTTTGACAGTTAACATGTCTTTTATATATATAGTATTCATCTTTCGTAAAGGAGGATACCTTTGTTGAAAGAGAGATTGATTAGAATGTCTAGTTAATCTTATGCATCATAGGATAATGGCATAATGAATACTATATTATGTGTGATTAAATATATCAATTTAATCGTAATTGTTACGAGTTATTTTGATATACTGCAGATAATGTGATGGATCTTTAAACATGTTCTTTGTTATCTTAGAGATATTAAGAATGAGTTTCTTATTCATGGAGAATTTAGTCTGCAACCATAAGGTTAGATTAGTTTTGATCCTAATTATGACATTAGATGGTCTATGTCATATAAAGTCAGAAAAGATGCAGTGGGAGTGTCACCGTTGTTTTACTAAACTAGTGGAATCAGTTGCAACTTATGAAGTATTGACTTATGAAATTGTATAGTGAACCTATAGATTAGAAGTTTTCATATTAGTGTAGTGCTTGCGGTTGTCTTATAGTATTTGGATTTGATCTCTAAATACATAGACAACTCAATAGCTATAGCACAATATTGATATCACATCTAAGTCATATTGATGTACAACTTGGGTTCTACAAAATATTAATGATGATGGTTAAGGAAAACAATTGGGTTTGTTGGACAAACTCAATTTTTTAAAGCGGGCTTACTTGTTGTTGCCTACCTCTTGAGTGTTAGGTGAGCTCTTGAGGGCCATGAGTATGTAATATACTTTGAGATATGTATATGATATCGTGGATTGGCACTAGAGCAAGTGGGAGAAATTGTTAGGGTTGGTGCTCAGAGTGTCAATCCGGATCGTATTTATGTCCGATTCATGAATACGAGTAATTCCATTTTCCATAATATTACTTATTTAATGGTAGTACCACTTGTCTTTTATACACATATTCGATCTAATTTCGATTAGATATCTAATTATGATTAGATTGAAACTAAATATGATTTAGTGATACGTGTATGTTAGACAAAGACCCTAGGATTTACAACGTAGTTTGTAATTGACATTGAGAAGCGTCACTATAAGTTGTATATCATTAAATAAACTTCTTGGTCAAGATTTACTAACACGGGTCAGTTAGTAAAATCTGTTTAGACCAGTACATGTCGTATATCGTGACTTGGTCTGATGGTTTATCCCAATGAACCATGAGTCTCGGGACACTTGTATAGACATGTAGGTGTTTATTTGATAAACACTGAAAGACTCACTGGAGATTTCCTAATAGATGGTACACCAACGTCAACAGGAATCTTCTCGAGTTGAGCGAGCATAATGGTCCTTCGACTTGAGATACCACTATGGATATATGAGTTATCCTCCACACTTTGATGGCAGTCAAGTCACCGATCTATTTAGACCAGACCTCCGTCTGTTCGTTGGGTATGGGTTGATGCTCATGATATCCTGTGCGTATCAAGATAGAATCCGTCAGTCCTGTGTACAGGGCATAGGCATCTTACACGTGTTTGCGATCTAGTAAATCCATGGTCGTGGTATAACTTCGGAAATCAGTTCCGAGTGTTATTTAGAGATCGTAAATTGAAAGTCGACTGTATTATATATAAAGGATTTGACGTTTTTATCTATATCCCAAGTATAATTTGGATAGCCTGTGACGGAGGGATTATACGAATGCAATGACTTCGACTTGCATAGTTTAGCGAGATTATCTGTGGTCGTCATAATTCATGAATGGGTGGATTATGGACACGAAATTGGATTTTATGACGGATAAACATAAACTTAGAGAGTCCCACAATATGAAGTGTACTCGTTGAGCACTTGGGCAACATATTATGAATAATATAAATTATTCATAATACTTCACCGAATTAAATGAGTTAATTCGAATCGTTTAATCGGTTAAACGACAATACATGCATTAGGGGCATTTCGGTCAATTAATAATTAATGTGTATTTGTATTTGATACAAAATTTGATTTGATACAAAATATTGTGCTTGACTTAGGAACTGATTTTTCATCATTTCTCTTCGTTTCTGATATCAATAAATCTCATAATGATTCTTGAACATGTAAATATGCTCTAATCATTTCTCATACATAATATCAATTAGATACACATACTTATAGTTTGTGCCACATTAGGTTCCCTCACAAGTTGGACATGGAATTTGACGTGACAGTTTAATACAAAAGTCTATCATCCAATGAATACCATCATATGGTCCCCATATTCCAATGATCATAAGTGACACCTAATAATATATCATAACGGACCAAATAAGAGAAAATAAACCTCTTCATAAACGACTTTCGTATGATATGTTCTTTCGCCCAAACCAGTATCCCATCAATGATCTAGAGTATAGAATGTTTCTACTCTAACAATCAATGGCATAATAATATGCAACAAGAGAACTTCCTTATTTGTAATTCTCCCACCGAGGCCACGGGTTTACATCATTACATATGTCTACTACGCATTAGGATACTATACTCACTAAATATAAGTTTGTCCTGAGTTTGGAGATCTATTAATATGTCTTCCATAATCTTCATATTTTCATTGTGTAATCAAATCACTCCCATATCGAAAATCCTTAAATGACAACTCATGTCAATATTAAAGTTATAAAACTCTCATACAAGGATAATGAAGACCTTAAATCTAAAGATTAGCTTATACATCGTTACCAAGAGATTTATATATACGTACATGAGATAAAACATCTCCATATGGAATCTCTTGAATGTCAGTTTAGTATACTTATTAATTGCCACAAGCACCTATGTATTATACCAAGTATCTGGACCATGTTAGTGGTTTATGAGACTGGCTACTCCATTATTAGATGGTACTAATATCATGCTAGTCTATTCGTATTATCAATGCCCCCAATACTGATAATCCTATGACTATGTACGTTTATAAATGATATGATCCCACAAACCAAAGCTATGTTTGGTTCCTATGTAGATCATTCTAATAACTTTATTGTATAAGATATGTAGTGAAGATATATTGATAATTAATTATTATTTTATTAATAATTACTGTTTGTTACAATGGTAATAAAAGCCTAAATAATTGATCTAGGGCATACTCCCAACAATCCCCCACTTGTATTAGAGTCATTTTACCTTACCATACAAAGTAGTGTGCTTATCATGCTTCTATTGGGACAAGAATTTTGCAAGAGAATCAGCAAGGTTCTATTTCGTAGGTATCGTATTTATCTTAACATCTTCATATTCAATAATCTCTCAATTGAGGTGGTACCGCCTGAGCACATGTTTGAATTTTGATTAGACCTTGGTTCCTTAGATCGTACAATAGCTCCAATATTGTCACAATACATAATAATTCCATTGGAGATGCTAGGAAACACCCCAATATTCATGATGAATTTTCTAATCTGAATAAGTTCTTTTGCTGCATCTGAAACAGTAATATACTTATACATAAGGTCTTCGCTAGTCATATATGAGAGTTTTATAACTTTGACATTGACTCGAGTCATTCTTTAAGGACTGCCAACAGAAGAGTAATTGGGTTATACAATGATTATATAAAGATTATGGAAGAAATAATTGAGGATCACCAAACTCTGGAAAAATTTATTTTTAGTAAGTAATATATTTTATTGCATAGTTGACATATATAATTATGTAAACCTATGGCCATTTGTGAGAATTGTAAGTTCTCAGGTTATTAATATTGTAAACACTATATCATCGATTATTAGAGTATACATGTTCTCTAATTTAGATCATTAGTGACATACTGGTTTGTACGAATGATCATTTCATACCAAATTCATTTATGGATAAGTTAATTTCATCTTATTTGGGGGGTCATGATACATTGCAAGATGTCACTCATGATCATTGGAATATGGCAACCACATAATATTATTTATTGAAGGATAGATTATCGGTTTAATTTATTACGTCCAATTCAATGTCCAACTTGTGAGGGAATTTAATGGGTCACATACTATAGGTATGTGTATCTAATTGATATTATGTAAGGATAATGATTAGAGTATATTTACATGTTTGGGAATGTAATGCACTGGTCAGTCATGTCATACCCATTACAGTAAATCGTTATGGATAACATGTTAGCATTCATATAAACATGTATAAATGGGTTTCATACCTTAGAAACCTCGCCCAGAGGTTTGGGATAAATTTTCAGTTTCAGCCATAATATTTTCATACGATCTATGATTTCAGTGATCATGGGGACATTTCGAAGCTAAAACTGAGACCTATAACTTTCATGTAGTCTACATTTCCAAATTTTGAACAGAACTAGGATGAAAATGCCCTTCTTTCACGTATGAACACAACTTACAATTTGGAAAAATAAAGTTTCGTGATGTGGTAATTTGAGAGCCACTCATCCAAAAACAATTCAGCCTTTTCCCCTTATAAAATCATCATTATTCCACCATCACTCTCATTTTGCAAAATACGTTTGAAGCTCCATGAAAAACTCTCTCTCATTTCCTTCATTCATGCCACTTTGAAAGCAATGATTATTATTTTAAGCTTCTTTCTCATGCAAAGTAAGTTTCTAGATCTCTTTTCCTTCTTATTTTTCAGTTTTGAGTAAGTAATTTTATACCTTAAATTCATCACTATGAACCCTATAAATTTCATTATTGCATTTTGGCTTTCATTGGATGATTAGCATGCATAATCATGTATTTTTAGATGTTTTAAACATGGATTAAGCTTAGTATGATGAAATGTCCAATTTTCCTCAAAATTTAGGGGCTGGCCCAATTTGTCATTACTGTTAGGGGTTTTAATTTTTTATGTTTTGATGATTAATGGTTGAGGTTCATGTAGTTGGTGATGTTTAAGTTTGAGTTTGTATCATGAAGTGTTGAAAAATTCTAACTTGAATTCTTTGGTATTGGCTAAGTATGTTTGTTATTGTGGAGGATTGAGTTTTAAATTTTTGATGTTGATTGACAATGGTTTGTTCTTGGGAACATGTTGGGTGGTAAGGTACTCATGAGATTGGTTAAAAAATTTCATAAGTTGCTAATGGCCCATTGAACGACTATGTTTAGATTAGTTTGGAATTGATTTTGTGTTCCCTTAATCATGAATAGTGTTGAGTCATGTATTAGATGATATTATGACATGAATTGTGGTTGTATTATGTTTTAACTAAAATAAATGTAAAATAGTGAGGTTTCACCGAATGGTTCTAATGACAAGGGATATGTTTCATGTTTTGATGATAAATAATGATGATGATTAAGTTTAAAACGATGTCTAGCATGTGTGGTAATGGATTATGTTTATGTTTCTTGTATTGATGATTGATAGTAGTACATGTATTTAGAGATGGTATAGTAGGAGTTGTATGTAATTGGAGTTGAAAAGTCTAAGGTTGAATTAAACCAGACTTAACAAATGCTTGGAAAATGTGGGATGTTTGTAAATCATGTTCAGGAGTGTGTGTTGAGTTGTTGATATGCATGAAGCCTAAAGCTTAGTCAAATGGCACGTTAATTAAAGTTTATTGATAAACATGAGGTAATTTGTTGAGTATTGATTATACACGTGTGTTTGAGTGTGTATGTTTTAGTTTTGGCCAAGTAAGGGTATAGGATATGTATGTTGAGATAATGGTCATGGCAAGGCCAAATTTGGGCACTTTATAGACAGATAGCCTTGGGCATTTCGAGTAGATAAATCAGCTACGTCTAAATGTCCCATCAGTATTAGCATGAGCATGTCAACATAACTTAGCACATCATAAGCATATCATATAGTATTAGTAGCTTGGTAAAGTTGAACAGCATGTTAATGCATTCATGATCATGTTCAGTTTCTCTACTCAAGTACTCTAACCATATTTGGACATATGTCTATCCCTTCAGCGGCATTCAGACATGCTGATAGCAGACAACAGGATGTGAGTGGATTCTTTCTTTTATTTATATCTCTCATTATTCAGTTATCAAAGTTTAGTTTATTCCAATTTTCAGTATACTTTTAATTCACATATTCAGTTAATCCTTCTAGCCTATGTCTTCTTCTTAGATTTAGTTTTTTGATTCATCAATGCCCTTAATTTAATTAATCAGTTCATGTTATTCGTTATGCTTTTAGTTCGTGATCTCAGGCTATCCTTTCAGTTCATGACATTCCGTTTTAGTTTGTAGTTCATGTAAATCAGATGCAGTGTTCAAATCTTATTCAGTTTATGTTTCAAATTAAATTAACAGTTCGTATATTCCTTATACCTTATGTTACATGTATAGAGTTTGTGTAACAGTTTGTGTTAGAGCATGTCATTTATGACTTTCATGTTTTCAGCCTGAGTATAGCTATAATCCCATGTAACTCAGACTACCGAATTTCAAGATTAGGAGTAGTACAACTATGTTTTTAATTTTTTTATGTTTATTTCACGTTGTGTTGTACATGTCAGTTCATGTCATAGGATTCAGATCAGGTCAGTCATGTTAACTCATGTTTTCAATATAGCCATGTAATTTCAAGTTAGCCATGATTATGCATGTCAGTCTTCAAAACACTTTTTACAGTTTTCAAAATTATGACATATGATTTTAGAAATGATTTTGTAACACTTAGATTAAGTTTTAGAAATGATTTTTACCATTATACACATAGTTTTCAACCACCAGTCTAGTCTTCAACTTTAGCGTCCATGGTTCGCTCAAATAGTCTATGAGACACTGATCACCACCATAGGCTCAGTAGTTATGTTACAGCTCAGTTCTCTCTGTCTTCGCGGTGCCAAGTCTCGCTAGGTAGTGTTTTAGCTCCCCCAGGCTACTACGCCGGTGTTTATTTTCAGCTCTGCTATATGATTTTACAAGATTCAGTTTTCAAAGCACGTTTATGAATTTAAGGTCTCAGATTAATATAGCATTATTCATATGTATGTTACGTGATTTCAGCTCATGTGCATGTAATTCAGATTTTCAGACACATTTGTTTTACTTACATATTTAACTACATTTTTACATTTAATGCATCCACATCATGTTATATTACAGTTTTAGTCATGCATGTCATGCATATAAACAATCATGTCTAGCTCTTGTAATTTCAGAGTTAGGTCATTTAGGTTCAGAAATGTCAAATAGGTCAGTTCTCAGAAACTAGATTTTAGTAAATATGGATCAGATTAGGATCAGTCAGGTTTAGGTCATGTCAGTAACTAGGTTAAATAGTGTATGTCAGTTTCAGGTTCAGGTATTGCAGCTCACGTACCCATACCTAGTTTTCACGGTCCATGCATTGGTTATATTAGATCCGAGCCATCACCGGTTTGGGGTGACTTTTGCCATCGGTATGGGTGGCTTGGAAATAACATGCATCAGGATTCTAGTTCAGGTTCTCACGTTAGACACGTCATGATCAGGTCGTTTATGTAGCATGTAGGTTAGCTTTCAGGCATGTTCAGCTCATGAATATTTATTTTAGGCTCAATCTAGCATTTAGCCTCAACTCATACACGTTTTTATACTTTTTCAGCTCAAGTTTAGTTCATGCATGTTTAGTCTAGGTATTCAACTTCCAGTGATGCATGTTCAATATAGCTTCCAGGTTCAATTCATGCATTCCCAGTTCAGGTAGTCAATCATACATTCCCAATTTAGGTAGTCAGTCATGCATTCCTAGATTAGGTAGTCAGGCGCAGTTCATGCATTCTCAGATCAGGTTTTCAAGTGCAGTTCATGTATTTTTCGTTCAGTTAGTTTTAATCTAATTCATGTAGGTTTAGGTGTTCATGTCCATCTCATGTAGATTTCAGAATCAGGTCAAGTTAGCGTAGTCTTAGGTGTGGATTAGCTCAGAGAATCATGCGCAATTCATGTAGTCTCAAGTCATGTCATATAACTTTATATCAGATTAGTATCTTAGGTCATATTAGCTAATCAGTTTTCTTAAGTCAGTTTTCAGTTCATGTAGCTCAAAGTAGGGTTCAGCCTATCAGGTTAACCTCGGCCCTGTCATGCAGTTTTAAGTTCAGTCAGGTAATCAAGATTTTAGATTATCAATCTTGTTTAGTTCCCAGTACCCATGTCATGTTTAGTTTCTAGATCACGTTCAGTTTTCCAACTCTGCCCACTTCAGATCCTCATGTCTTATTTTCAGTTTTTCATTATTTCTTTGGGTTCTCAGTATATTGTTTCGGTTTTTGCGATATAGTTTTCCAGTTCTCTTTTATCTTTGTTTCAGATTTGTTATGCTCTTTAATGCAGTTTATTTTTTTGGCCTTTCAATATTCACTCACCAGGTCTTTCGAAAGACCTAACCTACCCCATTCTCTAGTTATTTTACAGGTCACAGGTTCATGCATATCAAAGCAAGCTTTGGAGGAGACAGGACCCAGCAGTAATCATTACACACTTCAGTCATCAGAGTCGGGCCCATAAGTTAATTTTTGTGTCAAGTCAGGCCACAAGGTTGTGTATGTATTTATGTATTTTTGTGTTTATGTGTTTATATGTTAGTAGTCATTAGTTATGTTTGTATAAATCATGCATTAAGTTTGTAATCTTTATGTATATATTCAAGTTATTATTCATGTAAGTTTAATAGTATGTTTACAGTTATCATGATCATATTTGCATAACATCCATGCATATAGTCATTCGGTCAGCAAGTCCAGTATGCATGTCAGGGTTCGGGGTGATGGCTAAGCCATTTTCTTGCCGATCACATGCCCAGATTTCCCAAGATGTAACAGGGAATCATTATTAGATTTATTGATACGAGAAAACGAAGAAAGAAATGATGAAAAATTGGTTCCTAAATCATGCAAAACAAGTTTAGTTTATTAAGGAAGGCTCGAGGACCAATTTAGGGCAATCCTAGTACTATATAAACACATGCTATTTGTCGTATTTTACATTCTTGCTCGACTTAAGAATTTACTCCAATTTCTCTCATAATTCTTGTTGTGATTAGAGTGATCTTAGTTTATTACTTTTATAATTGTGACTAAGATACTAAAGCTTATTTTTTACTTATGCAATTGAGAATAAAGCCTAAGAACCTAAAATCCCTAGATACTTGGCTCTTTGGAATTCCATCAAGAACAAAGTCTTGCACAAGATTAGATATTATACTTGTATGGATAAGATCACATAACAATGTGGCTTGATTTTGGAATTGAAGAACGAGTCAAAGAAGCATTAAGAGCATCACAAAAGTCTCGATTTGTAATTGGAGGTGATGGCCGAAGTATATCGTAAAAACCCTTATTTATTTTTGTTTTGTGCTATATTTTAAATCACATGATAATGTTTAACATGCAAAAGATCTTGGTTAAAGGAATACATGGAGCTCACTCTTTAGTTTTCGCTGCATATATCTCTATAGTTCCATACAGTTTTTACTAAACTGGTTTAGCCAAATATGCGGGCTGGTTTAGGATTACAATGACAAGCTGTTTTGATGCTAGATTGATTTTTACATAAGGAAGTAATTCATTTTACAAGCAAAGATTTTTCTTGTATGTAAACAATTTCCAAATTAAATAAATAAAATATAGCTTCTTAATCAAAGCCCTAGACATATATGGAATGATTAATTAGGGTTTTAGCTAATGTCATAAATTAATATTTATTTTAATACAAATTTAGTCATTTTTAGTAGTACATGTCAATGTAAACTTTATATGTGAACTTTATAAGCATATTGGCTTACAAACTAGAAATCAAAGAAACAAATTGAATCAATCCATACTAATTATAACTTGGCAGTTGTGAAACAAAAACAAAATCACCAAATTTAGACAGAAATACAAGGAGCAAGATACGGGAAAGTAGTCCTCATTAATATTAATCAAACAAATTAACAACCACAAAAACCCATCAAATGATTCTAAATTATCTCCCCCCCTCTCTTTATCATGAGGGGAAATTTTAAAAAGGGATCATCACCAAGTGAACATAAATTATATTCGATCACTTTCTCATACTAACATTAATCTCCATTAAGACAAACAAAAAATCAAAAGGAATGAGTTCAAAGATCAGTTTGGTCTTCCTGGCAATGGCCGTTGTGATGGCCATGATGTCAGGAGAATGCAATGCTTTCGACAGCGGCAACTGGGGCCGCATCACAAACAATATTGGACGGATTGAAGATGACACGGAGGTGTTGATGCCCACAGAGGATAGCCGCCGCCAGCTCAATGCTGGAGGATTCGTAAGCTACGGAGCACTACGAGGCAATTCAGTTCCATGCAACCGCCGTGGCGCTTCCTATTACAATTGCAATGGTGGTGGGCCTACTAACCCTTACCATCGCGCTTGCAGCGCCATCACCAACTGCCAAAGGTCCACTGGTTAACCTTCCTAAGCCCTCTCATGGGGATGGGATTATTCAAAATTTTACAAGAAATTAGACAAAACTATATCTAATATTATCGGAAATTTTGGTTATTTTTCTTTTTCTTTATTTCATTTTTATGTAATATTGTTTTGTGTTTTTTTACCAAATTTTTGCAGATGGGTGCAATCATGTCTATTAATTATATTAATTATTTCTCTAGTTGCACCTTTTCTTCTCCTCATTAATTCTTAATGTTCTTGTGTTTATTTTGCGGATGAAATTAATAAAATGATAAAATATTATATGTAATTCAAATGTCGATTAGGGTTTTACTTTGTAGGCTTTTTTATTCCGGCTTTTCCTAATGTACCATATCATTTGAGGGGATATTTGAACTTGAAACTTTTATTATTGATCTTTAAATCGATACATATTTCATGTTCAATTAACACTATAAGTTTCAAGTTTATATAACTTTGACTCTAAATACTTAGTTTGGGCCATATTATAACTTTGAACTTGAAACTTTTACTATTGATCTTAAAATCGATACATGTTTCATATTCAATTAACACTATAAGTTTCAAGTTTATATAACTTTGACTCTAAATACTTAGTTTGGGCCATAGTATAACTAATTTAAGAGGTTTTGATAGACTTTAAATATAAAAATCAATGAATTCTTATTTCTAACTATATCTTTGTAACATCTCCTTCCATAGATATTACTTACACGTGATGGGTCCTCACCACCATCCTTGACTAATACTTAACTTTTCTCATTTATTACTTTCCACCGTGTGTACCATCACTGATACATATACACTAAACTATTTCAAGATCAGTTATGTGATATATGAACATATTTATTATTAATAATAAAATACTTATACATTGTATCATTAGTCAAATACATTAAGACTTGACCCACACCGACATATACCACATTCTATCTGTTTGTGAACGACAAACTCTACATGATGGACCTATACTCTAGTGACTGTAGTATTCTTCATCTCCTCGATCCGAGCCTCATGATCAGCTATAGCTCACCAGAAAATACTACCTGTAAAATTGTGGAACGAGGGAAAATGAATTCTAGAGAATCCAGTGAATGGAGCTATACAGTGTAAGAAAAGCATTCTTAAATCCAGGTAAATTAAAACATCAAAAGCAAAAATATATCTCTCGAAACTTTACTGAATCTCATTTGATAAGAAATCGTCTTTCGAAGTCATTTGTAAGAAATGAATCATCAAAAACTTCAATAACGAAAATCAAAATCCAATCAAAATTGGTCTGTAATAAACTGACATACGGGAGCGTTACGTATCACCGTCCCCACACATGCCGAGCTAGTGCCTTGGGGCGTTACGTATCGTCGTCCCCCAAGTCACATAAATCGCACTCATGAATGTCACGTATGAGGCAAGTGGGGATACAAGGGTATTTGTAGACACTGCATTTTTGCATAAAGCCTGGTGATGAGCCTCGTATGAAGGCACTACCCGATAAGTTGCGGAAGTCGCGAGAAACGGACGTCGGAAGAGGAAATTTAAGAAATAAATACATCATCAATTTAATTCGTTTGTTTGGCCTCAGGTTCGCTTGATTGATCTCTGTTTTAAAATATTAGCCTCGGCCCAAAACCCTCGCAACCCATGAAAAGTCCATTTCGCCTAAGCCCAATCCAAAAATAATTAAATCATATTTAAAACACATGTCAAAATCCAATCAAATCCTCTTCCTAATTTAAATCAAATCCTCTTCCTAATCCAATTAAATCACCTTCCAAATTAAAAATATTAAATAAATATTCCCCCACCAAAAATACACAATATCCTTTCCTTAAATAAATACACCCATAATTGCTTGATTTTTTCCCTTTTAAGCCATGCACAAATAAGGAAACCCTAGCATGCACTATTATAAAAAGAGACCAAAATCCAAACCCTATGGTCTCCCCCTTGGCTCTCACATTCACGGCTCCCTTTTCCCTTAGAGATTCACGGCACCACACAAAAATAATAAACCCTAAAAACTTCCTCTCTCTTCACGCACTCTCTCTTCTCTCGGCCACTCTCTTTCTTCTCTCTTCCCTCTCACAAGCCAACTTGGCATCAACAAAAATACGAACCCTAACCCCACAAACAGCTTACGACCAAATCAATAAGAACACTGGCTCCCCTCCTCTCTCATCTTCTCTCCCCTCTTTTCTTAGACAAGGCCAAACAAACAATAAAATAAACTCCAGCCGAGAACAAATAAAAGAAACAAACACAGACCCTTAGACACAAACCCTAGGAGACCACTCACAAACTGCATCACTCACTCACGTAGCACACACAACCAAATACACCACACACTCGACAATCACAAACAGACAACACCTAACTGCCCTCACCGAACAAGACCCTAAGCCAAATACACGTGAAACAAGAAGCCACTTATAGATTCAAACACAAAGACACACGTCCCTTGCACTCCACTTTTACACACATTTCTTTCATGGCCAAAGCTCATCAACGACAACACACACGCACGTCCCTTAAGCAGCCCCACCAAACTGCCGAGAACAAACGTGAAGCAACAAAAGACCAAACCGACTTAACATAAACAGACAAAACATAACAAATCCTCCACTGACCGAGACATAAACAGTCCAAACTGACCCCGAAACCAGTCCGAAAAACAGCCCCCGAATACCCCTGAAAACAGTCCAGAAAATAATCTCAAAACAGTCCAAAAAATAACCTCCAAACAACAGCAAAAACAACGGAGAAAACAGCAGTAAAAACAGTCCAAAACAGCGACGGAAGATGGAGAAAACAGTAAGTAAAATAGCAGCGAAACCAAATCAGAAAACCAGGAAAGTTAAGGAGCATTAACCCTTCCGGCGACGACGTAACGCACTTCCAAGAAGCAACTTAAAAAGTAAGACCTGAGGGCCTCCTTTTTATCATTTATCTTTTCAGTTATTCTTTGTCGATCACTCGCATGCATCATTATGTTTTACGTATAGTTTCATTTGTGTTGAGTTGATGATTGCGTGCTATCTCTTGCAGTATATCGGATGGAAACCCATACGTAAATTCCGTAGCCGAATCCAAATGGATGGTAGTGCGGTCTGTACTTGGGATACAACTCCACGTACCGCTTGAGAAACTTTCAAGCACGTGTTACATTTCGGTATTTAATTTTATGTTTATTGTTCTGCTATTTATTTTCTATGTACTGTTTCTTTGTTTATGCATTGTTACTTGATGCGCATGGGCTAATCATGTGGGTTAAAGGTCCTCTATTCGAGGAAAATGCCTAAAGGCTACCTTTACCACGGCATTTTGCCGCGCCGGACGAAGTATGTTTGATTGAATGTGGAATACGCTCAGTCGGGCATACGAAGTCCCATATAGATGTCGGCCTTGGTCGCATCTCTTTTATTATTATGTTATTTACTTGTTGTGTATTATTACTTTGTTTATTCATGCATTGTTACTTGATGCGCATGGGCTAATCATATGGGTTAAAGGTCCTCTATTCGAGGGAAATGCCTAAAGGCTACCTTTACCACGATATTTTGCCACGCCGGACGAAGTATGTTTGATTGAATGTGGAATACGTTCAGTCGGGCATACGAAGTCCCATATAGATGTCGGCCTTGGTCGCATCTCTTTTATTATTATGTTATTTACTTGTTGCGTATTATTGCTTTGTTTATTCATGCATAGTTATCTAGTGCGCATGGGCTAATCATGATGGATTAAAGGTCTTCTATTCGAGGAAAATGCCTAAAGGCTACCTTTATCACGATGTTTTGCCGCGCCGGACGAAGTATACTTGGTTGAATGTGAAATACGTTCAGTCGGGCATACGAGGTCCCATATAGATGTTGGCCTTGGTCGCATCTATTTTATTATTCCATTATTTACTTTCCGCATGTTATTTATTTATGTATTTGTTAATTTAGTGCGCATGGGCTAATCATGATGGATTAAAGGTCCTCTATTCGAGGGAAATGCCTAAAGGCTACCTTTACCACGATATTTTGCCGCGCCGAACGAAGTATACTTAGTTGAATGTGAAATACGTTCAATCGGACATACGAGGTCCCATATAGATGTTGGCCTTGGTCGCATCTCTTTTATTATTCCATTATTTACTTTCCGCATGTTATTTATTTATGCATTGTTAATCCAGTGATTCGAGTGCGCATGGGCTAATCATGTTATTTATTTATGCATTGTTAATCCAGTGCGCATGGGCTAATCATGTGGGTTAAAGGTCATCTATTCGAGGGAAACGCCTAAAGGCTACATTTACCACAACGCCTTGTCGCGCCCCTTTATTATTATTCCGTTATTTACCTTTTGCATATCATTACTTTGCTTATTCATCTTTGTTTTGGTTGTTGCATTTTTATTTTCGCATTCATATCATGTTGATGTTTGAGTGTTTGCTATCTCTTGCGGTATATCGGATGGAAACCTAGACGTAAATTCCGTAGCCGAATCTGAATGGACGGTAGTACGGTCTGTACTTGGGATACAATTCCACGTATCACTTGAGGAACATTCACGCATATGTTTGTGTCATTTTAGATACCACTTTTGTAATCTCGTTCGAACGCGTTTCCGAACGCTGCACGAACGTATGCATTTTGCCTCAGTCCATTCGAACGCGTTTACAAACGCTACTCGAACGCGCATGTATTCTGTTTTACGATGCATCAGGTCTTATCCCGTTCGAACGCGTTCCCGAACGCTACATGAACGTATGCATTCTGCCTCAGTCCGTTGAAACGCGTTTACAAATGCTACTCGAATGTGCATGCATTCTGTTTTACCATGCATCAGGTCTTATCCTGTTCGAACGCGTTCCCGAACGCTATATAAACGCTAACATTTTGTCTCATTATCGTTCGAACGCGTTTCCGAACGCTATACGAACGTATGCATTCTGTTTACCGTTCGAACGTGTTTCCGGACGCTATACGAACGTGCACATTCTGTCTCATTTTTATTCGAACGCTGGACGAACGCACATACAGTTTACAGATTTCTTTTCATCACATTTCATGCATGTTTGCTTCTTTGGCCATTTCTTTTGCATTATGTACCTAATTACCCGTTTTTATTATTACTGCTTTTACAGTTATTATTTGTTTACATCTTTCGCACTTCTTTGTTCAATATGTCTGTGGAATTATGTATTTGTCTTTTTTTTTTTTATTTACGTTTATGGGTGTGCAATCTTGTGTGTTGATTACAGTATCTTGCATGTGTTGCATAAGACTTGGTTACAGTATTGCATAAATCTTTTCATTACAATTGGCATAAGTAAGGGACCATTCCGAACACAACGGTTTGAGGTCTTCCCTTGCGAGGGGTGAGTGCGGCCTTAAATTATTTCCCAGTTCATACTGGGTGGCGACTCCATTTATTTCTCCGGTTTCGACCGGACCGCGAGCCCGGACTGCGTAGCACACCTCTGTGGCATGTCTACAGTATTACGTATCGTCGTCCCCCTGATCCCGAAGCTGTAATACTACATTTACCTATGTTCTCTGAATCCGTCAATTTCAAGTGTCCGTCAATTCCAGTATATAAACTAAATTATAAACTAAATGCAATAAATCATTATAAAACATCAAAACCATCTCGGCTTATCAAAAACATTTTAAATCATCAAAACTTTCATCAAAATATCAAAATCATCTCAAATTATCAAAAACATCTCAAATACTAATTAAATTGTAATCACTGCAAAATATCAATATCGTCTCAAAGTACCAAAAACCCATCTCAAATCATCAACGACTTGGCAAATCGTCAAATTAGCTCAAATCATCTTGAATCAATAAAACATCTCACATCATTATAATCAAATCATCTCAGATAAAGTCATACTAATAATATCATAAATATAACACATGAAAATCAATTAGAAAGATAAAGTATCCACTCATTGATTTTAAAAATTGAATGGAAGCACGCTACGAAATTGGTGTCCATCATGACCCTTGTCAACGATCCATAATCAATAGAACCATAGGCTAGATAATATAAGATGTTTCTCGTACATCAAATAAAATGCGAAATTCATGGGCACTCAACCTCGCTAGAAGTTTAAAATATCTAGATAGTCTATGGATTTTACGGGGTTCGATTTAAGGTTATGCAAGCTAGGGAATTGAGCTTTTGAAATCTATCCTAATGCTGAAAAATTCAATATATGACATCTAACTTCAAAAATTCATTGCAATTAATTGAGATAAGATCTTCAATGTGTCTTATTTACGTAGGTTCTTATGGATTTCAATTTCGACTCACGAAACTCAAGTTATAAGTCAATTATTAGGGGTTATTTAGGAAAAATAGAATGCAATGAATTGTAGGATAATCAACTCGGTTTAAATTCATCTTTGATCCAAAAATTCTAACTTTCGAATATGTTGAATCTTATTTTATGGATTGACCAACGGAGGTCTAGAAACTAAGTTATAAACAAATCATTACAACCTGTCCAAAATAGGTCTAAACCCAATTCACTACCTAAACCTACTTGCTGACTGCCCTATTTAATCTAATTCAATTCAACAAGAATGCTCATGCATCCTAACACAGTAATTACTCGTCTTCCTACATAAAAAAAACAACTGAAATTGATTCCCCTTCACTGCCAAAACTAAGCATGCTCAGCCTCAACACAACACTATCCATCCTCCATATTCACATATCAACACAATACAACTCAACCATGACTATTGCCAAATTAATATATAAACATTACTCACATTGAAATGGAGTTAATCTTGATTCATTTCATTCTCCAAAGCTTGTGTGATACTTTACCAATATGATTCTCCTTCAAATCTTATTCAAGAAAGTTGAAAATTTCTTCTTGCTAACCCAGGGAAAGTTTCGGCCAAATAAAAAGAATGTTGCCTTTGCTTCCTTGTTTAATTTTGTTTCAAGATTTGTCAGGAAAATGGTAGAGGTTAGCAGATAAATGTCAAGTGGGCCGAATTTCTTGCTCATTTTAGGCTTAATTTTCCATTTAAACTTGGGCTTGAATTTATGTTTAATTTGGGCTTGGGTGTATTTAGTAAATCTTTGGGGTGTGCTTCGTAAATCCACTAACTAAATTCGCCCCAATTGCTTCCTTAATGCACCCCATGAATATGAAACCCACAAGCCCACCCGAGTCCAATTTGTCTTTCAATCTATCTCTAATGTCTTTATACTTCAAAAATAAATTCATACTCGATTCCCCGTTATTCTTGATAAGTTATTACATAAATTTTTGGCCGTCACAATCTTATTAATTATTTAGCTAATAAAAATAAAGTATTTAGTTCAAAATATCCATAAATATGCATTTCGAGAGGAATTAAAATTTAGGGCGGAGCTAAGTTTAAATTGGTCGCACTAGTCAATTATTAGGAGATAAGTGAGACACACATGAGACACATATTATGGAGAAAATGAGCATAACTTCTTTGATATTTGACAAAACTAATCGAAATTCTATGATATTTGACAAACTAATCAAAATCTCATGTCTTTTAAAAATATTCTCTCTCAGTAAAACTATCATATAAGGATGGCAATCAAGACGTCCCACCCTGACCGAGACTCATCCCGTCCTATCTCGATTACTATTCAGGATAAAGAAATAGTATAAAATCCCTAATGGTATTTTGAATTGGGACGAAAAATCGTACCAAATCCCGAACCAAATGGTGTAGGATTCCGAATCCCGATAAAGATTTGAGACTTTTAGGTTAAAATTTGGGATTTTGGATAAAAAAAAATCATCTCGAATCCCTGCTAATTTTTTATTCATGATGAAATATCGACTTGAATCCTGGCTGAAATTTTCATTCAGGATGAAAAATTATCCTGAATCCCGGATGAAACGGGACAAGATCCCGATCAAGATTCGGGCCTTTTTGTCAACCCTACTTTTAGGGGATTTGTTATAACAGGACGAAGATTTCGATTAGTTTTATGAAATATCTGGGAGGATCTTGGTTAGCTTTATCAAACATCATGAGAATTATGTTTATTTTTTTGGCATATTAGATAAATCATAATTATTGATTGAATGCTTTGTAAAGAGTCAACTCATCAATCAATCCTTATCCTTTTAAGGATCATGAGCAGCACTAATTACTATACTTTGGTGTCTATGAAGTTTGCCTAAAAACAATTCGACTATAATCATGAGAATCAAGATCGAATTTAATTTCCAAAGGAAGAAGATTTAATCATTTACCTAATTTGATGCTTTTCAAAGAATGAGCGTTAAACAAGAAATTTGGGATTGGAGAAAAGGTTTTGTCTAAAATATTTTTGTCCAACCTCTTAGATTGAAAATGAGAAAAAATCATTTATGCTAATTACATTACGTTCACTACAAATTTTGTGACGAAAACTTAATAAGAAAATAAATTTCGCCATTAAATGTAAATTTTTAGTGGCGAAATTATATTTCACCATTAAAAAAGATTCGCCCCTAAAAATAATTTTTTGCATGGCGAAATTTAATTTTATTATTAAAAATTTACATTTAAAATAATCGTTTTTAATGGCGAAATTAGAGGCGAAAAATAATTTTGCCACTAAAATTAATTTTTAGTAGCAAAAAATAATTTTTAGTGTGACATTTTTTTCCCTGCTAATTGATAAAAATTTTGGCGCCCCGGCATTATTTAGCGGCCTTCTTCAACTACCAAAATAAATTTTCTTTTTCGTTTACAAATCAGTTCATCAATCTACGAAATCGTAACTCAATTTTAGATTGACCAAAATCAACGAAACACTCACCATTTCTTCTTCATTGAAAATCCTCCTTCTTTAACCATCAGTTCATCATCGAAACTCCCGCCACTCCCATTTTCGACTTCAACTCATCCACTCCCATTCAATTTCAACTCATCCACGATTGTACATGTAATCCTTGACTATTTTTCTCAGCTTCTCTTCTCTTTTCCAATAAATTTAAAAAAACTTGTGAATTGATCATATATTGTACATAAATTATGGATATGGCTATTTAAACTCTAAAAATTTATTTTTGACATATTTTTTTATGTCAATGTTTTTATGACATATTATTTCTCTATCAATAATTCGTAGATAAATTTTTGAAAGATTTTGTCTATCAATAATTTTTTACATAAACAAATCTGTCATGAAAGTCTGTCAAGAATTCTTGACAAAAATAAATCTCTCATAAAAATCTGTTAAGAATATTGATGAGAAAACAAATATATTACTATTTTTAATTAATTTTTTTTACTATTGGACGTTCATCAATGTTATTAATCTCATCTAAATATAAATGCATCAAAACAATATAAACAAATCGTTTATCGTTCAATTCATTTATATCGATGAGAAAAGAATATATATATATTATATTAAAAAATTAACAATATATATGTTGTAAATTCTTCAAATATTGTTGGTTTAGATGGAGGAGAGACATGTCCCTTGGATGGTACCTTATAGGGACATGTCCTCCAATGAGTATAACATGCTTCTAGGCTCCAAGGGATGCATGGGAGGGGTATAACGCTTTGGAGGGTTATACCTCAACCCAAATGGTGCCCTTAAGGCACCATTCCATGCCTTTTTCAGGAGGCCTCCATGTTCATTCTCAATATCTGAAACAAAATCCGAAAATTACAGTAGTAAGAAGTCTCATATTATTGTTTTCTTGAGTCTGAGAGAGTTCCACCATATTCCAAGTTCAAACACTTGTTAAGGAGTGCCCCTTGAACAATAAGTATCCAAGGAATCTTGGGAGAACGTTAGCCACATTGCATCCGTAGAGCACTGTGACGGAGGCTAATAAGTTCTTAAGGACAGAGAGATCTCGACTTGGATCCGTTTTTAATTTTTCCAGGTTTTTCATTATATTTCAAGTTTTAGGGTTTTGCATAGCTTGGTTAGATTTTCAGTTTTTGATCTGTTTGGTTACATGTTAATTTTCCATTTAATGACAGTAATCCTCTAACAATCTTAAGAACTTATCTATTTTAGTGTTGTTAGATAGAAATTCGCATGCTTAGATTAGGAAATTTTCTGGAAAATATAGTTTGTGCATGAAATATACGTAAGGACGTTCGAACGCTTGACGAACGTAAAGGCTAAAATCTAAATTTTCGTAAGACCGTTCGAACGCGTATTCAAACGCAACTCGAATGTAAGTCTTCTGCCTTACAACGTTCGAACACTTATTCAAACGCAACTCGAACGAAATCCTTCTGCCTTAAAATGTATGAACGCAACATGAACCTAAATCCTCTAGAACATTTCATTCGAACACATTTTCGGACGCCACACGAACGTAAACTCTCTGGAACATTCCGTTCGAATGTGTTCTTGAACGCTCCACGAACATGAACTCTCTGGAACACTTCGTTCAAATGCATTTACGAACGCTACACGAATGTACAAACACTTGACAGTCTCGTTCGAACGTAGATACGAACGCGACACTGACGAAATCAGTCCTGGAAATAAAAAACAGACTTAGATTAACTTAATTAATCATAATATTAACTTAGTAAAATCATATACTGTATCACAATAATCTTGGTAGTATAGATTTAAGTTAATATTAGGGTATTCAATTATCACAAGCATAAACATAGTGATAAGGTTGAAAATTAATTGTGTGTTGCATACTTGGTTGAGAATTTAAAGTGTAATCTTACATAAGTAATTCCATCCAATCTTGATTGACACATACACATATATCTACACATATCGAATATTTTATTGTAAAATTAAAAGTGCAATACTAAGTTTTGAATTGCTAAGAGATTCTGTTGAGGAAGTGTTTAAAGGATATTCTGTCAAAAAGGCGATAAGAGCCTAAATGGTCAGGGATTTTAGTGGTTACTCAGGACCCCCCTCGTCCTCTGGGAATATTCCTTTATTTACTTTTCATAATTACAGTAGTAAAAAATTCAAGGACTTATGTTTATTGGTACTACTGTCCAATAGAACAACGAGTGGATACTTGGTATATCACTTGAACAATATCATTTGTTGATCGTTGTGTAATTTATCTTTTGTAGGCTTATTGATCTCTGTTGGTTTTTCCAGTTACACATGGCTAGCGGAAACATCACAGTACTGGTCTCTCATGGAGAAAAGTCAGAAAAGTTTTGTGGGGCAAACTTTAAACAGTGGCAGAGCAAAATATTGTTCTACTTGACAACACTCCAGTTAGCTAAGTACCTCAAAGATCCTCTGAATCATGTGGAAGGTGAATCGGCAACAGCCAAGCAACTACGAGAAGAGACATGGTCGTATGACGATTTCTTGTGCAAGAACTACCTATTGGTGGTCTTGACAATACCCTATACAATGTGTACCAAGGCATGACTTCTGTGAAGATTCTCTGGGAATCTCTCGAGAAGAAATACAAAACCGAAGATGCCGAGCAAAAGAAATTTATCGTGGGTAGATTCCTGGACTACAAAATAGTAGATTCAAGAACAGTAATGTCTCAGTTATGTGAACTACAATTGATCATTCATGAAATACTGGATGAATGAATGAAACTCTGTGAGACGTTTCAAGTTGCCTCCATCATGGAAGGACTTCAGGAGCTATCTGAAACACAAAAAAAAACAAATGAGCCTTGAAGACCTTGGAGTTCGATTGAGGATCGAATAGGACAACAAGAAGTCTGAGAAGGCCAGCTACAAGACTATAGAGTCTAAGGCCAACATCGTCGAAGGTGTAAAGGGTAGCAAGAAGAGAAAGAACAGTGGAGCTGATTCTTCTTAAGCTAACAAGAAGTTCAAGGGAAAGTGCTACAACTGTGGAAAGAGTGGTCATATAGAAAATGACTGCAGAAACAAGAAGTCTCAGGATAAGGGCAAGAAAAAGAAAAATAAGGCCCATGTTATTGAAGATGAGCAGCTGACTGAAGAGATCTCAGAGATGAACCTATCAACAGTGGTAACTGAAGCCAATTTGGTTGGGAATCCGAGAGAATGGTGGGTAGACACTGGGGCTACTCGTCATATCTGTACAGATAACAAGATGTTTTCCTCATATCAGAAGGTCGATGGCGGCGATCATCTAACAATGGGAAACTCGTCTACCTCTAGAGTGGTTGGACAAGGCACAATGGTTCTGAAGATGACATCTGAAAAGGAGCTTACATTGAAGAATGTATTGCATGTTCTAGATATTTGGAAGAACTTGGTCTCGGGCTCTCTTCTTAGCAAGGCTGGTTTTAAGCTTGTATTTATTTCTGATAAATTTGTATTGACCAAAAATATTGTGTATGTAGGAAAAAGATACCTCACTGAGGGCATTTTCAAATTCAATGTAATGACTGTTAATCGACACAGTGCAATTAATAAAGATACAACTTCCGCTTATATTATTGAGTCACAAAATATATGGCATATGAGGTTAGGACATGTTAATTATGATACAATGCGTAAATTAATTAACATGGACCTTATACCTAAAATTGTAATTAATAGCCAACATAAGTGTGAGGCATGTGTTGAAGCAAAAATATATAGAACATCATTTCATTCCATAGAATGAAGTTCTGAACCCTTGGAACTTGTACACACTGATGTGCGTGATATGAATATTGTGCAAACAAGAGGCGGTAAAAAGTACTTTGTCACTTTTATCGATGACAGCACAAGATTCTGTCATGTGTATTTGCTGTGGAGCAAAAATGAAGTTATTGAGAGCTTTGTACACTATAAGAACGAAGTTGAAAATCAACTTGGCAAGAAAATCAAGAGAATCAGGAGTGATAGAGGTGGTGAATATGTGTCACCATTTGGTGAATATTGTTCCAATCATGGAATTATTCACGAGACTACTGCTCCTTATTCGCCTCAACAAAATGGGATTGCTAAGCGTAAAAACCAAATGTTGAAGGAAATGATGAACGCCATGTTGATAAGTTCTGGTTTATCCTAGAACTTGTGGGGGGAAGCCTTGCTTTCCACGAACTACGTTCTGAACAAGCTTTCTTACAGAAGATTGGAAAAGACACCATATAAGTTGTGGAAAAGGTCACGTACCTTTCTACAAATACCTGAAGTGTGGGGGTGTCTTGCCAAAGTAATGGTTCTTAAACCTAATAAGGTTAGAATATGACCCAAAACTATTGATTGTATATTCATTGGATATGCTCGCAGCAGTAGTGCGTATCGATTCTTGGTACACAAGTCTGAGATTCCTGACATCAATCCGAATATGATAATTGAGTCAATGAATGAGACATTTTTTGAAGAGACATTTCCTTGTAAGGAAAGACAAAGAAGAGAGTCTCTCAAAAAAACTATTGATACTGTCAAAGACAGTGATCAGGTTGACCAAGAATCAGATCAACGTGGAAACGTTGAGACAATCGAACCTAGACGTAGCAAAAGAGCTTGAACGTCTAAGTCGTTTGGTCCTGATTTTCTAACATATTTGTTAGAAAGTGAGCCTCAAAGATATAAGGAAGCAATGAGCCTCAAAGATATTTGTAAATTCTTCAAATATTATTGGTTTAGATGGAGGATGGACATGTCTATTCGATGGTACCCTATAAGGACATGTCCTCCAATGAGTATAACATGCTTCTAGGCTCCAAGGGATGCATGGGAGGGGTATAACCCTTTGGAGGGTTACACCCCAACCCAAAGGATGCCCTTAAGGCACCATTCCATGCCTTTTTCAGGAGGCCTCCATGTTCATTCTCAATATCTGAAACAAAATCCGAAAATTACAGTAGTAAGAAGTCTCATATTATTATTTTCTTGAGTCTGAGAGAGTTCCACCATATTCCAAGTTCAAACACTTGTTAAGGAGTGCCCCTTGAACAATAAGTATCCAAGGAATCTTGGGAGAACGTTAGCCACATTGCATCCGTAGAGCACTGTGACGGAGGCTAATAAGTTCTTAAGGACAGAGAGATCTCGACTTGGATCCGTTTTTAATTTTTCCAAGTTTTTCATTATATTTCAAGTTTTAGGGTTTTGCATAGTTTGGTTGGATTTTCTGGTTTTGATCTGTTTGGTTGCATGTTAATTTTTCGTTTAATGACACTAATCCTCCAACAATATACACACGTTTGACTTACATATTTGTAACCACTTTAATTAAGAAAAACCTCATGCTAATAATGATATCTTTGTCCGAAGACTTTATTATCAACCACACTCACAGCACTCGTGCTTGAATAAATTGGCAGAGATCCCTGTATGCAGAAATGAACATATAGAAAAATTATTCAAGTACTATTAAAATGTGATATAAATTATTGCAAAAACTCGTGGCCAACATAAAGTCTGCATAATTAAAGGGCATGCACAAACTAACTACTGTTACAAAAATTTCAACTGCCTTCAAATTTTGCTTACAATGAGCAGAGAAACAAGAAGAGATCAAGCATCCACATTATTTCAACATGAATGTTTTCTTGTACATAGTTTTCAGAATCTAAATGACAAAATATTTCCTGGGAAAGTTTCATGATATTAACATTTGAAATTTCATAATGACTATTGCACAATTACATAATTATGAAAATTTATATTGTAAAAAACCTAAGACACATATTACTTGAAAACCAACCAACACCACTGAAACAAGCCTCGTATTCAACTTGAAGTAAGCCAAGTTTGAAATTTCCTATAAGCACACCACAAACAAACTCTCTATACCCAAGAAGGGGATGAATTAGGTAATGGCCTAATATTGCTGACATAAGGAATATATAGTGATTGAGAAAATTGACCTAAGCTAAATTGGTAAATCTTCTAACTTAGTGGCGTAAATGCAAGAATTTACGCTACTAAGTTAGAAGATTCACCAATTTATCTTAGGTCAATTTTCTCAATCACTATATATTCCCTAATAACAAGTTTCTAATTAATATGTAAATATGAAATTAAACTTGCGATAATTAAAAGTTAAGAGACAAAGAAGATGACACCAGTGATTTATAGTGGTTCGGCCAAAAATGCTACGTCCACTCCCCAAGTCGCGCTTCAAGATTTCCACTAAGTTGAATCCACAACTTACACTGAGTTTTCCGTGACTCACCCGCAACCAAGAGTTTTTTCTTCTAGGTTCACTCCAAACCTTTACAAAAGAGGTTTCCAATGGCCCACTCTTAAACCCTTACAAATCACCTTTTTGAGTATACCCACTCACAAAGAGATTTCACAATCTCAAGTGTTTGATAATGAAAGTTTAAAGTACAACTTGAGCACTCATAAAGATAATGAGGATTTAGTGTGAGTTGCTAACCCAAGAAATCTAAGCTCGCTACTAATGATATGAATGTGTAGTGTGTGAGCTTGAGTATGAGAGTGTATGATAATGAAGGTTTTGTTAACTCTTTATTTTTGCCTTATAAGAAATTGTTTTAAGGTGCAAGAGTTAGGAAAAAATGAATTTGAGGCTCAATATATAATGAAGGTGTAAATTGCCCCCAACTATTTTATCTAAGACCGGTTAGACCGACATAAAGGCTGGTATGCCGGTTTTCCAAAGTGTAACAACTATATTATAGTTTGAAGATTCAAGTGCTATACCGGATTATTGACCGATATAGAGGTCGGTATGTTGGTTGGCTTATCGGTATAGAGACCGATATGGTCTGTGCCGGTTTTCGAGAGCAATTTAGATATGAAGTCTAATATCCCGAATATTTTTCAGAATGGTTTTGAAAGTTTTCTGAAATGAAGTTAAGGATTTGGAATGTGATGGTATTTGAAACTACGAGTATATGTGTTGGAAAATAGATCAAAATATTTTAAAGTGAAGTTTCGTCGCGTTGGAAAATACGTGGTTCTAAGAATTAGTTACGCGATTTCCGATTTTATAGTTATACGCTTAAAAGTTTCTTATTTCGTCAATGAAAATAACAAATGAACTCCGATTGAGCTGATTCTTGAACCATTGGACTCATTTTCCGAGACGAACAACTTTCATGTTGAAAACTTTTCGAAATTTATAACATAAAGGCTTCAAAAATGTAAATTTCCGAGGAAGTCCCATTGTAGGGACCTAATTATAATTTTCGGGGGTCATAATATAATTTTCAGAAACTTTTCTATAAATGGCCCAAAGTTTCAAGTAATTGCAAAACATGCATAAGCTTTAAAAATCTCCCAAAATCATCACTTGTGAACTTCTAGTGGCGCCAGTTGTCCGCTGGCCGACGCAACCGGCCAAGGGGGTATGTCAGCCACCCATTCACCTTGTGGTGGCCAGCGGCAGCCCTCAAGACGCTGGCAATGGCGGAAAAGAAGAGTAATACACCGTAGCTATGGGTATCTCGATCCTAGCTCGTCGCTTCATTTCACAGCCCGAGCCACCCGCCAAATTGAAGCTCTCGGAGATTCCTACAAGATGGCGGTGATGATTTTTCTTATCCATGCTAATTAAACATGAAACGAGGGAGGAAGATTGAGATGAATAGTGACCCATGGTGAACAGTAGCTCCGATTGGAATTCCATCAATTCCAGCGCGTTCGTGGAATCGTTTGGAGTCCGTATATGTCCTCGAAATCTCGGTAAGACCTCTAGATAAAAAGTCACTAATTTCAAGTTTTTCGATAAATATTCAGATGTTTCTAGTAGTTTCGTAGAGTAGCGTAATTAGATAAATTGAACTATTTGTGTATGAGTATATTGAATTTGTGCATTTGGTAGAATCAGAGTGAAAACGAAATGAGTTTGGTAGATCTAATAGAATATGCAAGTTTTCAGTTAAAGTGGGTTTTCCGAGTATAGATGTGTTTTTTATCGTAATGATAGATATGAGGTATTTATGATGATATGATAATGCTTAGATAAATTCGGGCAGGTTTGGAGGATTCGGGACCATTCCGTAGCGTTTGCGAAAAAAATTTCGAAAGATTTTTCTAAAAATACGTAAACCGAGAATTTAAGTTAATTGCTAACTTTGGTTAGTTTATAATGCTATTTTAAGATTACTGAAACTGAAAGTATTGAAATCGGACTTGATTTGGTTGTTCCAAAAAGATCCAGAATTTTATCGTAGTATAGTCAAGAATTCCGTAAGTTGTGATTCTGAAGGCATTTCGCCATTTATTTTGACAGATTTGATCAGGACCTAAAGTGCTCGCGGAGCCAGGTAATTAACCCATGCAATAAGAACTTGAGTTGGTGAATTTATGTTTTATATATATATATATATATATATATATATATATATATATATATATATATATATATATATATATATATATATGATGTTATTGTTGTGATATAAAGTAAGATGTTAGATGAGGTTAATGTCTATGTGTATATATTCATGTATGTCAGTGTATGAACCTGAAATGGTATGCATAGGTATATGTGAATGAGTATGCATATGTAATAGTATGTTTATGTATATGTAAATGAACAAGTATATGAATAAGGATTGGTACATGAATTTGAATATGCATATGATGATAAACTATGGACAATCTGAGTATATAACAGTAAAGAGAATAAGTCATGATTTCTGAATTTGTATTAGCACGTGTAGATGTGAGTAATTGGAATAAGTTTGTTATTGATTAATGTATACAATTTAGCGGTATAGAGGTTCAGTTGGTATATACTAATTCTTTTCTGAGTGATGAAAGTTCGTGATTGATACGATACGTATATGAATGATTAATGTTGATCAAAAAGTAAAGAATGTGAGGATTATAAAGGTCATGGTATCGGAAGTTAAAGTAATAGGTATATTCATATGTCTGATATATATACGTATGTGTATGACGATTCTGAATGATAAAGCAATATTTGTCATGTATATCTTTAAGTATGAGAGATCGTGTGATGATTTTGTGACACATGATATGTATGCATGTGTATATGATTAATCGATTAATGATTTTGTGGTGCAGTAGCCGAACTAGTTAGGAAATTTGTTCGGACAACATTAATCTCATACCTGTTCTAAAATAGGTAATGAGTCTCGTACGAGCATTGTATATGTGAGCCAACTTATATGTATGTGTTGTCTTGATTGTGTGTTTCTGAATGTCTTGACTATTGTGTATGCTTTGTTGTTAGTTGCACGGGTGATTGCATGTATACCGGGTTATTTGTATGTATGATAGATATCGCGATATGTATTGATTGTGTATGATTATGTAAAATGAATGGATGATTTCAAACCGATGTGAATATCAGAGGTTATTATGCGTGTTTGGTATGTATGTATGTATGTATATGTGTGAGATTTCTGAAATTGTATTTGCATATACATAAGATGTGAAGGTATATAAACTCTAAGTGTTAAGCTATTGCAAGGTTATTATGATTAAAGAAAGTTAAAGAAAGTTTATTTTGGTATTGAAGTAAGTTTGTAATCAAATAGAAGGAAGTTTATTTGATTTACCGATTTGATGATATTTCAAAGATGGATATTTATGATAAAAGTATATATGTATGACTTCATGTTTCGTGTGATTGAAGTGGATTTGATATTAAATGATATACTCTATGGTATTCGATTTTTACTTTGTATGCTTTGGATGTTAGCTATTAGATTGGCATATATGTAGATATATAAATATGAATATTTGACATGGGTTAAGTATAAAAGATAATAACAAGTAATAAAATATGAACTTGTAACAATTTAGTAAATCTGATAACCTGTTGATATGTTTGACTTGTTTGTTTGTGATACTTGCATGGTTACTTACTGAGTTTTTAAAACTCACACCAAACAGTTTGCTAGTTTTACAGGTTGGCTTCCAGAATGGTTAACCACGACAGCTTTGGAAGTCATGCTCGAGACGCGGATCACCCAAGCGGCAGTCACCCTTGCAAGTGTATTCGGAGAAGTTTTAGAAGTTTAGGACATTTGATTTATTATTTTATTTGTTGTGTTATGTTGAGCATGCTGTTTGTAAATATTAAGTAAATATTTTGATTTCTTATGATGTTATGGGCAGAGCCCTTGAGTGTTGATAGATGATATAGACACGGAGCCTTTAGGTCATGATTTTGATGTGTTTGTGTGGACCTGAGGTCCATTTTGATATATGATGTTTATTTCATGTTCGTTTTGATATTGGACTTAGATCCAAGTTGTCTAATTTTAGGGTACATCATGCCAGATTTTTTTGTAAATTTAGAGGCTTATGGAGATTGGTCAATCCTGTCTCCTGCCGGTAGTAGGGGTGTTCACGGGTCGGGTCGGGTCGGGTTTTTTTAAATTTTATGAGACCCAATCGGGTTGGGTCACGTGGAAGTCGGGTCGCGGGTCGGGTCACACGGAGGTGAAATCCAATCGGGTTCTGGTCAGGTCGAGTAATCGAGTTGGTAAATTTTTTTTAAATGATTAATTTTTTTTTAAATATAAATATTAGTTATTTTTTGTCCCGAAAATTATCATATATATAATTTTAATACAAAAATTAATAAATAAATGAAATAATAGTAAAAATTTTAGAAAATAATAAATTTTTTAGAAAAATATTATAGGGTTTGGTCGGGTTTTAGTATCAAACTCGTTGCCCAACCCAAAAATTTTGGGTTGGGGCGGGGCGTGTGGAAATTTTTTTATTTTTTAAACCCGTACGGATCGGGTAAGGTCACGTCGGGTCGGTTCGGGTCGCGGGTTGACCCGACCCTATGAACACCCCTAGCCGGTAACATCCTGCCTCTGGTGGGGTGTTACATGAAGGTTGACCAGTATGAAGACCGGTATACTCTATGCTGGTCCCAGTAACTATGCAAACTCTAGATAGACCGATGTGGGTGACGGTATGAAGTAGTATGGTTCTAGAGGCGATACAAAGATGCTCAGAACAAAACAGGGACACCAGTATGCTAGTGTAGGGGACCGGTATGCCGGTCTCAGTGCCAAAATGCAGGATTTGAAGGTTTAAAATATTTTACACATGACCATAATGCATCTATATGAATGCGTATATGTCTTATGAGTTTAGAGTGTTAAATTAAAAACTCATTTACAAAGAGATCCCTAAGTTAAGACTACACAAGATATTCTTCGTTTGTCATTTGAGTTTTCACAATCATTGCTCTTCACCACCAATGTACTTCGATATCTTTTTATAATATCCGCTAAATGCATGCCGAAGACTTCTAGTATTACATCATCAAAATCTTTTTTGAGAATATGTCGCTAACAATATCCCCATTTTTGATGAAGGCAACATTTAAAACTTGTGAAGCTTTGAGAGTCCAAAATTGTTGACAATTTTTCTCCCCCTTAATGTGTGATTGTCTTCAATATAGCTCGCTAAAAAACTTAGACAAACACATTAGTACTCATTTCTCCCCTTTAATACGAGTGAGTGAAACACAAGTTTTAATCTCATTCTCATGATTTCTCCCCCTTAGATATTATCAAAAAGGATGGAGAAGCAAAATAATAAATGTGCATAGAACATATCAAAAAGTTCATAAGCATACACATCTATCATTTTCATATATTTATCTCATATTGCCATATAATATAGAATCCATTCAAGGATCATCAAAATCACCCCAAAATAGGCCAATATCCATGCATTTCATTTTCAACCAATAATACTCAATGGCAAGGCATATTCAATGCTAAACATTCAAAAGGATCACATATATCATATAAACTAATAAGCCTAATGTGATACCAATTGATACGATTAATAATTGTGATTAAGCATATGTTGATATCAAATGAAAAACCAATTGAAATACAATTTGCCTAATCACTAGTATGCTTCAAACTCAAGTTCAATTCATATAAAATGAAATAAGCATACATATATGAGTTGGAGGAAACAATACCAATGTTTCCTTAAGCACAGATTTTACCAATTACTGTAGACGCTGGTTTTCACCTGAGGTCCACAATCGAGAGTTTGTATGATGGGGCACTAGTGATCCTGTAAAACGAAGGCAGAGTGAGCGGAGAGTTCCTACCCACTAGTGTGGTGGGCGCTGTAGGCGCTCCGATGCTCAAGTCTAGTGAAGACAAGCGGTAAATAGTGGAAGAGCAAGGTTTGAAGTTACCTTGACTCCCGTAGACTATTTATAGGGGTGGGACTTATAACGCGTTTTAACATTTATCTTTCGATTATGAGATGAGTAAGTTGAATGTGCGGAGATTAATCAAAGGTGAAGTGATAGTTTTTCGGTGGAAAGAAAATGGGCTGCTTGACATTGGGGCCTTCATTGGAATATGAGCGAGATGTAAAGGGTTCGGGCCTTTGGTCAAACCTTGGTCAGGAAGCCATTTGAAGGAATTTAGGCTCTATTTGTTATTGGGCCTGGGAAAAAAAAAATTATACCCTTGGCCCAAATTTTGCCCGTATAATTTGTCTCATACTATCTAAGTCAATGAGTCCTTAGCTTGGAGAGTATTTCGAAGAGTATATCGTTTGGGGTCGGTGTAGGTGTACAAGAGCGATGATGTCGTTTGGACCCGTCAAATGTCATACCATGTTGATGGAGCCAAATAAAAATCAGGGATGATCCTCAGTCGACTAGCATGGACTTAGATGTTGCTTGGAACTGTCAAAGGTCATATTATGTTAATGGAATAAAAAAAAACCTAGGATAATCTTCATCCGACCAGACATGATGACGATCTAGGAGACTGTCACGAGCTATGGGGAATGTTTTTATCGACTGGACTAGATGAAGGTCCAAGATCACATCCAGTCGACCCGACCTGCTGTGGGTCCAGGAGAGTCTATTATATCTTCTAGACTAGATGAAGTTCCAGGTTTTGATTTTGACTCGACATGAGCCAAATATATATCAAGAATGATCCTCAATCGACTAGTCCTGGATGATGATGTTTCTTGGTCATGGGATAATCCTCGGTTGACCCGACCTAGGTATTGATGTTGTTTGAACCTGTCAAAGGTTATATTATGTTGATGGAACAAAAGCGATACTTGGGATGATCCTCAGTCGACCAGACATGATGATGATCTGGGAGACTATCATGAGCCATGAGGAATGTTCCAGTCGACTGGACCAAATAAAGTCCAGGATAATCTCTAGTCAACCAAACCGGCTAAGGGTCGGGGGAGTCTTTAATATCATCTGGACCAGATGAAAGTCCGGGTCTTGAACTCGACTCGATATGAGTCATGTGGTTGGAATGTTCCCTTCGACTGGACCAGATGAAGGCCATGATAATCTCCAGTCGACCAAACCATCTAAGGGTCGAGATAGTCTTCAATATCATCTGGACTAGATGAAGGTCCAGGTCTTGAACTCGACTCGGCATGAGTCATGTGGGGAATGTTCCCATCGACTGGACCAAATAAAGGCTAGGATAATCTCCAGTCGACCAAACCAGCTAAGGGTCGGGGGAGTCTTCAGTATCATCTGGACCAGATGAATGTCCAATAGGTCTTGAACTCGACTCGACATGAGCCATGTGGGGAATGTTCCCGTCGACTGGACCAGATGAAGGCCATGATAATCTCCATTCGACTGGTAAGAGGACCAGGGGCTGGTTTTTCCTTGTCGAGTCGAATGGATGCAACTCACATGTCCAAATATATGTCTGTGATCATAAACATTTGTTAACAATTTATGAATAAATATTAATACATGTCGTTTAATGAGCTAGTTATTGGATCCGTCGACTAGATGTTGGTCATTCCAAATGTATCGGAAGGAACAATGTGATGTGATATAGCATATGTGCCTGTGAAACAGTATCGTTTGGAGCAGATGATGAAATTCATTTGATAATTAATGAGTTGTGTCGAATGGACTCTAGGCATAGATGATTCATTTATCTTTGGCTTGTCGTGTCGAATGTGATCTTTTTTCCTAAAGCTAAGCTTTTGTATATGCCGCCAAGGATAGAGTCATCTGGGTTATTCGCTATTTGTCCAGAGTTAGAATAAGATATTTGTTGGAAATGGTGATCGAGCACCATTCACTTTTTGTATGAATATTTGATATTTATGCAATATAATATTTATTTTATCATGGTTATTTATTTATTAATACGGTATAACTCTTACTTTTATTTATATATTGTAAATCTAAAAGTTAGATTACTCTAAGAGTTAGAGATATCGAGTTACACTCGAAACCTTATATGAAATTAGTAAAGACCCGATAGTTACTACATATGGTGATATAGTTGCAAGAGTTGCAAATGGTGTTGAGAAATATCACGCATTCTATATAGTTGAAAGAGTTGCAAATGGTGTTGAGAAATATCACGCATTCTCTCGAATATAAATTATTCCTGGTCTAGATATATTGACATGGGTCGGTCATTATATTGGTAAGACTAGTGCATTGTCTATATATGTAATGGACATATGGTTTGTCTCAACAGATTGTGAGCTTAACGGAAGTTCGTATAGAAATGCAAATATTCATTAGTTGAATGAATATTGAATTAACTAATAAAAGATGACTAATATATATTCCATAAAACTTTCAATAGTTATCTTTTCGAGTTGAATAGTTATTGTGGTCTTTTGACTTGAGACACCACGGTAGTCTTGTGAGTGATCCTCTGTGCCTGATATAATGCATGTCAGAGACCTTTCATGGTCTGGCCTCTGGGTGACTGTTAGGTATAGACCGATGCTCACGAAGATCGGTGTGTGTTAAGATGAGGATTCGTCAGTCCATATGGTTGGATTTTATTTCCAGAAATTTTCAGAATATATTCCGGAAATCTTTTGGCCGAAAGTTCGTTGAAGAAATTGTTTCTTTAACATTATAAATAATATTCAAAAAGAGTTTTGCTATATTATTTATTAATGGAATATAAGGATGAAAAGTTTCATATATTGAGTAGATATGGATTTAACAGTATAACTATAACCTTACTCAATTGGAAATGCTAATGACGAAGGGATTATACATTAGCTTTTTAACCTCGACTTGTATGGTTCGACGTGTCGTGTTGTTTAGTCATAATTTGTAGGTAGACAGGCCTTCATGAAATATGTATACAAATATATGAGATATATATGTATATATATACGTAACAACCGAACGTGAGCCTAGAGAGTTCCATTATATTGAGTTTACTCGTTGAACACTAGGGCGACCTCTCGTCAATTGTTGACAAAATATTTTTTGGGTTTTTAGGATTAAATTGTTTAATCGGATAATTCATGAGATGAATTGAATTAATTAATTTTATATCAAGAGTTGATATAATTTTATTGTATAATAAATGTAAATTCGATTTACATTAAATTAGTAATTATTTTGTGAATTAATTTAATTGTTAAATTAATATACAATATTAATTACTTAGCTTATACAATTAATTAATTAAAGCAAAATTGAATTATTTGGTTAAAGTAACTAAATAATTGATAAAAGGTAATTTAGTTTGCTTTATATTAAAGTTGGTGAGATTTAAATTTTAACTATGGTTAAATTACTTTTTGAAACATGTGGTGTGGAGTAAAGATGCTTTTAAACCATGGTTTATTTTTAATTGGCTTGGGTTTGTTTTCTTTAATTAAATTTAATAAAAACAAAAGCAAATGATTTTGGCTCATTATTATTAATTTTTCATTGCTGCAGCCGAATGTAGAGAGAGAAAACAAAATGAATAAAAGCAAAAAATTAATTCATTTGTTTTTTGGTTTTTGAATGCTTGCCCTCTGCTGAGAGAAACAACAATATAAAACAAAAAGCATTTTGTTTATAAAACATATCCTCTGCCGAGAGCTTGAGAAGCTTATGGGGCTGAGTTTCTTCTTCATTTTGTTGATCAAAATTAAGCCAAAAACACTCACCAATATTACCCTAAAAATAATCAAGTTCATGGAATTAATCCCTAAGTGTTCGGGGTTAATTTATGTTCTTGAGGTTTTCTTTTTCCTAGGGTTTTAAGAGTTAAAATTTGGGGAAAAGTTGGTTGCCATTCTTGAGTGATCAAACCACCTTTTGATCACCAAGATTTGTTCTTGGAAGAACTTGATTTGGTGGAGAAATAAAGAGCTCAAAGATTCAAAGGAGTTGGATGCAACCCTTCACAAATTGGCAAGGATTGGAAGCAATTGTTGGTAATAGTTATTTTGTAAATTTATTGTTCAATTTCTTGATGTTTATTTGTTGAGAAAATTGTTGTGGATTTGTTGGATTAATTGGAAGCATGTATGTGAGGAATTGAAGCATTCAAGTATATATACAAATTGGTATATAATTGATATATTAATTTTGTAAGCTTGGATTAGTTTTTCAAGAGTTGGAAAATTATTTTGTATGCTTGAATTAATTTTTCAAGGGTTGGAAAATTAATTTTAGTATGTTTGGATTATTTTCAAGTGTTGGAAATAATTATGATGCTTAGATTAATTTGTCAAAAGTTGGTAGATTGATTTAAGTGTGTTGAAATTTTTAAATGGACTTATGGTAATTTTTAATACATTAAAATGTTTTAATGCATTGGAAATTTTAAGTTTGTAATTAAAAATTTTAAACCCACTATTTTAAGGACTGCCGAAAAAAAATATTTTATTCGCTCGCGATTTGATCTCGGGCGGGTTTCCACTGCGCTCGGGTTTGTCCGTTCCTCACTCAACAGTATTGTCGTGTCAAATGGGACCACTGCATAGCTGAAATAGCTAAAATGATTAGTGGCGAAGGCGGAACAATCATACTTGTTGTTTGAAGGCTTCGTCGAGTAAGCCAGTTGGTGTCTTTGTTACAATGAGTGTGCTTTTTCGAATAGGCTATATGGCGATACATTTTTAACAAGTATGCCTTGTCGGATGGGATTGATGACGGTCGATCCAATAGGTTGACCTTTCATCTTTGAGCCTGTATCACAAATGGTTTCTAAAACATCAATACATGTCTTGTCGTATGAGGCAATTTGATGGCTCTCCAATGTAACCATACTATGTCATCTGAGTCGAGGGAATGTCCTCTTGTGTCAACATATATTTTTTGTGTCAACTAGGAAGAAAGCCAATACTCATGTTATTTGGAGATTATGCCATACACAGACGATGTTTCATTATCGTCTGGGATTGTTGGAGTCCAATGTTGTTCCATGTAGTCCGAGAAGAACAAGTATCTTCATTTGTTGTATGAGGAATATGAGAGTTCATAATCTTTGAGGAGGGTTATTCTCTTCCAAGTTATCATAGCTCATTTCTTTCATATTTTCCCCAATCCACTGGACCTGATGAAGGTCCTAAATAAGTCTTCACTCCATTATACTTGATGAAGGTAAATGAGACTATGGTCGACTGGACCTGATGAAGGTGCATGATAGTCCTCACTCCATTGGACCTGATAAAGCTCCAATGGAGTCTTCACTCTACCCGACCTGATGAGGGTCAATGAGATTTCGGCCGACTGGACCTGATGGAAGTCCTATGGGTCATTCACTCTACTTGAATGGATGAAGGTTATGAGACTTCGATCGACTGGACCTGATGAAGTCATTGGGGTTCTTCACTCTACTTGACTCGATGAAGACCATGCGACTTCGGTTGACTGGAACTTATGGAGGTCCATGATACTTCAGTCGATTGGAATTGATGGAGGTCCATGAGACTTCGGTCGACTGGATCTGATAGAGGTCATCTGGGTTCTTTACTCCACCCGACCTGATGAGGGCTAGAAGGTTTCGATCGACGTAATCTTATGGAAGTCCATGAGACTCTTCATGTGTAGGGCAATTCATCCATGTCGCGTGGAGCATATGATTATCCTCTCATGTTGTGTGAAAGAGGTGATAATCATTCCATGTTGGGAGAGAAGATTACAATCCATTCATGTAGTCTGGAGCAGATGACATTCCATTCATGTCCTCTAGAGAAGATGTCAATCTTCCCATTCATGTCATATGAAGTAGATGATAATCCTTCCACGTAATCTAGAGTTGAAGGCAATCTATACCTGCCTTATGGAGAATAGATGACAATCATTCCATGTCAACTGGAGAAGTTGACTTATTCTTTCATGTCGTTTGGAATAAATGACGATCATTCCATAAAATCTGGAGTAGATGACATTCCATCAATGTCGTCTGGAGAAGATGAAAATCATTTCATGTCGTATAAAGAAGATGACAATTCATTCATGTTGTCTGGAGAAGATGCCAATCTTAGAGAATGCTTCTTGGTTGATTGGGTATGCTGGAGGTATATGAGGGTATTCCCATGTCGGCTGAGAGAAGTATGTCAATTGGGCCAGGTGATGGTCCATACGTAAAACCAATAGTTTCTTAACATTAATAGTCTTTTGTCTTTGATATATAAGAAATTCTCATTTCAAAGCGTTGATTGGTCTTGATGTCGAATGAGATAAATTGTTGAAGACCGGTGTCGTATCATATAGGCTGAGGGCTTGCGATTATAATCCCTATTTTTAGGGTGATGATTCCCAGCTTGTGGAGTTCGTCTGTCTACTGGTTGATAGGTCATTGCATCCAAACCCTTTCGTCGTTTGTAAGGGTTTGAAATTTTCTCTTCGTGGTGGTTATTAGGAACTTCCATTTTCTTGCTCCTCTTGTCATGCTCCCATCTGATCTCGATTTGGGCTCGAGCCATGATCTGATCAATAGTGTAGCATCAAAATTTTGTTAACTTCTTATAAAGTCCATTATCTTCTAGTAACCCATTCCTGAAAGCTTAAATGGCAGTCGACTGGTGGAGATCCATAATGGATATTCTCTCTTTGTTGAAACGTGTGACGTAGCCTCGCAGAGATTCTCATTTTCGCTGATGAATTGCGTTGAGGTCGTCTGTAGTTTTCTCAAATTTACAAGAGCTGGAAAAATACTCCATAAACTTATCAGCTACTTCCTGATACGACCCAATAATTCTGTAAGGTAGACTGATGAACTAGGTGAGGGTTGGGCCTGCCAAAGTCTCTCCTAATCCTCTACACATTCTGGTTTCCTATTGATGACGAGCCAGACCTGTCGACATCATCTTGTATTTGTAATAGACAACATGGTCGTCTGGGTCCGTGTCTAAGTGTGGTTGAAATAAGGTCAAGATGTAAAGTGTATATAAGGGCCGAATTTCTTAGCTTGTGGGGGGAAGTATTTTTTATGTTTTGATAATAATTTGTTGAGATTCATGCACTAGAAGATGATATAACATGCGTTTAATATATTTGGGAGTTGATAACTCAATAGATGTAAAAGTTAAGAGCATTTGTTCAATTTTATATGGATGTATTGGGAAATTATGCTTTGTGATGGTGGGTGTTCTAGACATATTGTAGTTAGAGAAATGCTCATATGAAGGTTATAGTGTGGGAGTGTTGGAATACACTTGGGGTAGTGACCATGGAGAATTGGTAATTGGCCTTGAAATCGGGCTTGCGTCGTGACGTGTATGGTCTGGCTTCGCGACGTTGGACATACGAATGCTCTCTGTTTGGATCTGGAAATGAGGGCGTCGCCACGCTCGAGTAGTGAGTCGCGAAGCAGAACTGAAAATACCTTCGGTTTTTGTTCTATTTTCGTGGACGTCGCGAAGTGCAATGTCCAGCATCGCGACTCGGAACAAAACTTTGCTTTCTGTTTTAGTCCTGCCCAGTGGGAGTCAAGACGTAGAGCGTCTAGCGTCGCGACGCGAGGTCATTTTCTCAAAGATCAGTTTAGACATTTCACTTCCATGATAACATATTAGAGGGCATCCTAAGGATTTCATACCAACGTACAAATTCACACTACATCTATGATTATGAATGGTTTCTTAGTTTAAACATACTAATCATACTCGAATACAGGACATATTCGTTTTCCGCAGAAATCCTTTCAGTTGCATCCAGGATCAAAAGTAACCCAGTTACATTCAAGGTTAAGGGTAATACATGTTGATTGGTGAGTGGACCTTTTTCTCAAATTGATTTTATTTAAGTTGTTTTCGATATAAGACTTACTTTTTAAACACATATGGCGTTAGTCAAATTTTGATTACAGTTGTTTTACGATTGATGATGTTTTAGAAAGATTGTTTTCAAAAAGCTTGAGTTTTGTGATTTTTAGAGGCATAGGGAAAAATCCACATTAGATATAACTTGATACAAATATTAAATTGACGGATACAAATATCGTGTGCATACGTAGTTCAGGACTAGGGATGACAGTGTTGGGATTTATGTCCTAGAGCTTCATGTATTGTAAACGGAATTTATTTTTGTAATAATAATAAATGCATTATTCATTTTATCAAAGTTGTTTGATTTATATCGCATATTGTCCAATTGTCTTGTTTACCTTGATTACTCTTGTACCTTTAGACTTAGTGTATGTTTGATGCACAAGAGGATTTAAGTCTAAATTTAGTAATCTAAATAGTCTATAGAGAGCGAACAAGGAGGGTACTTTGTTTGTGGTTTATCTATAGCTGCGGTCCATTCTATACTTGTATGACGATCTTGATCTGGGATCGTTCATGTAGTGACATGGGAATGGAGGCACCTTGTATGATAAGATCATATAGGAATGGACTCAGATTAATACGAATTTCTTTTAATATTCGTTAACCAAAGAAATTCATTTTATCTAATAGATGGTCATATATGGATTCGATCTTAATCCTGAGTGTATTACGAACTCCTGCATGACAGACTATGTCCTTTGATTTACTATGGTGAGGTTGGTGTTGCATTCCCGGCCAATAACTACGTATTTTGAGGATATGGTTTGGTATGTAGCTGGGAACGTTTTACATAAATATGGAATTCACTCATTCTTACGAGAAGCATATGAATATCTCTTTTAAGAGTTGATTCGGGACTTGAACAATTTGAATGCTCAACTTTTCTATTACGAATAGAAAGTATTTTATATTCATAATTGTTATGAATTAATTGTTCATTATAGAATCAATGGTGCTTAAGAGACAAAATATTTAGATGGGTTTAACGGACTTATGACCCGGCTCTATTTATGAGATATTCGTGAAGGGCTATATCCATATGTAATGACTATATCGATGGACACCGAAAATGTTTGGTTTACTTAATCCATCTACGGTAATGAGAGTTCAACTTCGAGTTTTTAGTGGAATAATACGGAGTTAATAATTCGTAATATTTGATTAAAGAGTTTAATTAATATTTCGAAATTATTGGAGCTCGGAACCATAGGTCCATTTGGTCCCCGTGCTAGCTCGATTAACTGTAGCAAACCTAATATAACTAGATTGTATAATTATATGCTCACATTATATTTATTTATATATTATTAATAAGATTAATAATATTTATTGTCACAAATGAAAACTATGTTAAATTAGTTTAACTTAATGTTTTCTAGAATTCTTTGATTATGAGATAATCAAGTTAGTAATAATTATGAGATAATTACTACAACATGATTGAAGGTAAATAATCATTATTAATATATTGATTTTTATTTACCATTGGAGACAAAGCCATATGGCTTACCATGTCATCCAAGCAATTATGTCTATTAGGTGGCTTGGATACACCTAATAGTTTTGTCATTAGCTAATGCATTTTATGCTTTGGTATGGCCTCCACATTTATGTGTTTGCCATTGAAAGAAAGCATTGAATGCTTAATGACAAAGCCATTGTCTTTAGCTTAACATTTCTTATGCTTTGGTATGGCATTCACATTTTTGTGTTGGCCATTGCAAGAAAGCATTAGATGCTTAATGACAAGGTTAGTTGGCTTGTGTAAGAGAATATAATCTCTACCATTTCTCTCACTTCCTAAGGTTAACACTTTGCATTAATTCACACAATTGTTGTGAGAAAAGATTTGAGAGAAAATAGAGAGAGTTTTAGCATTCACAAGTGTTTTGAAATTCCTAAAGCCAAACATCATTGTGACATCTTAAATCTCTAAATAGTTTAGAGGTTTAATCTTTATGAGTGAAGCCCACACTTCGATTTGTTGGTTTCGAGTCATAGTTCGGAAGATCGAGTGGTTGATCCAAGTGTTGGACACCAAATGATTGATCTTGGCTACTACAACAAAGGGAGAAGGCAAAGAAAATTTTGAAGATCCATACCGGACCCGGTGCCACCACAAGTAACTTCCGCCGCGCTAAGGAAATTCATTTCCTACAATTGGTATCAGAGCGCTTAAGGTTGAAAAGTTTTCTTAACCCTTTCTCTTTTAAGTTTAAGTTTTAATAATTTATATTAGATATAAATTATTAATATGCATGTTGTGATGAGTATGCACAATTAGATTCATGAGATGAATTGTTTTTAATGTTCATGTGATGAATGTTTACTTTGATTCATGTGATGAATGTATTGCGTTGATCGTTAATTTTTCCGCCTCTTATTTTTAGTATTGGAAATGTAAGACCATAAGGTCATATTCTTTCAAGTGTTGTAAGTTCATTTCCTTTGAAATAAGTCCATTTTGGAGCTCAATTTGTAACTTGGAGAAGCCGATGCCACAAAGGACTCATTACGAACCTATTCTGCGAAGAACTCAACAACATACCATGGAGCAAGATTTGAAGACCAAGGATGCCTTGGATTTATTGTACTAATTAGATTAGTATTTTTTTAAAAAACAATAAGAGCCTGGTTAACACAATTTATGTATATATGTGAAACTTCATTCCGTTACGAGTCCGTAGAAAAAAACGGGGACCAAAACGGACTCCGGATGCTCCGGAACGGAGTAAATAAAGTACCAGTGTTTTGACACCAGACTGATTGCGTTTTGCTACTGCCTGGAAAACGTTCGAACGCCCAGAGAACGCTACACGAACGTTTTCAGCCCAGACCTGGGTATATATATGTTTTAAATTTTTTATTAACATGTCATATAGCCTGGGTGTCTACTCTTGCATTTTCACATGCCATAACATGTAGACATGCATGATATTCAAGTTATAAAATATGATTTTATGTAAATTTAAAAGTTAAATTAGAATATAAGATGCATGTAAACGAATTATAAGATTAATTGGTTTAAATGTTTAAAAATTAGGAATTCAAGTTTAAGAACAAATGGACATTATGAGTACATTATTTTCTTTGGTATATCGGATGGAAACCCGGATATAAATTCCATAGCCGCTTCCGACAGGACGGTAATTTGGTTTGCACTCAGGATACAATTCCACGTACCTTTGGAGTAAATAACGTACTTTTATCTATTAAATGGTTTAATGACATATAGTCCATTAGTTGAATTCTAAAATTTTAAAACCTATAAGTGAACTAATATTTTAATTGTTAAAATTAATTAGATCACTTAAGAAACTTGATTAAATTAGTTTAATTAAGTTAATAATTAGTAGAGACTAATAAGTATTAGTGAATAAAATTTTAAGTGTTAAAATTGGTTAGATCACTAATAATCCACTAGTATTAATAAAGATATGTTTTAGCCGAGCATAATCTTAATACATTAGAAACTAGTGAGATAGAAACCTTAAACTTCAAAATAGTGAGTGGGAGAGGGGTATACCACAATATATCCCACGATCTCCATTGTTATCCAAAAACGTGATATTCAATAGGCGCCTCGAGACGGTTTTGCTTTCGTCCCCCTACGGATGGTGTCCTTTTTGGGTCAATATCAAGTTTGGATTCCGAAAGGATAAGGACTCTAGATTTATTTGGTGATTTGACCTACCATACGGCGGCACTTCACTAGTCAAGTCCAAGGGTTCCGAAATAATGGGTCACACTCACAAAGGAATGATTAAGTTGTTAATCAAAGCTTCCTTGATCAAAATAACGGTAGTTGATTAATATAGGAATAAGAGTTATTTCAGATATATTAATCAATTGAGAATATCTCAATCTATCATGCGAATACTTGACCTACCCTACAGCGACACTTATTTTTGGGATGATAGAAAACCATGGCATAATAATTATTTTAGGTTTCTAATTATACATTAATCATGCATCATGTTTAATTTTATGCCTAAATGTTTGACAATTTTAATATGCGACGAATGAATATTGAATGCGCGTTTATTAATTTTTCAGCCATGGCATCTGCAATAATCTCCATTATCAAACAACAAGAAAAATTAACTGGGGATAATTATGTTAAATGGAAAAGTGACATGAATGTTATCTTGGTCTGTGAAGACCTTAAATTTGTCCTAATGGAGGAATGTCCTCCTGAGCCAGCACCAAATGCTGCCAGAGCTGCACGTAATGCCTATAATAATTGGATTAAAGCTGATGAGAAAGCCCATAGCTATTTGATAGCATCCATGTCTGAGGTTCTTGCTGCACAGCATGAGCCTATGGCGACATCATCAATGATTATGCAGTCATTACAGAACATGTTTGGGCAACCTTCAGACCGGCAACAACATGAGGCAATTGACTCTGTATTGACCGCTAGAATGAAGGAAGGCACATCAGTCTGAGACCATATGTTAAGGATGATGGCTCATCTTAATATGGCTGAAACCCATGGTGCACGTATTAATGTGCAAAGCCAGGTGACAATGATCATGGAAACCCTTCCGAAGAGTTTCCTGCAGTTTAAGAGCAACTGTTCTATGAACAAGTTGACTTTCACGTTGACTGAACTGCTAAATGAGCTCACCAATTACGAGTCTGTTATGAATGGTCCTCATAAGCCCAATACCGAGGCAAATGTTGTCGAATCTTCTAAATCTGCAAAGAAGAAGAAGAAATGCAATTGGAAGGCAAAGGTAAAAACAATGAAAAATAAGGACAATAAAAGCTCCAAAAGAACCAATGCCAAAGGAAAATATTTCCATTCTGAACAACAAGGGCATTGGAAAATGAATTGTCTTAAATACCTTGCAGAGCTTAAAGAGAAGAAGAATACAGGTAAATATGATTTACTTGTCATTAAGTCTCTTTTGGTGGAGGATGATAAATCCATATGGATTGTTGATTCTGGTGCCACTAACCATGTTTGTTGTTCTTTGCAACTACTTGACTCATGGAGGGACCTTACTGAAGGTAGTTTCACCATGAGAGTTGGGACAGGGTATGCTATTTCAGCAAGAGCAGTGGGAGTTTCAAATTTGAATTTTAGTAAAAGTTATTTATGTTTGAATGGTGTGTTATATATTCATGGTTTTCGCAGGAATTTGATTTCTGTAACAAAACTTATGGAATGTGGTTTTTCTGTTTCGTTTAATAATAATTCAGTTATTATTAGTAGAAATGGATTAAATATATGCATGGGAAACTCCAAAAATAATCTATATGTATTAAGGCTGTTAATGCATGAATCACTGCTTAATACTGAAATGTTTAAGATTGAAAGATCTAAAACTAAACGGCAAAAGATTTCTCATGATGATACCTATTTATGGCACCTTAGACTTGGTCACATTAACCTTGACCGGATAGATAGACTAATTAAGAACGGAGTTTTAAATCAGTTAAAACTTGGTACTTTACCTGTCTGCGAATCCTGTCTAGAAGGCAAAATGACCAAGAGACCTTTTACTGGAAAATGGATAAGAGCCAAAGAAACTCTTGAGCTAATACATTCAGATGTTTGCGGACCGATGAATGTAAAAGCCCGAGGTGGTTTTGAATACTTCGTCACTTTCATTGACGATTATTCCAAATATGGGTATGTTTACCTAATGCAGCACAAGTTAGATACATTTGAAAAGTTCAAAGAGTATCGTGCTGAGGTTGAGAACCAGTTAGGTAAAAGCATCAAAGTTCTACGATCAGATCGTGGAGGAGAATACCTTGATAGAGATTTCGAGGAATTCTTAGTTGAGCATGGAATTGTTTCACAACTCACAGCACCTGGAACACCACAACAAAATGGTGTTGCAGAAAGGAGAAATCGAACCCTACTAGACATGATAAGATCAATGTTTAGTTATAGCACTCTACCTAGTTCATTCTGGGGGTATGCATTGCAAACTGCAATGTATATCCTGAATGTAGTTCCTTCTAAGTCTGTTTCTAAGACTCCCTTAGAGTTGTGGAATGGTCGTAAAGCTAGTTTGCGACATTTTCGCATATGGGGGTGTCCGGCACATGTGCTAAAGAACAAGACTACTAAGTTGGAACCACGTTCACAGGTGTGCCTATTTGTAGGCTATCCTAAGGAAACTAGGGGTGGATTTTTTTATAGTTCAGAAGATAATAAAGTATTTGTGTCGACAAATGCTACATTTCTTGAGGATGACTATATGAGAGAGTTCAAACCTCGAAGTAAAGTGTTACTTGAGGAGTTACTCTTGCTGGTACGACCAATACACCATTGTCAAATAATGACAAAGACATAACACCTTATACATCTGAAAGTCAGATGCAAGTTTATCAGGATACCATACCACCTAGACGTAGTGAGAGGGTTATAAGACAACCTGAACGCTATCTAGGAAATGGTGAGGTGCAAGTTGTTGCATCTTGTGATGGTATAGATGATCCATTGACCTATCATAGTGCAATGGAAGATACTGATAAAGAGGAATGGCTCAAAGCCATGAACCTCGAGATGAAGTCTATGCACTCTAACTCAGTCTGGGAACTTGTAGACCAACCTAATGGAGTAAAACCTATAGGTTGCAAGTGGATCTACAAGAGAAAAAGAGGAATAGATGGGAAAGTACAGACTTTCAAGGCTAGGCTAGTGGCAAAGGGTTATACCCAAAAAGATGGAGTTGACTATGAAGAAACTTTCTCGCCAGTAGCCATACTTAAATCCACCAGGATTCTTCTTTCCATTGCCGCATATTATGACTATGAGATTTGGCAAATGGATGTCAATACTGCATTCTTGAATGGTAATCTTGATGAGAGTATCTATATAGTACAACCAGAGGGGTTCATTACCCAAGGTCAAGAGCAAAAAGTTTGCAAGTTGCAAAGGTTCATTTATGGACTTAAGCAAGCATCTAGATCTTGGAACATAAGGTTTGAGACTACAATCAAGTCTTATAACTTTGAGCAGAACATCGATGAGCCTTGTGTCTACAAGCGCATCATTGATGGGAATGTGGTTTTCCTTGTGTTATACGTTGATGATATTTTACTCATTGGGAATGATGTAAAGATATTATCGGACGTGAAAATCTGGCTAGCTAACCAATTCCAAATGAAAGATTTGGGAGATGCAAGTTATGTACTTGGGATCCAGATCATTCGGGATCGCAAGAAACGACTGTTAGCAATGTCTCAAGCAACCTATATCGACAAGATTCTTGTGTGATTTGGTATGCAGAATTCCAAGAAAGGTAATTTACCTTTCAGGCATGGAATTCATTTGTCTAAGGAACAGTCTTCTAAGACACCTCAAGCAGTTGAGGAGATGAGACATATACCATATGCTTCAGTAGTTGGAAGTCTTATGTATGCTATGTTATGCATGAGACCAGACATCTGTTTTGCAGTGGGAGTAGTCAGTAGGTTTCAATCCAACCCAGGATTAGATCATTGGGTAGCGATGAAACATATTCTCAAGTATCTTCGGAGAACGAGAAATTATATGCTTGTATATACAAGTCAGGATATGATTATGAGAGGATATACTGACTCTGATTTTCAGACGGATGTCGATTCTAGGAAATCAACATCTGGATCAGTGTTCACCCTAGGTTGTGGGGCTATAGTATGGAGGAGCATTAAGCAATCTTGTATTACTGACTCCACCATGGAGGCTGAATATGTAGTAGCTTGTGAAGCAGCTAAGGAAGCAGTCTGGCTCCGTAAGTTCTTGGCAGATTTGGAAGTTTTTCCAGATATGGATAAACCACTCATATTTTATTGCGATAATAGTGGTGCAGTGGCGAACTCCAAAGAACCGGGAAGCCACAAGAGGGGTGTGGACGCTGGTTTTCGCCCGAGATCCACAATAGAGAATTTATAGGTTGGGGGCACAAGCGATCATGCAAAACAAAGGTAGAGTGAGCGTGGAGGTTACTGCCCACCGGTGTGGTGGGTGCCGTAGGCACTCTGATGCTCAAGTCAGTGATGAAGCCGAGCTGTAAGTAATGGAAGAGCAAGGTTAGAGACTACCTTGATCCTCATGGATTGCCGTGAGGGCGATAGATATGATATGATAGGAGCTATAGAGAGAAGATTATTGATCTATGAGAGTTCTGGAGAGAAGATTATTGAACCATGAGAGTTCTAGAGAGAAGATTATTGAACCATGAGAGTTCTGGAGAGAAGATTATTGAACCATGAGAGTTCTGGAGAGAAGATTATTGAACCCTGAGAGTTATGATCTCGGTTCCTTTTATAGGCTCTTTGAGGTGAGATTCATGAATGCGTTTAATTGACATACGTTTTGTGTGTTGGTAACGATCGTGTCATGAAAGAGTATTATGAGCAGTCATGAAGACTGAAAACGGTTGGGTTATGAGGGGTATTTATGTGTCTGAGCGTTTCGTGGGCTGGCGTAGATGGGCCTTAGTTATGGTTTGGATGTGGGGTATTTTACTGGGAGTGGGCCCATGAATCTTCGGGCCTGGGTCTTATGTTGGGGAGTTTGGGGTGCGTTCAGTGTTGGGTCTGAAGCAAAAGGTCAAAATTGCCCTTGGACCAAATTTGGCACATACAGTTTGTCCCCTACTCTCTAAGTCAATGAGTCATTGTCTTGGAGAGTATTTGTCGCGTGTGTCGTATGAGGTATGTATAAAGCATGTAAGCGTACCTAGACGTTGATGTCGTTTGGACCTGTCAAAGATCACACCATTTTGATAAAGCTAAGTAAATACCAATAATGAACCTCAGTCGACCAGATATGGATGTTGATCTAAGATATCGTTATGAGTTTATGGGAATGACCTTGTCGACCAGATGAAGGTCGGGTCTTGAACTTGACTCTACATGAGCCCATGAGGAATGTCACTGATCGACTGAGCCAGATGAAGGTTCAGGATATAAGTCATACGACATGTGTAGTCCACGTCTATAATTTCGACTCTACATGAGTCCATGGGGGATGTCCCCGGTCGACTGAACCAGATGAAGGTTCATGATATAAGTCATACGACATGTGTAGTCCACGTCTATAATTTCGACTCTACATGAGTCCATGGGGGATGTCCCTGGTTGACTGAGCCAGATGAAGGTTCAGGATATAAGTCATACGACATGTGTAGTCCACGTCTACAATTTCGACTCTACATGAGTCCATGGGGGATGTCCCTGGTCGAATGAGCCAGATAAAGGTTCAGGATATAAGTCATACAATATGTGTAGTCCACATCTACAATTTCGACTCTACATGAGTCCATGGGGGATGTCCCCGGTTGACTGAACCAGATGAAGGTTCATGATATAAGTCATACGACATGTGTAGTCCATGTCTATAACTTGACTCTACATGAGTCCATGGGGGATGTCCCCGGTCGACTGAACCAGATGAAGGTTCAGGAGATAATTCACACGACATGTGCAGTCCTTGTCTACAACTTGACTCGACATGAGTCTATGAGGGATTTCCCCGGTCGACTGAACCAGATGAAGGTTCATGAGATAATTCACACGACATTGTCGTATAGACTGTAGGAAGTCAATGTCTTCAGTTGACTCGACATGAGTCCATGGGGGAAGTCCCTGGTCGACTGAACCGGATTAAGGTTAAGATAATCCCCATACTACGGGTCAAATGACCAGGGGAGTCTTCAATGTCCTTTGGACCAGATGAAGGTCTATGAAAGTCTTCACTCTACAGACCTGACGAAGGTCCAAGAGTCTTTCCTTATCATACTACTAGACCCGATGAAGGTCTATGAAGGTTATCACCCATTCTCCTGATGAGGGTCCATGAGACTACGGTCGTATGGACCTGTCGAATGGACTTGATAATGGTCCAAGAAGGTCATCACTTCTCACTCTACTAGACCTGAATAATGTCAATGAGGGTTCTCATTCCTCATTCTACAAGACCTTTCATGTCTTCTGAGGAAGGTGATATCCATGTCTTGTCGAATGGGATCTTAAATAAGTGTAAGCCTCATACGTGTCATGTCGAGTGAGACATTTACCTCATGCTGAGTGTAGTGTCCAGTGGGACATTCACCTTATGATGAATCTTCATTTGAAGCATCTTCCTTGAGCCGAGACTACATATTTATATTGTCGAGTGGGATAGCATCCTCATGATGTGTATCAATGTAATGTTGATTGGAAGTTTAGGCAACTCACCCTACTTATCTGTCGTGTCGAATGAAACTTCAGCCAATAACTGATCCATCCTCCATGTCGTGTCGATTGGAACCTTAGCCCTTAACTAAGGCATGTTCCTTGTCGTGTCGAGTGGTGCTTCAGCCCCTAACTAGGAGTTCTTCCTTGTCGTGTGGAGTGGTACCTAAGCTCCTAGCCAATACTTTTTCCTTGTCGTGTCGAGTGGACCCTCTGTCAGATACTAAGCCTTCTTCCATCTGGTAATGTCGACTGGGATGTCCATGCCAAGTATTCATTTGTGTATTGTCGTATGTGACATCCTTCTCATGGCAAGTCTTTATACAGGTAGAGTAGGGCTGCTGGATATTCCAATGCAAGACACATTGCTTCGTCGTATGTGGTGAATGGTAGGAAAATTGGTTAAATTGGAAGGATGCGCCTTGTTCTTTCATGGTCGAATGAGGAGATGAAAATCCTTCCATGTAGTTTGGAGGAGATGGCAATCCTTCATCGTCTGAAAGATATGATAATTTTTTTCACATAGTATGGAGGAGATGACAATCCTAGAGTTTACTTCTTGTCCGATTGGGTATGTTGGAGGATTTTGAGGGTATTCTCATGTCGATTGGGAGAAGCATGTCGATTGGGCCAGGTGTTGGTAAATATAAGTCGATTGGAGTAAATGGGTTTCTCCCTAAGTTGGAGTTTTGTGAATGATAGTTTTCCTTCTAAAGTAACCAATGAATACTTATTTGGGAAGCTATGATGTCCCCAAGGCGACAATGGGTGGTCATCTAGCCCCATTTTTTTATTGACTAATTACATCAAGTATCACTTTATTGAAATACATTGCTAGCATATCAGTTGTAGAGTCGCTTGGACGGATTTGAGGTTCTCTCATTGTGATTGCTGATGGAATTATCTCTTTTCTTGTTTCTTTTATCCTCTTCCCATCTAATCTCAATTTGAGCCCGGGCCTTGGCATGATCCATAGTGTAGCATCGAAATTTAGTGAGCTTTTTATAGAGTCCACTTTCTGAAAGTAATCCATTTCTGAATGCTTCCACTGCAGTAGGCTAATAGAGATCTGGGATTGTTATCCTTTCTTTATTGAAGCGAGCCACGTAGCTTCGCAAGGACTTCCCTCTCCGTTGTTGGATTGCATTAAGGTCATTGGTGGTCTTCTCAAGTTTGCAAGAACTTGCAAAATGCTCCACAAATTTATCAGCTAGTTCCTGATATGACCCAATAGTCCTGTAAGATAGATTGAGGAACCAAGTGAGGGTTGGGCCCGCCAATGTTTCTCCGAATCCTCTACACATTCCAGCTACCCATTGATGAGGAGCCAGATCAGTCGACATCATCTTGTATTTGTAATGGATCACATGATTGTTCGGGTCTGTGGATCTGTCATACAACTTCATATCTGGAGGACTGAACTTCCTTGGTAGTTCGGTGGAAGTGATGGTGTCCAAAAATGGGGTATCTGAGATCGTGTCGGCTCAGATTTTTCTCACTGGTAGTCTGACACTAGGTAGGCTGGAGAGAATTGCATCTTTGAACTCCTGCATTTCCTTGCGCATAGTGGAGGCAACTTGCCGTGCTTGGTCGGTTGAGGAAATATGTTGACTTCTTTCTTGATTTGGTGGATGGTTGTCTGATGGCAGATTGTCACTTGTCACATTGTTGAATGCCCCCAAGAGATTGGTGGGGATTTTGGGATTACCGGGAAGGTCTGTAGTATCAGGTTGTCGGGAGGTTGAAGAGATTTGCTCCAGTTGCTTCTGGAGGGTTATATTGGAGATTAACATCGCTGAATTTTCCTTCTCTAAGACTCGTAATCGTTCTTGTAGAATGGCCAATTGAGAGGCCATATGATCTAATGTCTGATCGCTGCTAGAAGCCATGTGTAGCTGTGTTGAAGGGATCGTAGACTGAGAGATCTTCGTTTGCTATGAATCGCTAAGGCCCCACGGTGGGCGCCAAATTATGGACGCTGGTTTTCGCCCGAGGTCCACAATCGAGAATTTATAGGTTGGGGCACTAGCGATCCTGCAAAACAAAGGTAGAGTGAGCGTAGAGATTACTGCCCACCGGTGTGGTGGGTGTCGTATGCACTCCGACGCTCAAGTCAGTGATGAAGCCGAGCTGTAAGTAATAGAAGAGCAAGGCTAGAGACTACCTTGATCCTCATGGATTGCCGTGAGGGCGATAGATATGATATGATGAGAGCTCTGGAGAGAAGATTATTGAACCCTGAGAGTTGTGATCTCGGTTCCTTTTATAGGCTCTTTGAGGTGAGATTCATGAATGCGTTTAATTGACATACGTTTTGTGTGTTGGTAACGGTCGTGTCATGAAGGAGTATTATGGGCAGTCATGAAGACTGAAAACGGCTGGGTTATGAGGGGTATTTATGAGTCTGAGCGTTTCGTGGGCTGGCGTATGATGGGCCTTAGTTATGGTTTGGATGTGGGGTATTTTACTGGAGTGGGCCTTAGTTATGTTGGGGAGTCTGGGGTGCGTTCAGTGTTGGGTCTGAAACAAAAGGTCGAAATTGCCCTTGGACCAAATTTGGCCCATACAAGGGGTAAGCATATTGAGAGGAAATATCACCTCATCAGGGAAATAGTGTAGAAAGGAGATGTCGTTGTCACGTAGATTCCATCCGCAGACAACCTGGCTGATCCGTTTACAAAGACTTATCGGCTAATGTATTTGAAGGTCTCCTAAATGATTTTGGATTACATGACATGTCTCATTTGCTATAGTCCAAGTGGGAGATTGTTGGGATTTATGTCCTAGAGCTTCATGTATTGTAAACAGAATTGATTTTTGTAATAATAATAAATGCATTATTCATTTTATCAAAGTTGTTTGATTTATATCGCATATTGTCCAATTGTCTTGTTTACCTTGATTACTCTTGTACCTTTAGACTTAGTGTATGTTTGATGCACAAGAGGATTTAAGTCTAAAGTTAGTAATCTAAATAGTCTATAGAGAGCGAACAAGGAGGGTACTTTGTTTGTGGTTTATCTATAGCTGCGGTCCATTCTATACTTGTATGACGATCTTGATCTGAGATCGTTCATGTAGTGACATGAGAATGGAGGCACCTTGTATGATAAGATCATATAGGACTGGACTTAGATAAATACGAATTTCTTTTAATATCCGTTAACCAAAGAAATTCATTTTATCTAATAGATGGTCATATATGGATTCGATCTTAATCCTGAGAGTATTACGAACTCCTGCATGACAGGCTATGTCCTTTGATTTACTATGGTGAGGTTGGTGTTGCATTCCCGGCCAATAACTACGTATTTTAGGGATATGGTTTGGTATGTAGCTGGGAACGTTTTACATAAATATGGAATTCACTCATTCTTACGAGAAGCATATGAATATCTCTTTTAAGAGTTGATTCGGGACTTGAACAATTTGAGCGCTCAACTTTTCTATTACGAATAGAAAGTATTTATATTCATAATTGTTATGAATTAATTGTTCATTATAGAATCAATGGTGCTTAAGAGACAAAATATTTAGAGGGGTTTAATGGACTTATGACCCGGCTCTATTTATGAGATATTCGTGAAGGGCTATATCCATATGTAATGACTATATCGATGGACACCGAAAATGTTCCGTTTACTTAATCCATCTACGGTAATGAGAGTTCAACTTCGAGTTTTTAGTGGAATAATACGGAGTTAATAATTCGTAATATTTGATTAAAGAGTTTAATTAATATTTCGGAATTATTGGAGCTCGGAACCGTAGGTCCATTTGGTCCCCGTGCTAGCTCGATTAACTGTAGCAAACCTAATATAATTAGATTGTCTAATTATATGCTCACATTATATTTATTTATATATTATTAATAAGATTAATAATATTTATTGTCACAAATGAAAACTATGTTAAATTAGTTTAACTTAATGTTTTCTAGAATTCTTTGATTATGAGATAATCAAGTCTTGATTATGAGATAATCAAGTTAGTAATAATTATGAGATAATTACTACAACATGATTGAAGGTAAATAAATCATTATTAATATATTGATTTTTATTTACCATTGGAGACAAAGCCATATGGCTTACCATGTCATCCAAGCAATTATGTCTATTAGGTGGCTTGGATACACTTAATAGTTTTGTCATTAGCTAATGCATTTTATGCTTTGGAATGGCCTCCACATTTATGTGTTTGCCATTGAAAGAAAGCATTGAATGCTTAATGACAAAGCCATTGTCTTTAGCTTAACATTTCTTATGCTTTGGTATGGCATTCACATTTTTGTGTTGGCCATTGCAAGAAAGCATTAGATGCTTAATGACAAGGTTAGTTGGCTTGTGTAAGAGAATATAATCTCTACCATTTCTCTCACTTCCTAAGGTTAACACTTTGCATTAATTCACACAATTGTTGTGAGAAAAGATTTGAGAGAAAATAGAGAGAGTTTTAGCATTCACAAGTGTTGTGAAATTCCTAAAGTCAAACATCATTGTGACATATTAAATCTCTAAATAGTTTAGAGGTTTAATCTTTGTGAGTGAAGCCCACACTTCGGTTTGTTGGTTTCGAGTCATAGTTCGGAAGATCGAGTGATTGATCCAAGTGTTGGACACCAAAGAATTGATCTTGGCTACTACAATAAAGGGAGAAGGCACAGAAAATTTTGAAGATACATACCGGACCCGGTGCCACCACAAGTAACTTCCGCTGCGCTAAGGAAATTCGTTTCCTACAGACAGATGCCCATAGATCCTAGATTCTGATTAAGGTATGGGGGAAGGCAAGACGTAACGCCTCTAGACCCTAGATTCTGAGTCAGGAGGGTAGCATAGATCCGCACCCCTGGCTCCAGATTTGTGACTTGGGGACGCCCCAAGTCCACCAGATTATGCGTATGGGGGACGGCGAGATGTAACGCCCCCATACGCCAAATATTCAGATGCAGATTTTTCGGAAACAAAATCTTAGAAACGGAATTCCAGAAATAGATTCTTCAAAAAATATGAGTTTTATAAAAAGAGTTTTCAGAAAAGATTATTTTCTCTGAGGATTTCAGTTTTTAGAACTAAGATTTTTCAAAAAGAATTAGTTTTCATTTTAAACTGTCCACTCACTAGATCGTCCAAACAATCTAACCCCTTCAACTCCCAGTTTTTTTATCTTGCAGGTTACCCAGAGGACAAGCTCGAGATGATGGATACTGATGGAAGTCACTAGAGGGTCTGAGTCCACCAGGTCAAGTTAGAGACATAGTCAGTCACAGTTCAAGAAAAGTCATGTGTCCTACATTTTGTATAAGTTGAAATTGTGTCTGTTACAAGTCAAGTGTTCATGACAGAGTTACATAGTGTGATGTTTTGTATACATGATTATGAGTAATTGAGTTGCATTTCATGCTGTTGAGTTGGGCAAGGGTCTCATAGATGAGTTTGTTTTTTTAGATGAGATCAGTAGTGATGATCACAATCAGATAGTCAGAGGCTCAGGGGGATAAGTCAGCCTATTCCATGCCGGTAGCATCTCCTAGAGGGGATGTTACAATAAATCTTTAAAACATAGGATTATTATAAGGGGAATGAGAATCATTACTATAAGGGAAGTTTATCTTACAAAAATAAAATGGGAATGAGAATGAGATTATGGTAGGGCTCACAATGTAAGGAATGAAAAATGAGAAACTCATTTCCACTAAAAGTGGCAATAAGCTCGGCCCGAGCCCGAGAATGTTTTTGTAAGCCCGGGCCCGGGAAAAGCCTAGCCCGAGCTGTTACCGGGCCGGCCCGTCTCGGGCTCAGCTTGGCCCAACCCGGTTTTTTAATAATTTAAAAAATTATATATATATATAATTTATTATATAAATATAAATATATATAATATATTTTTTAAGTCAGGGCCGGGCCCGGGCCCAGGCTTAATATGCTAAGCCCAGCTCAGGCCCGAGCCCGAGCCGGTCTGGGCCAGACCGGACCCCTGCTTTTTTGCCATCCCTAATTTCCACCACCCCATGGGAATGAGATTCTCTTTTCCAAATGCTATGGGATATTATAAAATTATCCTAAATAGTATTTAATAAATTAATAATAATAAATATTAAATTAATATGTGCTTAATTAACAATTAAATAATTATTAACTAGAATTAAAATAATTAATAATTTTAATTATTAATAATTAAAATAATAATTAATGATACGTAATCAATAATTTAAATAAACTAATAATAAAAAATAAATTATTAATTATTAATAAAATAATAAAATATATATAATACTAACTAAGTGAATTTTTGTAAATCAAATGAATCAATAATAAATAAAGAAATAATAGTAATAACCAATAAATTAATTTAACCAATGATATTTTTGTAAATTATTAACAAATTATTCTGATTACTATATAAAGTAAACACATTAATGAGAATATACTTGATTCTCACAACTTATTCTTATGCCGATTCACCATTCGCATTTCAACTCATTTTGATATCAGTCCATTCCGATTACTAGTATAAATATGAAAAAATTTAATAGATCAGATTTTTAATAATAAATGATAGAGAATATGGTTTTTAATAAATAATCCACAATGATAATTATATTTGTCATGAATTAACCAAATATGGTCATGTCACCGTGTTGTTCATAAGCAAAATGACCCATTAAATCATTATTCTTTATTTTATTATTACAAATACTACTACTACTACCACAACAACAACAAAATGAAATTAAAACATTATATGATAACAAATTCTCAAATAAAAAAAAAAAAAAAAAAAAAAAAAAAATTTCTAAACCAATAAATTTAAATTGACATCCGATTGTTTAAAAATAAATAGAGTGGAATTGATTATATTCATCATCGGATTCGGCCACCTTTTACTTCGTCTGTTCCATAACTGAGCACAGTACAGGCGGCTTTTAATTCTTCTTGCAGCTTCAATTTTCTCTTCTCTCTCTGTCTTGTGTGCGCGCTTTTACTTGGCTAGTTTGTTCTTTATTTCTGCTTCAAACATTGGATGTAAGTTACTAAATTTTGATGACCCATTTTGTTCTTTTCGTTATCTAATGTTTTAGTCGGTACAAATTCCATCTTTTTGTGATCTGTCAAGAACACAAATTCTTTGCTTTTTGCTGTCTTTGTTGCGTAATTTGATATGGGTTCTTTTCACTGTTGCTTTTGGCGGTGTTATAGTTGTTTTCTTCAACTTTCTTGGCTGACCTTTCTGCGTTTGTCTTATGGCTTTGTCTTTGTTGGATTCATATATGATTGGCAGTTGAAATATGTTAATCTGTTTCTATTAATTATGATCACTCAAAGTTAAAACTTGGTGGTATTAGAATGTCCAGTTCTTATTTTCAGAGCTTAAATTTCCTTAAAATTATTCAATGATCTTCTTCTTGGTGAATTATATGCTTCAGAATGGTTTTTTTTTTTTTTTTAATCTTCCAAATTCCAATTTGTTAATTGGAAAGTAGTGAATTTGGCAACAATATCTAAATTCATTCTGTCTGGAAGTCGATGATTATCCAAGAGACTGACTATAATTGCTATGACCTGGAACTTTAAATGTGTCATCAAAGTCTAGTTTATCATGTTCTTCGGATTTTTAAGTTGGGAATTTGTTCTCCCTTGCTTTCTCTGATGTTTTTGCATCAATAATTGACAGGCTGAAATGCTATGAATATCCGCATTTTATGCTGAAAAGAAGATATACTCTTGAAGAAGTTCTCCAGTTGTAATCATGAGTAATAACTCATCTCTTCCCCTTAAATATAAGAAAGGAAAACCCAATCTTCTCGTTGAGGTAAACAAAATTTTGGGCTGTTGCATCTAATTGTTCATTCTTTACAATTTGAGTTTATTCTTAATTCTAAAGAGTGTATTGGTTTCAGGCTGCTAAAACAGATAAACAGTTATTGACATTGATCCATTCCAAAGGATTACTTTGCTCTGATGTTCAGGAATTAACCGCAGAGTCTGCTCAAGTTATGAGAAAATCCTTCTGAATGATTATGATCAGGCAGAGCTTCAAGATGTTGAATATTTGTTATGGAAGCTTCACTATAGGCACATTGATGAATTTCGCAAAATAATAAAGACAAGCTCTGCTTCAAATCATACAATGCCTCAAAGTGGGGCTAACGCGCAGAGAAGCAGTGACAATCATATAGAAGGATTCAAAATTTTCTTGTCTGAAGCAATTGAATTTTATCAGAATCTGATAGTTAAAATTAAAAGTTATTATGAGCTTCCCGTAAAATCCCCCTTTTATAAGAAAGGTTTTATCTCAACTACTGTTGAACCAAGAACAATGCAGAAATGCCAGTTTTTACGCCATCGCTTTTTAGTTTGTCTTGGGGATCTTGCTTGATACAAAGAGCAGTATGAAAATTTTGGAGCTCAGGAACATAACTGGTCAGTTGCAGTTTCCCACTACTTGGAAGCTACAGTGATCTGGCCAGATGGTGGAAACCCCCAGAACCAGGTATTTGCATTTAAGCGTGTTGCCAAATGGAGCTTATCATTTACAAGATTTAAAAGGGCAAGTACATACGAGAGCGATAAACGGAAAAATACTTGAAGAAATATGTGCCCTCACTATGGGAGCACGAGAACGTCCAAGAATAACAATAAACAGTTTGCATTAATAAAGGACGAGAACGTCCTAAGATTACAAGATAGACGAAAAACGTCTTGCATTATATTATCATTGGCCCGAAAATTGCCTAAAATCTCCAGGCAAGTCTTTGATGGCCGAGAGCGTTTCCCTCCTCAGACGCCATTCGTCTTTTATGCCCGCGCTCGCTGCATCCAAATCGGCCAAATCTTTCTCGAAGTCGATGCGAGCCAGCCCCTTATACTCTGCCACCGACCGTTCCACCTCTTTCATTTGGGCAATGACGGCCCTCTTTCTCGCCTCTTTCCTCATCCGACTTTCATCAAGCTGACATTGAAGCTCTTTCAACTGTTGCTCCAGATTCATGAAGACTGACTCTTCGGTCACCAAGTCTTCCGTAGTTTCCCTGAAAGCCTGCTGTAGCTGCCCGAGAGATTCACGGAGTTCCTCCCTTTTCACCAAGGATGAGCGAAGCCCAATTCTCCGGCTATGGACTATGCGGTGTTGGGAGAGAAGGTTTGCTATGCCGTCCTGCATCTCTTGAAGGAAAAGCCGATCGTCAATAGGTATCGGCGATGAGGGAAGAGCCAATAACAGGCTTAATTCATTGGAGCACCGGTCCAGTTGAAGAATATTCTGGGGCTGAACAGCTTGGTTGACCTCTAGCGCAGCAAAAGAGGCGTATTGATTGAGAATCTCTTGAAGATTCTCCAAGCCCGTGCTTGTGCGGGCCAAAGGCGGAGATGGCTGAAAATGGACAGAGAGCACTTGTCCAAGATGGTCCAGAAGACTCTGAACCGATTGCAGCAACAAATCGGACGGCTGCATACGAAAAGGATGTTAGCAAAACAGACCAAGACTGCAATCCAAGAGGACAGGAAAATGAACTCACCATCCCAGGGTCGGAGCTACAAGACTGATCCAGTTGTGCCCCAGATGTTCCAGCTGCTGATTGCATCAGTCCTTGTTCTGAGGGCAGCGGAGGCTGGGGGACAACAGTTAATTTATGTGCGGCTTGAGGAGAGATTGGCCGAGAAGAAGAAGTTGATGGCAAGTCAAGAGAACCGGCTCGAAGAGGGGGTGATCGTCCAGTATTGATTGGCACTTGAACCGATTGAGCAAGAGCCATGGAAGGAGCAATCACGGAGGCTGAAGACGATGGCTGCTCAGGCTCAAAAATCTCCCTTTGAGGGGAAGGGGGCAGAAGAGCCAGAGATGATGGCTGTGCTGAAGGCGACGCCAAATACGCAGAAGTATTGGGGGACATGGCCTCTGGCATCGAACGTTGAGGCATGGCAGTCGGCCGAACATCTGCAAGAGAATCAGAGTGGATGAATCAGAAATATAAATGACTTCGTCTTCTTCGTAAATACGACGAAGGACATCGTCTTTATACAGAGACCGAGCCTCCTCTAATGACTCCAATTCGGCCAAGCTATAAAGGCCATCCACATCCCTATAACTCCCTCTAAGCCCCGAAGTGGACATCCTGCGCACTAGAGGATAAAGCTGTTTAAGGTGGCGCCACAGAGTCCCAGTCGGCCAAACAGGCTCCAGCACTTCAGTCTCATCATTCGGATCCTGCACAATCAGCACAGAGTCGTCCGAGGAGAAGTGCTCGAAGAAAGGGTGGTCACCAGGAATCTCCTCAACTCTTGGGCGAGGATGACGGACTCGGCATAAAATTTCCTACCTTGGGGATCAACTCCACTTGCACCTCCCTCCTCTAAAAGCTGCTCCATGCCTGACCCTTCGCCCACACGTTCTTCATCAGGAGGGAATTGGACTATTGGCTCCCTCTCAGGACCCTCACTCTCGCCGCTCACGGGAGTCTCAGCCTCTGGAGCTGGCACTGTCGCACGTGCCACAGAGGGTGGATCGATTTTTAAGGCCTGTGTCAAATCATACAATACTAGCATCAGTACATCTCAAACTATTATGGAAGCAAGAGAGGGCGAATTCCAGGCTCATACCTTAGGACGACGGACCAACGGGACGTCCGAGTCCGAATTTCGACTAGGGGAAGGCTGCTTCCGTTTAACAGGCTTTGTTTTCTTTGACTTAGAACCTTCGGCAGCCTTCTTCGACCCCGATGGCTCAGAAGGCTTGGGGGACAAAGAGAGAGAGGAGTACACCCTCGTTGAGGGTAAGGAGAAAAATCGTTCACAGACCGGTGGCCAGAAACGATCAAAATAGGGGTGAACGGATGTACAAGGAGTGAAAGAATCTATGGTGAAAGAGGCCAGAAGGGATCGAGTCTCCTCCATAGAGTCCTCGACCTCTGAAACAGAAAAGACCTTAAAGCGATCCAACGACGCAGAATACGAATGGAAAAATGAAAGAGGACATCCTTTGACAAGGCCGAATTGGCGAGCGACAAAATTGGGCGAATATACTTCTACCCCGGCCTTACCATTGGCCCCAGTCAAGATATCATGGGTCAGTTCGCGGCTGCACAAAAATTTGCGCCATATGCGAAGGCCTGACTCATCCTTTTCAGAGAAAGGAGGATCAAGGACGAAGGACGGACTGTCCGACGCTAAAAACGGAAAAAAAGGAAGGGACACGGGAAAGAGTGTAGAAGTACTCGAAAGCGGCCCAAAGGGAGAAGGAAGTTTGTCGAAGCCGAGCATAGAGAAGACTGGCACACGAATAAGGGCGGGTCGACTCAATGGTGCCGAAGATAGGGAAATAAGCCTTCAACCACAGCTGGACGATCCATAAAGGCCCAGAAGCGATGGCTGAGGACCCAGAGCGAAGTTGTTTTTGGAGGACGGCTAATCCTCTATAAGTGGCAGCAAGGAAGAAAGAGGCCAAGTCTAAACGACGGCCGTTAGCAAGGTCAGAAGAGATGGGGAGGTAACCCGCCGCAGGTTTCTGGCTGGGTGTGCAAATAATGTACTTACACAGCCAATAATGAAGAAAAGCCGTGCGTTCCAACAACGAAACCGAACCAGCCGTCTTCGAATATGCACGAAGGAAAGAAGAATACGAGGAGAAAGAAGAAGGGTCCATTTTAGGAGGTGGAAAGCGGAACGATGTGGAGGCCGATATGGTCGCTCCAATGGGGGCTAACCCAGTTAGGGCGCCAACATCACGAAGAGTAATGGTAAAGGGCCCGACCGGAAAAACGAATACGTTGTATTCGGACGACCATAAAAGCAGGGAGATAGGAAACAGACTACGGTCAAAGGCTGGCAATTTTAAGGAAAGTTCGATAAGGGGAAGGAGATGGTATTCTTCTAGAAAAGACCGGGTCTCCGCATGCGACGACATACGGTTGTACCAGGCTTCGAAAACAATATCGGGTCTGGGCCAAGTCCGAATTGGGTGAGCATAGGAGAGAGCAGAAAGATTTAACGGCTCAGAAAAAGGAAGGCCGGAGGAAGCAGGAAATTGTTGAGCCAACGGGTTCGTTGCAATGGCATCCGCGTCGATAAAAATAGGGCCGAGGCGCACTGCTCGAACTTTTCATCCAGGGTGTGAACGCCAAAGGTGCCCACATACTCAGACTCCAACGCCTGTTGATAGTCAGCAGAAGTCGAGGCATTAGTTTTTGAGATTGAGGAAGAAGAAGCCATTGGGGACAGAGAATTCGAAATCACAAAGAAAGACAAAATTGCAGAAAAGAGGAAGTAAAGCTTGAAAGTGGGGGATGACAGGCGTCGCGATAGGAGTCGCCGAAAAGTGAAGTGGCGGGAAAATAGGAAGGGATGAAGTTTGCCCTAGACAGGTGTTTGAATGCAATTCGCCGCGAGTGACGTGCTGAGAAAGGAAACACTGAAGCGACGCCAAAAAACGGCTCCTAAACAGGCCTCATGATGAAAACGTAAAGGAAAGGCTCGCGCATTTATTGCAGATAAGACGGGTTTTGATAGGATTCTAAAGGGCGGCGCGACAAACTTTAGGACGAAAAGTTTGTTCCCTCGCTCTGCCCCACAAGGTCAGTCCCCCGCCATTCGGCCAAGGCCTTGACGTTGGCCTGCAGAATCGGCCAATGACAGCTGTCAGCACTACACTTTACAAAGATATCACCCAAGCTTCCTCCATTATTGACACAAGCAGTGACGACGAAACTGATATGACAGGATCTTCAGATCACAGGCTCACTTTAGCAGAGAACCAGGCTTTTGGGTAGAGAATCCCGAGCCGTTTAGCAACACGTATGCAAACTCTTCACATGCCAAACTCTTCACATGCCCACAATAATCTGGCTTGGGAATATGTGAAAAGGGGGAGTCGGAAGGGCAATTTAGAAGGCCTCCCAACCGTCTATTTAAAGACCAATTCACCTCATGCCATCTCAACAAAGCTCACCGTGGCCAAACAGAGTTCTGGAGATGAGGAAAGGAAAATCAAGGGAAATGAGACGAACCATGAGACATAGGCCACCGGAGGTGGAGGTTTCTTTGGCGTAAAGTGTGAAATGGAATGTAAGGAAGTTTGCAAACGGCCATCCACACGGCGTAAGGTGTGAAATGGAATGTGAGGTTGTGGATGGGCCGCGTCCGTTCGCGACGATTGACCTGGGTCCCCCTCGTGGAAGGTATTGCATCTCCCGGATGGCAGAAGGGCTACGCTCGTTAACGATAGCTAGCGTGAACTTCTCTATTCGGAGCATGCTGCTGACTTGGGAGGCTAACCGGATATCACGCTGGTCACATGGCCGGGGAACAGGTCAACCAAGGGCGGCAAGGAGGATCCATCTAACCGGCCCGCGTTTGGTGTAGCGGTCTTGCCTGAAATGTAGTAAGAATGGGCCCGGTCAGAACTCGACCCGAGGGAATCAGCCAAACAGCAGGCTGATTAGGGACGAGATGAAGCGTTCTCAATTGGTGAGGTGGTCTTCCTTGAATGAGGAAAGAACGAACCTGGATGAAAAGCCGAAAAATTCACCTCGATTTTCACTTCCAGTACAATCAAGGTAAATTTGGGGGACAATTGTTGACAAATAAAATGCCCACAGGACGAAATCGTCCTAAGACGAAAGGGAGTGCGAAAGGAAGAAGGATGACGAAGCGAAGAGCGACAAAGGACTTAGGACGATCGAGCGAGTAGTCAGGACGAAGACGTGTGATGCGGTTATCCCCACGATCACAACGGTTGGGCGGATCTCCCTCCACAATCAGGCAGTTGGGGTACGTGGCTCAGCAGTTACCAGCACGCCTCAAGAATCGCCGGGAAACATTGGAACTGCCCTGAGCAGTTAAGGAGCGACACTATAAAAATTCGCTTAGACCAGGAGAAAAAAAAAACAGAAAAAAATGAAGACTCATTCGAGCATATTTTATCTTTTTATTTCTTAGCTTATACCCTAGGACTGTAACTTGTGTGCTTGTGCCCCTTGGAGGCTTATTCACTCGATTCAATACACCCATTGCTGGGACTTTGTCTCAGGAGGTTTGAACCTTACACGCTTTTTTCCCCTGCACGCGTAAAACCTGCGCAAACACTAACGCTTCTTATAATATTGCAGAACAGGTCATCTGATTTGCCTTCCCTTTCTAGGGATGCCTTCTTTGATTTCTTAAAACCATCTGACAGAAGCAATAATCCAATCAAATCACAATCAAGTGTGAGTTTTTTGAATTGCAATTTGTCAAAAGCTGAACACGACTGCTTTAATGCAACAAATTTATGGTCACTTATCATCAGAACAATAAGCTTCTTCTTCATAAAATCCAGGTACTAGTCGCCGATTTACTTCTGATATAGTTATGATCTTGCTGATCGGCTGTGATATATACAACTTTTTGATTTTTTTCAATATACATATAATGCAATGGTAGTGTATTTCATTTTCCCATATTGATTGTTCTCCATTTTGATATTACAAATAGCCTTCCTATGCTATTTGCTCCAAGTCTTCACAGAAATTTCTAATTGGTTCATAATTCTTGTTTTATTAACATAAACACTTTAGGTGTCTTGTAATTTGAATATTATGGAGAATGCCTAAACATAATTCAGCAGTAGATGCTTCGTTGTGCATTGTGATATGCTCATATTTAGCTTGGGCTAACTTTTTGATGTTTTCTGCGTCTTTTGGATGGGAGCAGTTTGGATGACTTCACTTATACTTTTGCTTCTACCGTGAGAGAGTTGGACACAACAATGGAATTAGATGATGCAAAACTGAAAGACATTCTGGAGTCCCAACAGCTTATGGATTCAGCTAGAACAGGCCCTTTCCGAGCCCTTCAAGTTGTTTCTATATTCATATTTACGATTGAGAATCTGATTAATACCCAGGAAATAAATGGATTGAAAGACAAAAATGATATGCGGCAGCTTGACTTTATACCATGGGAATTATCTGCTACATTCATTTTCATGGGACGTCTCATTGAAAGGTGTTTGAAGTCAAATGCCTTGGATTCTAGCCCCCTTTTATCGTCTGTACTTGTTTTTGTGGAGTGGTTAGTGGGCTTGCTTGATCAAGCTGAAGCATATGGGTCTGATGATAAATGTAGAAGTGCTATGTTATACTTTTTTGGTGCTTTTGTTGGCCTTTTAAAGCAGTTCAATGCCAGGGGTGAAGTTTCATCTACCAAAGGGACCGCTCTGTGGGAGGACTACGAGTTGAGGGGCTTTGCACCTATATCGTGTTCACATGAGTCATTAGATTTCTCAGTGCATTCTGAACATATAAAGAGTTTTGAAGGTGGGACTGAATGTCGTGTTGCCAGGATCATTAATGCTGGAATGAAGATTGCAAACAGATCAAATGGTTCTCAAAAGTGGATCATTTATGACAAAGAAGGAATGAGATTCCATGTGGAAGATTCAAAGGCGAATGCATACACAAACAATTCAGAAGTGGAGATGAACAGTGATCTTAATGTGAAAGAGGGCCATCAGTCTATATCTGAATCGACTGAGGAATATGGTAAACAGACACAGGAAGAAAATGAGATTCGCCTTTCTGTGAATGCAAAATTTGTTGCCATGGAAGAGGAAGAAATCATCGTCTTCAAGCCTCTTACCAGATATAATTCTGCACCACTCTATTCTTCTATTAATACTAAAGCTCAGATTCTCCAAAGGACACAGCAGAGAAAACAGTAGCTCCTGATGAATGCTTGCGCCGTGCCACCTCACTCCTTATAACACAAAACCAGCCCCAGGGTGATCCTTTGGGGTTCCATTCTGACATCACTAATTTCAGGCCCAGCACAACATTTAAGCAGAAGGAGCCTTCTATAAAGGAAATCGGAGCACCCTCATTTTTTCCAACTGCCATATCTGCTGGGCCTCCCTCTCTGAGTTCTTGGGTCTTCAATAGAGTAAGTGACAGTAATGCTGGAGAAAAAGGGAGAAGGGACACAAGTAAACCCGGCTTGAGCCCCATTGAGGAAGTAGCTTCTGCATCTTTTTCCGGTCTCTCCATCAATCAAGCTGAATATTCTACTATTCATTCTGGGCAAACTTATGCAAGCAGCACTTACATTTCTCCTTATTCAGCTCCTGTGCCTTCTGCCCCATTATTGCCTGACAATGCTTGGTTAAATGATGTTCAATCTAGTTTTTCTGACTTCAAGAACTCGGAGGGCATCATCCGGGCAGATAGCTTGTCTAATGCATCACCATTAAGCAGTTATCCAAATTGGAATGTTACTCATGATCATTTTAGTTATGGTTCTACTATTCCTGGCTTCATGAATGGATACCCACCATACTGTGAAATGTCTTCTTCTGAATGGCTTCCCCAGTACAGAGAAAACCACAACCTTGACCAGACCAATAAATATTCATGGCCTCTTCTGTTGGAATCAGCTTGCACCAAAAGCCAGTGTGTGTGTGTGTTTACAGCCTGTGTGTGTGCTGTGAACTATGAGTGCAAGTTGTGTGTGTTGCCAGGAGAAGCAAAGCTGGCAGCAGCTGTGCCAAACCGCGTGACACTGTTCACGCGGTTTGGACACTATAAAATGAGCCCTTCACCCATTGTAAATGCATCCCAAAGTGTGTAAGCTCCAAGTAGAGAGCTTGAGAGAGTGAGGTTTTTTGTTAAGTTTCTAGTTGTAAACTTTGTGTATTATTCTTGATAGTAATAATACAAATTTGGTTTTTCCTCAAATCTTCTCTAAAGTGATCGGTGAATCACAACAAGTGGTATCAGAGCTTTGGTTCTTCATTGGGATCGAAAAACCGAAGAACGGAGCACGGTTCGGAAAATTTGAGTTCCGGAAAAGTTGTCAAAAATCAACTTTGAGCATACCATCAGCTAGTTCACGTCGAGACGAGCACGGTGGTATTTTCCGGCGATCAAACGGAGGTACAGGGAGCCCGCACGCGCCGCACGCGCCAGGCAGAGCACTCCCACGCGCCGCCACTCTCAGACACGCGTCCCAAGCGCGCTGAAGGTTGAAGACGATCCGCGTGGCCGCCACGTCAGCGCCACGTCACGCCCAGTCAGCGCACAGTCAGCGCCTCGTCAGCGCCAGTCAGCAGACACGTCATCCGCCACGTCAGCGCCACGTCATCCGCCACGTCAGCAAAACGGTCCCGCCTTGCCACGTCAGCAGCGCCACGTCAGCAGCCTGGTAAATTTCATTTAGCCCCCTGAAGTTTTGAAATTTACAGTTTTGCCCCAGAACTTTTAGGAATTTACAAATCAGCCCCTTTGTCGGATTTAGACCAACGAAGTGTCTATTCCACCATTTTCGACCGTTCCGGACGCAACGGTGACCTCGGATTTGTGAAATTCAGTCCCGATTTTAGGGTATTCCCATTTTAAAATTTAAACTTTAAAACTTAAAATGGAGTTGGAGGATTCTCATTCTGGTGCAATGATTAAACTGGCTGCCACTAATTACTCCCTCTGGAGACCTAGGATGATAGATTTTTTGCATTGTAAAGATCTGTTTGATGTCATCGAGTTGAAGGGAGTGAAACCAGAGTCTGTTAAGGAGCATGAATGGAATAAACTCAACAACAAAACTTTGGGTCAGATTAGGCAGTGGATCGGTCACAGTGTCTTCCACCATGTAGCACAGGATTCAGATGCTTACAAGATGTGGATAAAGCTGGAAGACATGTTCCAGGCCAAGACAGCTCGGAATAAAGCCCTGTTAATGAGGCGTTTGGTGAACCTGAAGCTACGGAGTGGAACTTCCGTTGCGGAACACACCAACGAGTTCCAGAGCCTGGTGAACCAGTTGTCTGCAGTAGACATGCAGCTGGGAGATGAAGTTCAAGCCCTCTTACTACTCAGTTCCCTTCCTGATAGCTGGGAGACATTGGTGGTTACTCTCAGCAATTCCGCTCCAGGAGGTAAAGTTACCATGCCTATGGTAAAAGATGCCCTGTCGAATGAGGAGTCCAGGAGAAAAGATGTTGGCTCAGAACAGACAGAAGCCTTCGTCACAGAGACTCGAGGAAGACATCAAGGAAGAGACGGAGAGAGAGGCAGAAGCAAAACCAGGGGTAGATCCTCAGATGGAAGGAAGCCTACCTATAAGTGCTACCATTGTGGCATTGTAGGCCACCTAAAGAAGAATTGCCGAAAACTGCAACGAGAGCAGAGAGAAGGCAATCACCAGCCGAAGAATGACGAAGGAGAGACACTGGTCTTTGTCCAAACAGATGTAGCAATATGCTCCATACAGGAAGAGACATGCCTTCACAACGCAACCCAAGATGTTGAGTGGGTGGTAGATACTGCAGCATCCTACCACGTCACTCCTCACAGAGATTTCTTCACAACATACAAAGCGGGAGACTTTGGAGCAGTGAAGATGGGAAATATCAGTTCCTCTGGGATAGTAGGAATTGGTGATATTCAGTTGCGGACAAATGTCGGGTGTACATTGATCTTGAAGGATGTCCTACATGTTCCAGAACTTCGGCTGAAATACTCTCGGGGGTAGCTCTTGACAAACAGGGCTATGAAAATCACTTCAGAAATGGCACATGGAGAATGGCAAAAGGTGTCATGATTGTCGCCCGAGGACATGCTTGCGGCGCACTATACAAGACTCATGTGAAGATTTGTGCAGACAGCCTCAAAGTAGCTGAAAAAGAGGCTTCTCAAAATCTGTGGAACCGGAGACTCAGACACATGAGTGGGAGAGGGTTGTCTACCCTTAACAAGAAGGAGCTTACCAATGATGATGCACGAGGTCCTTGCAACCACTACTCAATTGGTAAGCAACGCAGAGTCTCATTTAATTCTCTTCAGAGAGAAGATCAGAGTTGCTCAGTCTGGTGCACTCTGATGTTTGTGGTCCCTTGGAGGTTGATTCATTGGGCGGTAACAAGTATTTTCTGACTTTCATCGATGATGCTTCACGGAAAATCTGGGTGTATTTCCTCAAGACGAAGGATCAGGTCCTAGATCAGTTCAAGCTGTTCCACGCCATGGTAGAGCATGAAACAGGAAAAAGCTGAAGTGAAGTGCCTTCGCACAGACGATGAAGGCAAGTACAGTTCCAGAGAGTTCGAAGCCTACTGCTGGAGACACGGGATTCGACATGAGAGAACTGTTCCATACACAACACAACATAATGGTGTCGCTGCAAGCATGAACCGCACCATTATAGAGAAAGTCAGAGGAATGATCAGTATGGCTAAGCTGCCAAAGCCATTCTGGGAGAGAGAGCTGCTGCATTCTGTTCTTGCTGCCTGTACTTGATCAACAGATCACCAACTGAACCGTTGAACTTGGAGATTCCGAGAGAAAGTGTGGTCTGGTAAGAATCCCTCATACACTCACCCTAGAGTATTCGGTTGTTTAGCCGTTGTACATATATCCAATGAGCTTAGGGAGAAGCTCGATGCAAGGAAAACTCCATGTATATTCCTAGGCCATGGAGATGAAGAATTTGGATACAGACTATGGGATCCGAAGGTAAAGATGGTCATCAGAAGCCAGGAAGTAGAGTTTCTTGAAGACCGAACAATTGAAGACATTGAAATGCCCAGAATGTCTTCCAAATCCAGTGCCAACAGAAATCCAGACTCAGCACCAGCACAATTGGCCACAGATATGGTGCACGAGGAAATTCCAGAAGCAGAACCAGAGGAGGCAAATGAAGATGTTGAGCAGGGGGAGACACAACCTGTTCCATCGGAGATGACAGAAGAAAGTGTTGAGCAGGGGGAGCCGCAACTCACTCCACTAGAAGCTGCAAGATCATTCACAGAGATGGATGATGACAGACCTCCTGAAACCAGTGGACCTCAGACAAGAAGATCTGAGCGAGGCAGGATTCCATCAACCAGATATCCGGGATCCGAATTTATTCTGCTTACTGATGTGGGGGAGCCAGAGAGTTTCCCAAAGGCAAGAAGGCACTGAGGAACAAATGGGTGAAGAAACATGGCAACAGAACTGTGCAGAGACACAACAGAAGAAAACTGTGCAGAGACACAACAGAAGATTACTGTGCAGAGACGCAGTGGATTGTACTATGCAGAGACATAGCAGGAGAATACTGTACAGAGATGCAGTGAAGTGTGCTGTGCAGAGACACAGCCGACATGTCAACAAAGGAACAATGATCGGGACAAGCTAGAGTTGTGCAGAGACATAACCGGGATAGCTGTCAGATGACGATTGTTTCAGATACAGAGAACTACGATTGGCTTGATCCCAACTCAGGGTACGTAGGCAGTCATACAGATGCAGCCAGGGGTGGATCCTTTGAGGATCCGGTTTGGATGATTGATGGTCGGCTCAGATTTTGGAAAATCTTCACCGATGGGGAGATTTGTTGGAATCAGCTTGCACCAAAAGCCAGTGTGTGTGTGTGTTTACAGCCTGTGTGTGTGCTGTGAACTATGAGTGCAAGTTGTGTGTGTTGCCAGGAGAAGCAAAGCTGGCAGCAGCTGTGCCAAACCGCGTGACACTGTTCACGCGGTTTGGACACTATAAAATGAGCCCTTCACCCATTGTAAATGCATCCCAAAGTGTGTAAGCTCCAAGTAGAGAGCTTGAGAGAGTGAGGTTTTTTGTTAAGTTTCTAGTTGTAAACTTTGTGTATTATTCTTGATAGTAATAATACAAATTTGGTTTTTCCTCAAATCTTCTCTAAAGTGATCGGTGAATCACAACATCTTCACCACTGCGCTCCCCGGACCTCTGGCAACTTCCAGTATCAAGATGCTTCCAGGTTCAATCTTCTTGATCAGTGGCAAGTTCCTCTGGCTTCAAACCAAATGATTTATCCTGAGAGCCAATTGTTACATCCGGGTTTTCCTCAAGTTCATCCAGCAGATGAACACAGAAGCGATAAGCTATTTCCTGGTTACCAGAGGCCAAGTCCTTAAAGCTTATAGAGAAAAACTAGCAGAAGCTGTCCACTGATCATATGTACTATCCACTGATCAGATGTACTATGTAGATGATCTTGTAATAATATTTATATACTCCTACTGATGAAATTTGATTTTCTCCATCCTTCAATATCAGAATTGACATGAAGTCATGAACTTCTTTAGACCTAACGCTTAAACTCCAAAAAAAATAATAATAAATAAATAATGGAAAAGTGATAATTATACTTTTTGACTATGTATATTTATATCTTGAAAGAATTCTAATAGTTTTTGATTTATTTTTTTTTTTTAAATGAATTTCCCCATATTATATTATTTGATTGATGGTATACTTCCGTTGGTATCTAAAATTACTTTCACCTCATTAGGGATAGCAAATATCTAGTTAGATCCTCTCAACGGGTGTGGCTTGGTGGTAAAGAGCTTAAGATTTGGTTATCAGGTCTTGACTTCGAGTCCAGTGATGCATTTCTTGTAAGAGTCTGAGGTAGCTGTAGGTTTTACTTGTTCCGCTTAAGCCGGGGTCGGGTGATTTTGCAGCAGGATTTTCAGCATTTCCAAAAAAAAATATCTAGTTAGATATGTATAATTGACATGTCCAAATCCATATATATACAAAATAGATATATACATATCCATGTCTACATTTTAAATGTTTGATATGAATATGAATTTTACGTAGATATCCAGGAATATTCAAATTTTTGAATCACTGATTAAAATTATATTTTAAAGATAAAAAATAATTATTAGGATAAAAAAATATTTTAACTAATAAATTTATTATTTTTAAAAATTACATAAATAAATAAATTAAAAATATACATTTAAGGACATACACCAATGGAAAGTTATCAAACGATGATACGGACAGTGGAAAGTGATCGAATGATGACACAAAATACACAATCTAATCAAAAATAATTTTTTTTTCATCGGCCAAAAAAATTATATAGCAATCCAACTTGCACCGACTCGGACAAACCCAAGTGGTCTAGGCCTGGTCTAAAAATCTTAAATTTGGATTTTTCAAGGCTAGATCTAGGTCTAATAAAACTTGGACCTAGACAAACTAGGGTAGTCCGAATCTAGTTGGATGTATTTTACATCCGGCAGCCAAAAAAGGAAAGTCACTACACAATTTGATTGAAAATTTCAAAGGAACACCTTTATCCAAAAATATTTTAGGGGTTGTAATCAAACAAAACCAAACAAAGTATTTTCTTATTATGTGAGATCAACTACATGGATTTATTAAAGCCATAATGATCTATATGAAATTATTGATTCATCAAACTCCATAAAACATACGTCTTTTTTTTTTTATGGTTTCTGTCCACATCAACTTAGGTCTTCCCCTTCATCGCTTGGCATATGGCAGTATCATTTGCTCATATTTTCTCAATGTATAACTTAAAAGCTTATGTTGGATACGTCCAAACCACCTTAACCTTGTTTCTCTATTTTCACATCAATCGATGCTATCCCTAATTCTTTCTTTACTACTTCATTCCTACCTGTATTTCCCAATCCACACATATATCTGTCGGGGTAAGGCGCAGCGGAAGGAGCGGTTCGGGCAAAATCATAACTTTAAAAAAAATTAAACTTACCGAATAAATTATTCAATATCCCATATGAATAATTCATTCATATTTCACCTAAACATATTATATCTGATATCAAATAACGACATAATAATTTAGAAAATATCACGAAACTTTTACGAAAACGTTTTTTCCGTAAAATGGCAGAAAACATATTTTTTGCCCGAACCGACCAACCAATACATATGGGGGCTGCCCAGGTCAGCCCCAATAGTACTTGGACAGTTCATGGGCTGACAGAGCAATGACCAATTCACTGTTTGGACAGCTGTTACCCGGTAAGCCCAAAACTCATATGGTAACATCGTTTTTCACCGTTTTCGCCTATTTTCACTCCGAAATAATTTCCGTCAATTATTCTGATGCCCAATACACATCCAATACATTTAAATAATATATTTTTCATCACAAATTTTCCAGAATTTTTAGATCTGATCTGAATACAAAATAATCATTTTTCATGCTTTAAATCCAATTTTCTCAACATTAATCATATTAATATTTACACCAATAAAAGCCACCACCAATGAAGAACTCAAGAATAATTTTAGATATTACAGAGTGGTCATAACACTCTAGAATGGCAACAAAGTCATCAAATGATCAAAAAGTGTGCTTGTTACCCATAACAAGCTTACTTTAATTATCATATATCTATATATATATATATATATATACACACACACACACACACACTTTTATCAAGCTTTTAAGAATCTCAACACAAAATCAAGAGAGTAAAAAATAAAACTTACATCATATGTTGAGCTAAGGAATTATTGGAATAATTTCCAATTTAAATAAAAGAAGAAACTACCTTAGATTTCAAGTTTTCTTTGAAAAATCCTTTAGCCTTTTGCTTTTTCTCTCAACTCTCTAACTTTTTGTATCCTTGAAATGCTTAACCTAATTTTTCAAATGGGAAAAATAAACCTTTTATACTTCCCCACCTTGGCTAAAAATACCTAGTAAAAAAGAAAAAGATATTTTCCAATTTTAATCAAATTAAAGAATCCAAATTGTATTTTAACACCTTTTCCATAAATGTAAATAAGTCAAACTTTTATACTTAATCATATCCTAACATAAATATCACCTTAGATATTTATATTTTTATTACTTTAATTATTTAACAATTAAATAATTAAATAATTACTTAAATATAAATATCTAAATATATGTGTCATATTTACTTTAAATAATCAAAAAATATATATAGTTATGATATATGTCAAATATCTTATTTGACAATTAATTAATGTGTATTTAATAAAATTATATATTAAATACAAATATACACTAATTAGGAAATAACTGAAAGGTCCTTATGCATGTATATTTTCGTTTAACTGTTAAACGATTCGAATTAACCCATTTAATATGCTAAAGTATTATGAATAATCTGTATTATTCATAAATTTTTGTCCAAGTGCTCAACGATTACCCTTCATATTGTAGGACTCTCAAGTATAGATTTATCCATCACGGAATCAAATTCTCAAATTCGGTGTCTATAATTCACCCACTAATAAATTATGACGACCACAGATAATCTCGCTAAACTATGCAAGTCGAGGTCATTGTATACGTATAATCTCTCTGTCAAAGACTATCAATATTATACCGGGGATATATATATGAACATCAAATCTCTAAGGTATAGTATAGTCGACTTTTAAATTTACGATCTCTAAATAACACTCAGAACTCACTTCCGAAGTATACCACGACAATGAATTTACTAGATCGCAAATACGTACATGATACCTATGTTGTTGGACAATTATGACCCACAGCATCACTATTTGTACAAAATATTGTGTTATTGTACAAATTAACTATGTGGCAAAGGAAATTGCTCTTTTATCATTTGTAATTGGATTACCGGGATATATAAATGATAAAAGTCCATTTATTAGTACCAGATTAATAAGATATGAGACAGTATTAATCCACGTAAGGTTTAATCATTAAATATCCCTAGTCACAGTATTATCGAGATTTGACATCGATAATGTGGAATAGGCTGGTATTACACTTGTGCGTGTTATGGAAGCGTAACAGTATAGTTCTCATATATTTGGGTATTGGATACTCATGCAAGTGTAATAAGAGGTTCTGTTTACCGATGATACGGAAACAGCTTCGCTCTGGATAGACCCTTCGGAATCCCATTGGTAGTATGACTATGTGTCTATGGGAATCCGAATCAAGGTAGGTACATTTGGTCTTAACCTGAGACTTGCATCGCTAATACTTGCGACAATCAGTATGCTTTGGTTTTGGTCGTCTGGGCTTTAACAGGTTCTGTGTACGCCTCTTCTGGGTATATTGAGAATCGTAGTGTATTGAGTGTTATGTCAAGATGTAAGTATCACTTCAGTCATATGGAGATAATGATCGCGCAGGGATACAGAACTGGTACTCTTAAGTACTGCAGTCATCGGGATAATATGACTAGGTCATGATTATCCGATTATAGAGACTAGTTGCCAGTGATCTGATTGGTTGACAATTATGACCCATAGCGTTACTATTTGTACAGATCATGGTGTTGTTGTACAAATTAACTATGTGATAAATGAGATTGCTCTCTTATCATTTGTGATTAGATCACCATGATGTATAAATGATAGGAGGTCCCTGTGATTTATTCCTGGATTGAGAAGATATAAGACAGTATCAATCCACAAAGGATAAATCATTAAATATCCATAGTCAGAGTATTATCGAGATTGTACATCGATAATGCGTAAAAGACTAGTATTATACTTGTTCGCGTTGTGAGGGCACGACAGAATCCTTCTCATATATTTGGGTATATGATACTCATGCAAGTGTAATAGGAGGTTGTGTTTACCGATGGTACGGGAAATAGCTTCGCTCTAGATAGACCCCATAGGAATTCCATTGGTAGTATGACTATGTGTCTATCGAAGTCCGAAATCAGGGTAGGTGTATTTGGTCTTAACCTGAGACTTGCACCGCTAATACTTGCGACAATCAATATACTTTTATTTTTGGTCGTCCAGGGTTTTAACAGGTTCTGTGTATGCCTCTGCTGGGTATATTGAGAATCGTAGTCTGTTGGGTGTGATGTCAAGATGGAAGTATCACTCCAGTCATATGGAGATGATGATCGCGCAGGGATATAGAACTGGTTCTCTAAAGGGTTGCAACCATCGGGATAATATGACTTGGTCATGATTATCCGATAATAAAGAGACTAGTTGCTTGTAATATGATATATGCTTCGTACGGGGCAGACATTGTACCAGCCTCAGGCCTTGCATGTGATCATCCGATACTGGATCGAAATACGCAATACTACGTATACTACGCCTGATATAGATCGCTTATTCCTGTAAGCATGTTTCTGGAGAATTAGGTAGGCATGACGCTTTGCTAGAAGCCAACCTTGTCTTGTAAATCGGTAAAAATGTAGTACTAGGTACTTACGTGTTCGGATAGTCCGACGACTGAATTTACTGCCAACATATCCGGGGATCTCATGGGTCGCTTCCCGAAGATTCACCAATGACGTATGACTCGCACTTTATTAATCTGAGATTAATTAGTAGAGAGAGAAAGTTAATCTGGGATTAATTAAGGAGATATTTTATCTGGGATAAAATATCAATTAAAAGAGAGATAACGATTATTTGGAATTAATCGATTAAAATAATATATTTGATATATTATATGAAATTGGATTTCGACGTGAAATTAAAATTAGATTTTAATTCGGGCGAACGAGTTAATTTAGAATTAATTCGTTAGCGACGTGAATAGTGATTTCGCTAGGCATAATCATTTAATTACGTCGCAACGGAAAATTCATTAATTTGGAATTAGCGAACCCGAGCCCGGGATTGTTTGCGAGCGCATTCGCATTTCAAATTCGAGCGCGGCACGCAAGTCAAATCAATCGTCAAATCATTAGTCACATCAAGCGTCAAATCATTAGTCACTTTGAGTGATGTGACAACTTGTCACTTGATTAATTGAGTGATGTGACTTGATGGAAGTTGATGGTGGTGTGTAATACACTCAAGTGTGATGGCATGATATACATTTAATATATTTTAAATGTTTGGTATTTGTTTTGATTTTTGAAATCAATTAATTTTTTTTGAAAATCAAAAGTGGTATAGATACACTTTTTCAAACAACCATCACACAACTCACTCTCTCACTTTTTCCTCTCCCTCTCACTCGCCCATTTGGGCTCCATTTCTTCCCTTCTGTTTTAGCTCAAAATCGTGACAGTGAAGGGAGGAACTATGGTGTTTTTGTGGCAAAAACATCAAGAGCTAGCACTCAAAGAAACATACGAAGGTGATAGGGAAACCCACCCGTGTGCATGGAATCATTTTATCATAAAGCTTGGAGCTTTAAGGACATCAATGGCCGATTCTTGGAGGACAGTAACAGCTCACTGCCGAGCATGACAGAGGGCAGAAACTTGAATTTTTGTTGTCCTCCGCGTCGCTCAACCGATCGATGTAAGTATTCCGCAACTTCCTCGATGTATTCACACTTGTTTTTATGCTTTATTATTCGATCCTCGGGACCGTAGAACTCCAACAATGGTATCAGAGCGGAGTAAAAACATGAAATTTGATTTAGGGTAAAAATTGGGTAAAATGTATTTGAGCATGATTTGTTGAAATTGGATGATTGAATATGCTTAAATGTTATTTAATTGAAGATTGATTGGATCAATTTCAAGAAAAATGGTTTGGAACAATTTTTGCCCAAATTCTTAGCTTAGCCGAGAATATGAATGCCCTAAATTGTCTTGGATTTTTTATTTTTGATTCATTGGATGAGTTGGAATCATGTTGGGAATATTGATTTAATGTTGAATTGGATTTAATTGGATTGAATTTGATTTGGACATAAAATCCCCTCCATTGCCGAGACATATAGAAGCATGAAATGGTTTGATTTTTTGATAAAATGTGTTGGACATGTTTTGTTGATGATAAGCATGATTAATTGTACAAATTTGTGTTTTGGAAATATTGATTTGGGTAATTAATTGTGTAATACACTTTAGTTTAATTAAATATGAAATTTGGAATTTTTATGTTTAATTAAATGGGCTAATTTTGGAAATTGGGCTTGAAATGTTGTAAATGGGCTAATTGGGCTTGGTTGTACTAAGTTAGGTTTAGGCTAAATTGGTTGGATCCAATCGGGCCCAAAACCGCTTCCATAAAGCCCAAATGCGACTAATGGACCTTTTAAATTTATTGGGCCTAAATTGACTTCTAGGCTTATGGGGTTACTCCTTGATTGGGCTTTGGTTATTGGGTTTGACCCAAGTTGACCAAAAGTCCACGCCTTAAAGAAATTAATTAAAAAGCCCATTGGACTTTAATTAAATTGACGTTGGACGTTAATCGGGCTTTGAGACCCGTAACGATTAAATTTGGAATTTAAGTTGTAAAGGTTTATTAATAAAGTGTAGTATTTAATTGGAATTAAATAAGTGAATTAGTATTAAATACAAATTGAATTGGATTTAATTATGTAGTTTAATTTAATTCGAGAATTCATACTTTGAGTACTTATTCGCAAAACGAGTTTGACTCGCTCAAAATCAAATCGTTGTTTGAACATTAGATGGTAACTAATTATCAGATTAATTAATTTGATTAGATTGATTGATAACATGCTTGTGTGAATACATGGTTGCGATGCATGAATAATGTATATCAGATGGATATTAAATGGGTGGGGCAATTTTAGAAATTATTGTAATAAATTTAGAATTTATTAATTGGACCTGCGTGTCCAGCCTATTACCTCCATACTCTTTGTATTTCTCTTCTCACCTATTCCCCTCAATGTAAATGAGGTTTCTTTAGAAGTGTAGTGTAATGGGTAGAAGTAAATACTTGTGCTAGTGGGAGAGAGGAAAGAGAGAGATTTGATCTAGGATCAATGTCTTAAGTATCCATCCGCATATCATTATTATTTATTCATATGCGCTTTATTATGTGTTTAGAATGCATGTTTAAGGGTGTATGATGATGAGACCTTAACAAAGATAATAAATTGGTTGCCAATTTGCACGCGAAAAACCCTCACAAAATATTAAGCGATTTTCCTTCCATTGAGTGATTCTTACTCAAGATCTAAGACTGGCATTGGCTTGTTGGCCAAAGTCAAGGCCTTTGTCCGTCGAAGATGTGTTTGAATCACGAGAGCTTTGTTCCATATTGGTGTCTTGTCCAAGTTGTGTTTTGTTGGCCAAAGTCAAGACCACTTCTTGTCCATCAACATTGATTATGAAGCTTTCCATGGTCAATGGGTCACACTTAACTGGGATCACTAAGTTTGTTGTGCCAAAGCAAAGACTTAGTTGATTCAGATGAAAAAGGTTAGGCAATATATTGGATATATTGGCATATATAAGATATATGTTTTGGACTTGGATGTCCCCTTACTGGATCTAGGAATTGGATTGGATCCAATTGATCTTAGAGATCTACCTAGTTAATTATCATACAATTTGTTGGCCAAAGTCAAGATTGTGTGATATGTAACGGGATCCTAGCCCACTAGGAAACACGGTTTCCCGAGTACTCGACAGAGGGTTAGAGGCTCGCCGAAAAATAGTGGGAGGCAATAATTAAATTTGTAATATTTGTTTAATTACTTGCCATATGCGCTCAAAACAAATATCATTCGTCAATTAAATTAATTATTAGTTGGATTAATATTTAATCGTTGTTTTATAAAACAGTTGGACTGTATTCAAATAATTAAATTATAGTTGATTACATAGTTGGACTATAATAATCATTATAATAAATAGTACCTAAATCATTGATTAAATAGTTGGACTATTAGAATCAAGATAAAATTGAAAGATTGAAATTTAAAACATAATCCTAGGGAAAATGTTTTTAAATTGTTTAATTTTCAAATTGGGAATAAATTTCAGGATGGTCCTGAAAACTAATAAGTTACTTTATTTGATAAAATAACATATTAGGCCTAAGCCCGGAATTAAGCAAATAGTAGAGCATGATCTTTGGAAGATTCATGTGATGATAACTTTAGTACTTAATCCATTAAACTTGCCGAATAGATTCCTTAATTTCTTAATCAGAACTAAGGATTAGATCCTTAAAGTATGATAATGAAATTGAAGGATCTTCATAGATCTTTCTTTAAGATCTTAGAAGTACTAAATTGCAATGGTAAACTCTTGGAAAGTTAATGGCTATTCTCAAGGAGATAAAGCCAAACTTTGCAATAAGGCAAGAAGCGCAAGGCGCACCTTATTTTGACATTCCAGAATGCCAAGGTTAGGCCGAACGCTTCTGAGTGTGAAAAAGGGCAAAGGTAAAATCATTATAATCTTATGGGAAGATAAAGGACATATCCCAAAATGTCTGCCTAAATTGTGGCAAACGGGATCGCGGAAGCGTGACTGGCGTTTGAACAAAGCAGACATGAAGGAATTGAAGACGGTGCAAGGCTCTGACTTCAAATATGTTTGTCATAAATATGTTCACTACTAGTTTTAAAATTGGATTTTAAATACTTAGTGTGGTACATATATATATATACTGGTGTTCAGGATCTGCTATGAGCAGGATACTGACTTCAGTTGAGATTAATCTGCGAACAGAAAACGGGACGAATGTCACTATTTTAACCGTAGATACCTAATTTATGAACTACCCTTTGGGTGTGTACCTAAATTTGGAAACTGTTATAATGTAACTAGTTTGACTAGAAACATTATCTCTATATCAGTGTATAATCCGTTGCGGATTTACCTTTATATAAAACACTAAAGTGTTTATTAAATAAAGATGATATTGAGATAAACACATTAGATGTGAATAACATAATTTATATTTTGAATATAAATAAAACTCAAACATATAACATGACAAACAAATATCTCAAACTGATTTGATCAGATGAAACATATTGTGGCATTGTTGTCTGGGACACAATTAAACAAGAATCGTATATCCACACTTTCGAAGAGTGGGTACTAGTAGGGGTGGCAATTTGGGTCAGGATTCGTTTATTCGTTCGATTTGATTCGCTTTAAAGCGAATACGGGTTTGAAAAAATGTATTCGTTTAATAAATGGGTCGATTCGATTTGATTCGTTTATTAAACGAATCGAATACGAATTTAAGCTCATTGATTCGTTTATTCGTTTATGATTCGTTTTATTATCTTTATTTACTAGTTCTTGTTAATTTTCAATTAATATTTGAGAAATTATAGCTAATTACCATAGCAAAAGTAATATTTTCGATATTTGGTGAGGTATTTTAGTAAATATATTAATTACATATTTCATATGTATATATTTATGAAGAATTAATGTAAATCAAGTGTGGTAAATTATTTTATTAAATAATATCATGACTAAACGAATAAACGAATATTCTATTCGATTCGTTTAATAAACGAATCGAATACGAATCTGACATTAGGATTTGTTTAATAAACGAATCGAATACAATCCATCCATCACATTTTGATTGATTCGTTTAGAATTCGATACAATTCTATTCGTTGATTCGTTTTGCCACCTCTAAGTACTAGGACTGATTTGATCCTATTCAAATAAAGTCTACGAATCTAGTTTATTGGGCAAAGTGCCTAAAACACTATTTACTTGGTAAAAGTGAAAATGCCACCGATCTATTAGCCTTAGTTCATAGTGAAGCAAGTGGGCCCATATCTAGCTAGGGTAGAGGTGGATATGAATATTTCGTGACCTTCAACGGATGTGGCATCGCGTTATGGTTATGTGTTTTCTTTCAGAACACAAATCAGAAACTTTTAGAGTTTTCGACACGAAATAGACAAACAGATCGGCTAAAGTATTAAATCGTCACGGTTAGACCAAGATGAAAATACTTAAGCAATAAGTTTCTAATATACTTGAAAGAGTATAGTATTCTTTCAATGAGGACTCCTCCCGGAACACGTCAATTTGACGTGTGTCCGAACTGAGTAACTGAATTTTGTTGGACATGATAAGGTTAATCATGAGTCGCTCTGAGCTACCATTTCCTTCAACGGATAAGCTTTAACAGTGCAAGAACTTATTTTGAATAAGGTTCCATAAAAATCTGTTTGATAGATATCATATTAGATATGAACAGGAAAGAAATCAGGTTTCTCATTCCTGAAGATTTGGGATGCTGGGCATAAGTTTGGATGATACCAAACTAAAACCCAAATTGGATAAGTGCCAATTGTAGGTTATCCTAGGGATACCAAAGTATAGTACTTATACATCTCACTAGAGATCAATTTAATTGTTGCTCACCATGCGGGTTTTCCTAAGAGGAATACCTATATACAGTGGTAAGTGAGAGGAAAGTAAAACTCGATGAAAATCGGAGTAATACTATTCCAGGCACCGAGTCCTTAATGGAACACAAATAGTTCATCAAGGATGAAACTATACCAATAATCTTCGAATACACAAGAACCACGTAAGTCGGAGAGATTCAGAAAACAACCTGGGGTATGGGTTTCTGATCTCACCTCATAAAGATGTCAATCTTGTTGAGGTATACCAACTGACTACGTATGAGGAAGTGATACAAGGTATCGACTCTATATTATGGCAAAGTGCCATGAATCCGAAATGGATTCCAAGTATACCAACTATGTTTGAATACTAGTTGATGTACCGCAAGACATTGTGCCTATTGGTACTATATAAGTCTTCAAGGAAGACATACATGGAAGGCAACATACCAACGTATAAAGCTAGGTTTTTAGCGGAAAGGTATCGTTATCAACATTGTGTTGATTATGACGAAACCTTTTACCTGTTGCCACGGTAAATCCATTTGGATAATGCTTGCTAAAGCTGCACGTTACATTTATGAAATATGTTAGTTGAACGGAAAATCGCTTTCCTTAAACGGAAACCTTTTGGAGGATGTTTACAACATCATGTCGGTTTTGTCGTACCAATACTAGCAAACAAGGTTTGCAGGTTATTCGATCTATGTTTGGATTGAAGCAAGCATTAAGTTCTTGGAATTATCATTTTGATGTAATCATAATGGTTTATGATTTAATTCAAAACGAAATGATTCTTGTGTATATAAGAGGGTTAGTGGGAGCGCACTGACAGTGGCTGTCATATAAATAATGATAATATATCATTTCTTGGAAATGATATTCCCATAAAACAATCGGTGAAAGCTTGGCTTTCATAGAAAATTCTCCGTGGAATTCTTGGGAGAAACAACCTTTATTCTAGGAATAAAGATCTACTGGGATAGATTTAAAGTTGTTAACACTCTCCGAGAACTCATACATTGAAAAATGTACGCGACCTGGTGTCTCATACGCTTTGAGTATATGGATTCACAAACAGGCCAATCCAAGTGATAATCACTGGATTGATGTTAAAAACATCCTTTAGTATCTCAAAAAACTAAGGATGTTTTCTTATACTATGGAGATGGAGAACTTGAAGTGACTGGGTTCACTGCTACAAGTTTCCAAATCGATAAAACGACTATAAGTCGTAACAACGGTACTATACAGTTTGAATAAAGGAACAGTGAGCTGGAAATCTTCCAAGCAAGATACTGTTACCGAATAAAGAACAAATTCGGGTTATTGCTGCAGCTGAGGCAGCAATAGAAGCCATTTGGGTCAATAATAAATCTAATTAGATTAGATATAGTTCTGTTAGCAGCTGAGCTAGGCGTCATCACAGGCTAAAGAATTAATGGTCTCATCAAAGATCCAGATATATACTTCGATATTCACTTGATTCGTTTGGATCATACATCATGGCGATACGATGATCGAATAAATCGCATAAAATGATAATCATGCAAATCCGCTGACGAAAGTCTTTTCTCAGCAGTTTGAGCCAACTGTACATAGTTCGGGTGTAAGACACTCGAGTGACTGGCTATAGGCCAAGTGGGAGATTGTTGGACAATTATGACCCATAGCGTCACTACTTGTACAGATCATGGTGTTGTTGTACAAATTAACTATGTGACAAAGGAGATTGCTCTCTTATCATTTGTGATTAGATCACCATGATGTATAAATGATAGGAGGTCACTGTGATTTGTTCTTGGATTGAGAAGATATGAGACTGTATCAATCCACGAAGGATAAATCATTAAATATCCATAGTCAGAGTATTATCGAGATTGGACATCGATAATGCGTAAAAGACTAGTATTACACTTGTGCACGTTGTGAGGGCACGACGACATAGTTCTCATATATTTGGGTATAAGATACTCATGCAAGTGTAATAGGAGGTTTTGTTTACAGATGGTACGGGAAACAGCTTCGCTCTGGATAGACCCCCTCGGAATTCCATTGGTAGTATGACTATGTGTCTATGGAAGTCCGAAATCAGGGTAGGTGTATTTGGTCTTAACCTTAGACTTGCACCGCTAATACTGGCGACAATCAATATACTTTGGTTTTTGGTCATCCAGGGCCTTACAGGTTCTGTGTACGCCTCTTCTGGGTATATTGAGAATCGTAGTGTGTTGGGTGTGATGTCAAGACGGAAGTATCACTCCAGTCATATGGAGATAATGATCGCACAATGATACAAAACTGGTTCTCTAAAGGGTTGCAACCATCGGGATAATATAACTTGGTCATGATTATCCGATAAAGAGACTAGTTGCTTGTAATCCGATATATGCTTCGTACGGGGCAGACACTGTACCAGCCTCAGGCCTTGCATGTGATCATCTGATACTGGATCGAAATACGCAATACTATGTATACTACGCCTGATATAGATCGCTTATTCTTGTAACCATGTTTCTGGAGAATTGGGTAGGCATGGCGCTTTGCTAGAAGCCAACCTTGTCTTGTAAATCGGTAAAAATGTAGTACTAGGTACTTACGTGTTCAGATAGTCCGACAACTGAATTTACTGCCAACATATCCGGGGATCTCATGGGTCGCTTCCCGAAGATTCACCGATGACGTATGACCCGCACTTTATTAATCTGGGATTAATTAGTAGAGAGAGAAAATTAATCTGGGATTAATTAAGGAGATATTTTATCTGGGATAAAATATCAATTAAAAGAGAGATAACGATTAATTTGGAATTAATCGATTAAAATAATATTTGATATATTATAGGAAATTGGATTTCGACGCGGAATTAAAAGTAGATTTTAATTCGGGCGAACGAGTTAATTTAGAATTAATTCGTTATTGATGTGAATAGTGATTTTGCTATGCATAATCATTTAATTACGTCGCAACGGAAAATTTGTTAATTTGGAATTAGTGAACCGAGCCTGGGATTGTTTGCGAGCGCATTCGCATTTCAAATTCGAGTGCGGCACGCAAGTCAAATCAAGTGTCAAATCATTAGTCACTTGAGTGATGTGACAACTTGTCACTTGATTAATTGAGTGATGTGACTTGAGGAAGTTGATGTGGAGTGTAATACACTCAAATGTGATGGCATGATAGACATTTAATATATTTTAATGTTTGGTATTTGTTTTGATTTTTGAAATCATTATTGATTTTTGGAAAATCAAAAGTGGTATTAGATACACTTTTTCAAACACCATCACACAACTCACTCTCTCTCTTTTTCCTCTCCCTCTCTCTCGCCCATTTGGTCTCCATTTCTTCCCTTCTGTTTCAGCTCAAAACCGTGACAGTGAAGGGAGAAACTATGGTGTTTTTGTGGCAAAAACATCAAGAGCTAGCACTCAAAGAGACATACGAAGGTGATAGGGAAACCCACCAGTGTGCATGGAATCCTTTTATCACAAAGCTTGGAGCTTTAAGGACATCAATGGCCGATTCTTCGAGGACAGTAGCAACTCACTGCTGAGCATGACAGAGGGTAGAAACTTGAATTTTTGTTGTCCTCCGCGTCGCTCAACCGATCGATGTAAGTATTCCGCAACTTCCTCGATTGTATTCATACATGTTTTTATGCTTTATTATTCGATACTCGGGACCGTAGAACTCCAACACTGATATATGATTCGTACGAGGCAGACACTATTCCAGCCCCAAGCTTTGCATGTGACATCCGATACTGGATCGTAATACGCCATACTACGTATACTACGCCTGGCAAGATTATATATTCCTTTAAAGAATATTTCTGGAGAATTGGGTAGGCCACGGTGCTTTGCTAGAAGCCAACCATGTCTTGTAAATCGATAAGAACGTGGTATCGGGTACGCACGTATTCGGATAGTCCGATGATCGTATTTACTGCCAACATATCCAGGGATCTCTTGGGTCGCTTCCTCCCGAAGATTCACCGTGACATTTGACTCGAATAAGAATTATCTGGGATAGATTATGAGAGAGAAAATTAATCTGGGATTAATTACGGCAATAAATTAATCTGGGATTAATTACCAAAGAGTAAATTAATCTGGGATTAATTAACCAAAGAGAAAATTAATCTTGGATTAATTGCGTCAAGAATTAATCTGGGATTAATTCGACTAGAAGAGAGAACGCGATTAATTTGGTATTAATCGGTAAGTAAATTTAATAGTTAAATTGGATTTTACTATTTAATTTATTTGAATGGGCTAAAAAATAATAATTAATATATTAATTGAAATTAGATTTCAAATGCGAAATTAAAATATATTTTAATTCAGCAACGAATTAATTGGAATAATTCGTGAAGCGACTTACGAGTAATAATAGGCGAGACATTATTTTTAATTAAGTGGATTTAATAAAAGTCGGCAACGGTAAATTCTTTTAATTCGGAATTAAACGAACCCGGTGTAGGCATTGCATTTTCGCATGTGAAACCCGATGATGAGTCTCATTTGGAGGCACTACCTTTTGAGTCATGAAGCCGCGGGAAACGGATATCGGAAGGGGGAATTCAGGATAAACAAGCTCACTGTCTTCGTTGGTGCTGCGTTCGTTACTTCGTTCGAACCTCGTGCAGATTGCGGACGTTCGTGCCGCGTGCGATGAGGCGTTCGAACGGAGCCGGTAATTCTGGTTTTGCTGCTAGCCTCACCCCAGCCCATTTAGCTCCCAAAGCCCATAAAACACATCCCAAATTAAATAATTAATATAATTAAATATTAAACATTAAAAAAAACATTTAAATCATTTACCAAATTAAATAAAACATAAAATAAACTCATGCCTAATATAAATGAATCAAATATATTATATACTAAAACTAAAAATAAGATTTGCCTAATTAAAATCAATCTTAACCAATTAAAGCCAATCACATATTTGACTTCCTAATCAATAAGATATCCACCAATTTAAAAGTTTTGACTTCCTAATCTAAACCAAATTTGTCCCCCCCTCAATCTTTGACTTTCCTTGCTAAACACAAATCATATCCCCTCTTTAATGACAAATCCCTCCTTGTGACACAAGGCCAAACCCTACCTCTTCTCTATATAAACAACCCCTAACCAAGGCCATTCTTCTCTGGACACATAGAATTCACACCAAAGCCTCTCGAATCTCTCTAGCTATATACACAATTCACAAACAATAGCAAGAAATCCTAGACATCACAAGAAAATCACACCAAAACAATCCCTCTCTTCCATAGCCGAATCTATCACAAATAACCACCACCCCTAATCACCACCGAAAACAGCCCTCTAAACCTCCATACATCACCGAAAATCACACAAACACAGCAGCCCAAATCCTTAAAAAACAGTAACATAAAACTACATGATAACCTTAAAATAATCACATATAATTGCACTAAGAACCCACACAACTTGGAATAGTTCTTTGAAAACATTGAAACAGGTAGCCCGTGCAGCGAGCAGCAAAACAGGAGCCGAATAGGAGCAGAACGGAGTTCGAATCGTAAGCAAAGCGGTGAAACAGTGAGCTAGGACGTTGAACCAGCAGACCAGAAAAGTTGCGGAGCTTTTACCCCCTTTCGATCTTCGTGGAACGTGAGTCCGAGAGACGGCTTAAAAGGTTAGACCTGAGGGTATCTTTCACATTTATTCTCATTTTTACTTTCCGGTCATTTATTTTGATTATATTTTCTGTATTTGTGGTACCATTGTGTGTATGATGTATGTTGTGGGTATTGGATGAATGAGAGAGGTGTCAACTCTCGCGGTATATCGGATGGAAACCCGGACATAAATTTCATAGCCGATTCCGAATGGACGGTAATATGATCTGTACTCGGGCCACAATTCCACGTACCGCTTGGGTAAACGACACCATCTTTCTTTGTTGTGTTGCTCTTGTTTATTTAGTTTGTTTTACCTAAACTCAATATGTCGTTAGTTATGCATGATTCAACCAAGCGCATGGGCTTAGTGAGTTAGTCCAAAGGTCCTCCATTTAGGAGACAAAGAGCCGAAAAGGCCACCTTCGTGACACTACTTCTCGCCGCGTCGGTTGATGTATGTTCGGTTGGACGCGAGATACGTTCAATCGGGCATACTTAGTTTGATATTGTTATCTTTATTTTTGTATGTATAAGTCAATCGAGCGCATGGGCTTAGTAAGTGTGCTGTGAGATCCCCTATGGGGAGGGGCTAAAAGCCCTTTACCACGATGCTTTGCCGCGCCGGTTGATGTGTGTTCAGATTGGATGTGAGATGTGTTCAATCGGGCATACTTGGTTGATATGATTGGTTCTATTCTTGTATGTGTGATCTGACGCGCATGGGCTTAGTATGTTGGTCTAAAGGTCCTCTCTTTGAGAGATCAAGAGCCCCAAAAGGTCACCTTTACGGCAGTGCTTCGCCGCGCCCTTTTATTTTCTGTATTGCATCATATTTCATGCATCAGTCCGTGTCCGTTCGAACGCGTTTGCAAACGCAACTCGAACGTGCATACATTTTGCCTTATCATGCATCAGGTCTCCTTTCCGTTCGAACGCGTTTACGAACGCTACTCGAACGTGAGTATTCTGTTTCATTTCCGTTCGAACGCGTTAAAAACGCCATACGAACGTGAGCATTCTGTTTCATTCCCGTTCGAACGCGTTTACGAACGCTACTCGAACGTGAGCATTCTGTTTCATTTCCGTTCGAACGCGTTTACGAACGCTACAACGCAAACACGAACGTGGCACACACTGAACTGAGTCTGTCTTATTATATTCATGCATAATTGCCTATTGGTTGATCTTTCTTATGCAAATGTGTCGATGTATTACCATTCATATGCTCGTGTCATGATAACATTTGAGTATTATTTCTTGCGGTATATCGGATGGAAACCCAGACGTAAATTCCGTAGCCGATTCCGAATGGACGGTAGTGCGGTCTGTACTTGGGCTACAATTCCACGTACCACTTGGAAAAGTGCCCATAGTGTGCTTGTATGGTTACCATGTGTGCTTGTATGGTTAATATGTGTGCTTGTGTTTTTCCTGAATATGATATGCAAGTAAAGATGTATGTTAGTTGCTATCTTGATATATGTTAAGCATGCAATCTTATATATGAAATACATGTATATTTAGGCGCATATTTTAATTTATAAATGTGACTTTAGAAGCATGATACCCCTAGAAATAATTGTTACTTCAGCTTGTTTAAATTATTATATAAATCCTTTCATTACAAGTGACATAAGTAAGGGACCATTCCGAACCCAACGGTTTGAGGTCTTCCCTTGCGAGGGGTGAGTGCGGCCTTAAATCTTTGTCCCGGTTCACACCGGGTGGCGACTCCATGTTATGTAATCTTTCCCAACTAGGCCGCGAGCCTAGGAACGGCGTCGCCCAGTTTCTGTGTCCCACAGTCTGGCGACTCCACTGGGGATAGAGATTGGCCCCGAAATATTGACTTGTAATGATTGGATTTATGTTTTAATTGACCGTGTCTATAGTGGATAAAGTGAGGGTTTACAAAGGCATTTTTAGGCTAGGTAATGGTTTGGTGTCTTCCTTCATTCACTACCTTTCTAGAAGGAAAAGCTGTGAAGGCACCTAGATAGCCATCTACTGTTAGCCTATTGTGATGGACTAATTTGGAGGACTCGTTGTTTATTCCTGACAACAAGCGATAAGAGCCTAAGAGGCTTGGGTATTTAAGTGAGCCTCGCTCCACCTTCCCTCTGGGGATCTACAACGGGAAATCCATTTGACAGTCCGTCACACACCATAGCTCATTGGCACGTACCTTAGTGTATAAAAAAGGGTGCGCTCACTTGGTTGCTCGAACCCTTGAGTGGGGAGACCTAGTTGTGGGCCATCCTTCGCCGGTGAGAGCCTTTGTCTATACTCTTACTAACCCACCTATAGACCGGGTTGGCTAAAGTAGCAATTATTTCCTTGAGTATGTGCTTGTGGACCATCCTCATTTGGATGCAGTTGGACTATTGTCAGAAATGCGGGCTTGCTGGGCCATTTAAACTGGGGCAAGTTCGCACCTTATGACTATTAGGCCAAAAGCTTCTGAAATGTTGATAGGCCACTTTGTAAAAAATGTTATGTCATGTTTGCATCATCTTCCTTGTATGCTTGTGTTTGGGAACATCGTCGTTTGGATCCATTTGGACCATTTGTCATGAGATATGGGCTTGTTGGGCCATTTAAACTGGGACAAGAACGTACCTCATGACGATTGGGCCAAAAGGCTTCTAAATAACAATGGGCCATTTTATGACTGTGTTCGGAATTTTATCATTTGGATTTAGTTGGGCTCTTAATTTGCCATAAGACATGAACTCGTTAGGCCACTTAAACTGGGACGGGTTCACTCTTATGACAATTGTCCCAAAAGCTTCTAAAATGATAATAGGCCGATTTGTTTGAGAATTTTGTTTGATTTAATATATGTTATATACTTCTTATGCGCATCATGCATACATACATCATGTTAACCCTTGTGTTCTGAAAGCCATCATAGATTCCCGTTGGGTTAGGAAAAAAGGAAGACTCACCAAAATACCGAGAACAGACATGAGTGAATCAGATACTGAGGTATCCCGGATAGATCAGTTGGAAAATGGCCTCGCCAAGATTACTGAACAGTTGCAAGCCTTGACTGCTGCCATGACAAATATGGCTGTGCCCCGTGCTGGGGAGAATTCTGAGAATGTAAGGCGCGAGAAGCCTCCGAATGGGTTGGGGGATGATATCCCCGCTTTTGATGATGATAATGCAGAGTATGCAACAGACAGAGTGATTGGGTCTCAGGCCGAGATACAGAAGCTTCGAGATCAGGTTGAAACAGTTACCCGTAAAATGAGGGGTAAGAATGAAGATTTGCTAGACTATGAGACAATGAAGTTTGAGGAGCAGTTGCCAGCGCAGTTTAAGATGCCGGATTTGGCTAAGTTCAATGGGAATGGAGATCCAGGGTGCATCTCCGTCAGTATGTGTCTGTTATGAGTTCAGTGGGCCTATCACAGCGCCAAGTCCAAAAGATGTTTGGGATGTCACTCGAGGGGGCACCTGTGGTTTGGTATCATAGCCTTGAAAAGAAGGTTAAGGAAGATTGGAAGGAACTAGCTGACGCTTTTCTGAAGCAGTATGTTACAGACTTGGAGATTGACTTGTCACTCCGTGATTTGGAGAACACTAAGCAGAAGCCGGAAGAAAGCTTCAAGGAGTATGTAGACCGCTGGAGAAGCCAGCTTCTGAAAATGCAGACTCGGCCCTCTGAGAAGGACCAAATCAAAATGATCATCAAGGGCACCAAGCCCTCTATTTATAGTAAGCTGAGGAGGATGACTTCAATGATTTCCGATTTTCGACAGTTGAGGGAAACTGTCATGGATATTGAGGAAGAGGAGGCTGAAAACAGAAAGTCCTATGGCCAGAATAGGCGGACTTTTGGGGGGTATTCTGAGACCAAGCCCGCTACTGCCGAGGTCGCTACCGTCAAGAACCGGCATTTCTCTAACCTGGGGAAGCCGTTATCTAAGGTACTTGAGAAGTTGAAGGGACAAGGACTCCTAAAACCCTTAGAGCCTAAACCACTTCCAGATCCTATCCCACCCAACCTTAACCTAAGCTTGTATTGTCACTTCCATCAAAGGAGAGGCCACGAAACTGACAGCTGCACCCGCCTTAGGCATGAAATCCAAAACCTCATTGATGCTCACAAAATACCTGACCCAGAAAGAGAACAACCCAACGCATACAGAAATCCCCTACCCAACTACATGATCAACTCCGGCCTACCCGAAACCCTTGTCCTTCAAACTCTCAACCACTCAGCTTCATCCATAGGAGTATGGGATGACAACGGTGGAGAACCATAGGCCAAGAAAGAAGGCAATGTTGCGAATGTTGAAATCATCCCTCCTAGTTTATTTGATCATGCATTTTAATATAGACATTGACTTGGTCTACATGTTCGAATCATTTTCTTTAAATAATAATAAAGACATTATTTCGCTGAATCTCTTCTACAATATGAGTATATTTGAGAAAAACATTCAACATTGGCACTATGAAATCCAGTGATGTTTAGAACACGGGGAATCTTCGGGAACAACAACAGTACAGTCAGTTTCAGAAATGAATCAGTATCAGTTTAGGGATGAGTCCCAGGGCCGAGGCCCGCATCAGTATCAGCTTGGGGGCAAGGCCCACATCAGTTCATCATCAGTATCAGTCTGGGGGCGAGGCCCATATCGGTCTCGGTCTGGGGGCGAAGCCCATGTCAGCATCAGCTCTGCCGGGTATGGCATTCTGGGGGGCGAGGCCCACATTGGTTCAGTATTAGTTCTACCGGGTATAGTACTCTTGGGGCGGGGCCCACATCATTATCAGCAACGGTTCGAAATGGACCATCATCTCATCTCGCCGAAAATGGCACTCCGAAAATGGAGCACGGTTCGAAATGGACCATCATCTCATCACTTGCCAAAAATGGCACTCCGAAATTGAAGCACTGTTCAGAAATGGACTAAGGAAGGCCTAACCCATCGGAATATAATACATATACATGCATACATGCATACATACCACATACATGCAATGTTTGTTTCGTGTTCGCAGGTTTATAACAGCAAAGACCATCTCATCAAGTAACGGTTCAAAAATGAGCCACAATCTCGTACAGCACAGTTCAGGAAATGGAGCACTTACAACAGACGCCGGAAATGGCACTCCAAAATGGAGCACTTACAACAGACGCCGGAAATGGCACTCCAAAATGGAGCACTTACAACAGACGCCGGAAATGGCACTCCAAAATGGAGCACTTACAACAGACGCCGGAAATGGCACTCCAAAATGGAGCACTTACAACAGACGCCGGAAAGGCACTCCAACAAAAATGGAGCACTTACAACAGACGCCGGAAATGGCACTCCAAAATGGAGCACACACACAGCAGATGCCGAAAATGGCGTTCCAAAATGGAACACACACAACAAATGCCGGAAATGGCGCTCCAAAATGGAGCACATACACGAAAGATGCCGAAGATGGCGCTCTAAAATAGAGCACGGTTCGGGAATGAACCAGAGGTCGCAGCACCTCACCACCAAATCAACGCAACTCAACACATGGTAAGTCAAGTGGCAGCTGGCGAGCCAGGTAAGTGAAAATGCATTGCATAAACTTTGATAGGATTGTCACTGTTGCACATTACACAAGTCCCATCAAAGTGGGGGCGACTGTAGGCATTGCATTTTCGCATGTGAAACCCGATGATGAGTCTCATTTGGAGGCACTACCTTTTGAGTCATGAAAGCCGCGGGAAACGGATATCGGAAGGGGGAATTCAGGATAAACAAGCTCACTGTCTTCGTTGGTGCTGCGTTCGTTACTTCGTTCGAACCTCGTGCAGATTGCGGACGTTCGTGCCGCGTGCGAGGAGGCGTTCGAACGGAGCCGGTAATTCTGGTTTTGCTGCTAGCCTCACGCCCAGCCCATTTAGCTCCCAAAGCCCATAAAACACATCCCAAATTAAATAATTAAATATAAATTAAATATTAAACATTAAAATAAAACATTTAAATCATTTACCAATTAAAAAAAAATAAATAAACTCATGCCTAATATAAATGAATCAAATATATTATATACTAAAACTAAAAATAAGATTTGCCTAATTAAAATCAATCTTAACCAATTAAAGCCAATCACATATTTGACTTCCTAATTCAATAAGATATCCACCAATTTAAAAGTTTTGACTTCCTAATCTAAACAAATTTGTCCCCCCCTCAATCTTTGACTTTCCTTGCTAACACCAAATCATATCCCCTCTTTATGACAAAATCTTCTTGTGACACAAGGCCAACCCTACCTCTTCTCTATATAAACAACCCCTAACCAAGGCCATTCTTCTCTGACAACAATAGAATTCACACCCCAGCTCTCGAATCTCTCTAGCTTATACACACAATTCACACAAATTATAGCAAGAAATCCTAGACATCACAAGCAAATCACACCAAACATCCTCTCTTCCATAGCCGAATCTATCACAAATAACCACCCCTAATCACCACGAAACCAGCCCCTCTAACCTCCATACATCCCGAAATCACACAAACACAGCAGCCCAAATCCTTAAAAAACAGTAACATAAAACTACATAGATAACCTTAAAATAATCACATTTAATTGCACTAAGAACCCACACAACTTGGAATAGTTCTTTGAAAACATTGAAACAGGTAGCCCGTGCAGTGAGCAGCAAAACAGGAGCCGAATAGGAGCAGAACGGAGTTCGAATCGTAAGCAAAGCGGTGAAACAGTGAGCTAGGACGTTGAACCAGCAGACCAGAAAAGTTGCGGAGCTTTTACCCCCTTTCGATCTTCGTGGAACGTGAGTCCGAGAGACGGCTTAAAAGGTTAGACCTGAGGGTATCTTTCACATTTATTCTCATTTTTACTTTCCGGTCATTTATTTTGATTATATTTTCTGTATTTGTGGTACCATTGTGTGTATGAGGTATGTTGTGGGTATTGGATGAATGAGAGAGGTGTCAACTCTCGCGGTATATCGGATGGAAACCCGGACATAAATTTCATAGCCGATTCCGAATGGACGGTAATATGATCTGTACTCGGGCCACAATTCCACGTACCGCTTGGGTAAACGACACCATCTTTCTTTGTTGTGTTGCTCTTGTTTATTTAGTTTGTTTTACCTAAACTCAATATGTCGTTAGTTATGCATGATTCAACCAAGCGCATGGGCTTAGTGAGTTAGTCCAAAGGTCCTCCATTTAGGAGACAAAGAGCCGAAAAGGCCACCTTCGTGACACTACTTCGCCGCGTCGGTTGATGTATGTTCGGTTGGACGCGAGATACGTTCAATCGGGCATACTTAGTTTGATATTGTTATCTTTATTTTTGTATGTATAAGTCAATCGAGTGCATGGGCTTAGTAAGTGTGCTGTGAGATCCCCTATGGGGAGGGGCTAAAAGCCCTTTACCACGATGCTTTGCCGCGCCGGTTGATGTGTGTTCAGATTGGATGTAAGATATGTTCAATCGGGCATACTTGGTTGATATGATTGGTTCTATTCTTGTATGTGTGATGTGACGCGCATGGGCTTAGTATGTTGGTCTAAAGGTCCTCTCTTTGAGAGATCAAGAGCCCCAAAAGGTCACCTTTACGGCAGTGCTTCGCCGCGCCCTTTTATTTTCTGTATTGCATCATATTTCATGCATCAGGTCCGTGTCCGTTCGAACGCGTTTGCAAACGCAACTCGAACGTGCATACATTTTGCCTTATCATGCATCAGGTCTCCTTTCGTTCGAACGCGTTTACGAACGCTACTCGAACGTGAGTATTCTGTTTCATTTCCGTTCGAACGCGTTAACAAACGCCATACGAACGTGAGCATTCTGTTTCATTCCCGTTCGAACGCGTTTACGAACGCTACTCGAACGTGAGCATTCTGTTTCATTTCCGTTCGAACGCGTTTACGAACGCTACACGAACGTGCACACACTGAACTGAGTCTGTCTTATTATATTCATGCATATTGCCTATTGGTTGATCTTTCTTATACAATGTGTCGATGTATTACCATTCATATGCTCGTGTCATGATAACATTTGGGTATTATTTCTTGCGGTATATCGGATGGAAACCCAGACGTAAATTCCGTAGCCGATTCCGAATGGACGGTAGTGCGGTCTGTACTTGGGCTACAATTCCACGTACCACTTGGAAAAGTGCCCATACGTGTGCTTGTATGGTTACCATGTGTGCTTGTATGGTAATATGTGTGCTTGTGTTTTTCCTGAATATGATATGCAAGTAAAGATGTATGTTAGTTGCTATCTTGATATATGTTAAGCATGCAATCTTATATATGAAATACACGTATATTTAGGCGCATATTTTAATTTATAAATGTGACTTTAGAAGCATGATACCCCTAGAAATAATTGTTACTTCAGCTTGTTTAAATTATTATATAAATCCTTTCATTACAAGTGACATAAGTAAGGGACCATTCCGAACCCAACGGTTTGAGGTCTTCCCTTGCGAGGGGTGAGTGCGGCCTTAAATCTTTGTCCCGGTTCACACCGGGTGGCGACTCCATGTTATGTACTTCCCAACTAGGCCGCGAGCCTAGGAACGGCGTCGCCCAGATTTCTGTGTCCCACACCCACCCTGCCCGAGCGAAGTTGCGTGTTGGATTGTCCGACTTAAATTTGGAATTAAGTGGGGCCTACAACTTACATGCAAAATGTCTACACTAGTGATGGAAGTTGTTATTAGTTGAGAAAAGCTTAGATTGCTTTTTGACACACTCAAGCTAATTCCAACACACAAACTAAGTATATATTAATTTGGTCAACTTTGGAAGTAGGAACAAGTTACTATTCACAGCAAACAAAAACTCTCTTCTTCTCTCCCTAGCCATGGCCGAAACTTGCTTCTCTTGGAGGGCAAAATTTTCTTTCAATTTTTTTGTTCTTGCTAGCACATAATGGAGTGAATCAATGTGATAGGGAAACTCACCCAAGGGTTTAGAACTCTATTCCAAGCTTGGAGCTTCATCTTCAACAAAGAAAAAGTTTTGAAACTCATCCAATCAAAGTAAGTTTTTCCGCAACTCCTCTTTGTTTTTCACACCCAAATCACTCTTGGCATGTTCTAGGAACACTAACAATGATATCAGAGCCTCCTAAGTTTGATTTGAAAATCTAGGGTTCATGACTTTAATTTGGGATTTTATGCTTAGAGCTTGATTTTGCCTAAATTGATGAGTTGGTTGAGTTTATATGATGTTGAATTGGATTTGTATATCATTAGATTTGTGATAAATTGATTAGATCAAAAATTCCCAAAATCCATGCTTGGCCGAATGTATCCCCTAGGTTGCTCATGGTGATTTTTTAAAAATTAACAATTGGATGTGTTGATGGCATGAATTGTATGTTAAATGTTGATTTAATTAGATTGAAATCAAATTCCATGATGAATTCTTGCCTTTGTCGTAAGCTATATAGCATGTAATAGATTGATTTTTCTTCAATTTATGTTGGACATGAATTGGAAATGTTGAGCATGATTAAATTGGATTAATTAGTATTTTGGAAACATTAGATTAATTGATTAATTATGTTAATTGTACTTTAATTAAATTACTATGTAATTTGGAATGATGTGTTATTTAATTTTGTTGTAATTGGGCTTAATGGGCTTGGTTGGGCCAAGTTTGGTTTAGGACAATTAGGTTGGATCCAATTGGGCCTAAAACCATTTCCATAAAGTCCAATATTGACAATTGGGCTTTAAATATTTAATTGGGCCTAATGGGCCTAAATTGATTTGTGGTAAAATGGGTGATTCCTTAATTGGGCCTTGGCATTTAGGTTTGATCCATATATTGGCCAAAGCCCATGCCTTAAGAATTAATTAAAAGCCTATTGGACTTTAATTAAATTGACATTGGATGTTAATTGGGCTTTTGAGACCCAATTGGATTGAATTTGGAATCCAAGTCTAAAAGGCACTATTAAAAATGTAATTATTTAATTTGGAATTAAAATATATTAGTATTGGATACAATTTAAAATTTTAGTTCGATATAATTCAAGAATACGTACTTTGAGTATCTATTCTTAAACGAGTTGGACTCGCGCAAATCAAATCGTTGTTTGAACATTGGATGGGCATTAATTCAAAGTTTAATTAATTGGATTAGATTGATTGAATACCATGTTTTGTGTGAATACTTGGATGTATGAATGAATAATGTATATCAGATGGATATTAGAAGGGTGAGGGCAATTTTGGAAATTGTTGTAATAAATTTAGAATTTATTAAATTGGACCCGCGTGTCCAGCCTATTATCTCCTCATATCATTGTATTTCTCTTCTCACCAATTCCCCTCAATGTAAATGAGGTTTCTTTAGAAGTATTATGTAATTGGGTAGAAGTATGAATAGTGCTAGCGGGAGAGAGGAATTGGGAGATTTTTACTAGGAACAAAGTTTGTTATATATCCATCCGCATATCATTATTAATTTATTTCGCGCCTTATTATGCTTTTAAAATGCATGCTTAAGGGTGTAAGATGAGACCTAATTAAAGATAATAAATTGGTTGCCAATTTACGCGAAAAATCCTCATCAAATATTAAGCGTTTTTCCTTCCATTGAGTGATTCTCTCTCAAGATCCAAGATCGACATTGGTTTGTTGGCCAAAGTCAAGACCTTTGTCCATCACGGATGTGTTTGAATCACGAAATCTTTGTTCCATATCGTACGTCTTGGGCAAGTTGTGATTTGTTGGCCAAAGTCAATGTCACTTCTTGTTCATCGACCTCGATTACGAAGTTTTCCCACTGTCAATGGGTCACGCTTAACTGGTTTCATTAAGCTTGTTGAGCCAAAGCCAAGGCTTAGTTGATTCAGAGGAAAAAGGTTAGGAAATATATTGGATATATTTACATATATAGGATATATGTTTCGGACTTGGAGGTCTACCTACTGGATCTAGGAATTGGATGGGATCCAATTGATCTTAGAGATCAACCTAGTTAAGTTTCATACAACTTATTGGCCAAAGTCAAGGTTGTGTGTTATTTAACGGGATCCTAGCCCACTAGGAAACTAGGTTTCTCGAGTACTCCACATAGGGTTAGAGGCTCGCCAAAAAATAGTGGGAGGTAAGTATTAAATTTGCAATCTCGTTTAAATACTTGCCAATACGCACTCATTTCATTTTTCGTCATTAATTATTTATAAATATATTAGTTAGACTAATATTCAATTGTTGTTTTAATTGAACAGTTGGACTGTATTCAAACTACTTCATTTATAGTTGGTTATATAGTTGGACTATAGTAATCATTACATTTGATTGTACCCGAAATCATTGATTGGATAGTTGGACTATAGCAATCAATATATCTGAAAGATTAGCGTCAAAAGACATAATCCTAGGTGAAAAATGTCTTTTACGGCTTTAATTTTCATATTAGGAAATGAATCTCAGGATAGTCATGGGAGTTGAGAAGTTACTCTATTGGATAGAGAAACCTCTCGGGCCTGAGCCCGGAGTTGAGCAAATAGTAGAGCATGAGCTTAGGAAGACTCATCGTGATGATAACTTTAGTGCTCAATCCATCATGCTTGCCGCAATGACTCCTTAATTTCGTTGTCAGAACAAAGGATTGGATCCATATAGTACGATGTTGAAATTGAAGGATCTTCACATATCTAATCTTAGATCTCAGAAGTATGAATTCCAAAAGAAGTTATTTCGCTCGCGTATGTCAGAGGATACATCTGTCAAGCACTAGGTGTTATAGATGATTGCTGACATCGAACAGCTAGGTTAGCTGGGCATTACCTACGAGGTCGAGACTTCCATAGATTTGATCTTATCGTCTCTACCGAATGCTGGGGCGGGTTCATAATGAACAAAGAGAAAACTATTGGGGAGTTAATGACTATGCTCAAGTGGCAGAGCCAGAGCTTCCAAAAGGGCAAGAAGCGCAAGGCGTATCTTACTTCGACATCCCATAAGGCCAAGGCTTGGCCGAAGGCTTCTAAGGGTGTGAAGAAAAGGGGCAAATGCAAAATCGTTATAATCTTCTGGGAAGACAAATGACATATCCCAAGATGTCTGCCTAAATTGTGGCAAACGGGGTCACTGAAAGCGTGACTACCGTATGGACAAGGCAGACATGAAGGAAGTGAAGACGGGCAAGGCTCCGACTTTAGGTATGTTTGTTATTATAATAAACTTATCCACTACTAATTTTGAAAATTGGATTTTTAATATTGAATGTGGTACATAAATATGTACTAATGTGCGGGATCTGCTGATTAGCAAGACACTAACTTCAGATGAGATCGACCTATGAGTCGGAAACAAGACATGAGTCGTTGTTTTGGCCGTAGAAACCTAAGTTTTGGAACTGCCCTTTGGGCATGTACTTAATTAGGAGACTGTTATAATGTATCTAGTTTGATAGGAACATTATCTCTGTATCTAGTTTAACCTGTTGCAGGTATACCTTTATGTTCCAGAACACTAGGTGTTTTATTTATAAAGAAGATATTGAGATATACACATTAGATGTGAATAACAGTATTTATATTTTGAATATAAACAAATCTCAAACTATAATATGACAAACAAAAGCTCAAACTGAATAAATCTGTTGAGACTTAAAAGTGGCTGCATTGTTGTCTGGGACACATTAATAAGACTCGTATATCCACACTTTCGAAGAGTGGATACTAGGAAGGATTTGATTCTAATTCAAATGATGTCTACGAATCTAGTTTATTAGGCAAAGTGCCTAAAATACCTTTTACTTGGTAAAAGTGCAAGTGCCACCGATCTGTTAGCCCTCGTTCATAGTGACGTAAGTGGGCCCATGTCTAACTAGGCTAGATGTGGATATGAATACTTCGTAACTTTTACGGATGTGGCATCGCGTTACGGTTATGTGTATCTTATGAAACACAAGTCAGGAACTTTTGAGTAATTCAAAGAGTTTCGACACGAAGTAAGAAAACAGACCGGTAAAAGTATTAAAAACATTACGGTCGGACTATAATGTAAAATACTTAAACATATGAGTTTCAAGATTACTTGAAAGAGTATGGTATTCTTTCACAGTGGACTCCTCTCGGGTCACCTCAATTTGACGTTGTGTCCAAATAGAGAAACCGAACTTTGTTGGACATGGTAAGGTTAATGATGAGTCGCTCTGAGGTACCAATTTCCTTCTGAGGATACGCATTAAACAGTGCAATACTTATTTTGAATAAGGTTCCATGAAAATCTGTTAGACCTACTTCATATTAGATATGAACAGGAAATAAACCGAGTTTCTCATTCCAGAAGATTTGGGAATGTTGGGCATACTCTAAACGTTTGGATGATACCAAACTAGAACCCAAATCGGATAAGTGCCTATTTGTAGGTTGTCCTATGGAAACCAAAGTATAGTACTTATACAACTTACAAGAGAATAATGTAATTGTTGCTCTCCATGCGGCTTTCCTAAGAGGAATTCCTATATGCAGTGATAAGGGGAGGAAAGTAAAACTCGATGAAAATCGGAGTAATACTGTTCCAGGCACCAAGTCCTCACGGAACACCAACAGTTCATCAGGGATGAAATTGTACCAGTAATCTTCGAATACACAAGAACCGCGTAGGTCAAAGAGAGTCAGAAAACAACCTAAGAGGTATGGGTTTCTGATCTCACCTCATGTAGACATTAGTCTTATTGAGGATACTGAACCGACTACGTATGAGGAAGTGATACGAGGTATCGACTCCGCTATATGGCAAAGTGCCATGAAGTCCGAAATGGATTCCATGTATACCAACCATGTTTGGACACTGGTTGATATACCAGAAGGCATTGTGCCTATTGGTAACAGATGGGTCTTCATGGTGAAGACAAACATGGATGGAAACATACAAACGTACAAAGGTAGGCTTGTAGTGAAAGGGTATCGTCATCAACATGGTGTCGATTACGACGACACCTTTTACCCATTGCCATGATTAAATCCATTCAGATAATGCTTGCAAGCGCTGCATATTTCGTTTATGAAATATAGCAGATGGACGTCAAAATCGCTTTCCTTAACGGAAACCTATTGGAGGATGTTTTATGTAACATCCTGACGGTTTTTTCGTGCCAAAACATACAAACAAGGTTTGCAAGTTAAATCGATCTATTTATAGATTGAAGCAAGCATAACGTTCTTGGAAATAACGTTTTGATGAGATCATAATGGTATATGATTTCATTCAAAACAAATATGATTCTTGTGTATATAAGAAGGTTAGTGGGAGCGCACTGACAATGAATGTCCTATAAGTTGATGATGTATTGCTTCTTAGCAATAACATTCCCATAATAAAATCGGTGAAAGCTTGGCTTTCATTAAAATTCTCCATGGAATACTTGGGAGAGACAACATTTATTCTATGAATAAGGATCTACTAGGATAGATCTAAAAGTTGTTGGCATTCTTCGAGAACTCGTACATTAAAAGAAACGTACGCGACTTGGTGTCTCATATGCTTTGAGCATATGGAGTCACAATCAGGCCAATCCAGGTGAAGGTCGCTGGATTGATGTTAAGAACATCCTAAGTATCTTAGACGAACTAAAGATGCTTTCTTAAGTTATAGAGAATGAGAACTTGAAGTGACTGGGTTCACCATTGTAAGTTTCCAAACTGATAGAGACGACTTTAAGTCGCAATAAGGGTACATATTAGTTTGAATAACAGAACAGTGAGCTGGAAATCTTCCAAGCAAGATACTATTGTCGAATAAATAACAAAAAGCCTACAGCTGAGGTAGCAAAAGAAGCATTTTGGATCTATATAATCCTAATTGGATTAGATATAGTTCTGTTAGCAGCTGAGCTGGGCGACATCCAGGCTAAGGAACTGCGGTCTCATCAATGATCCAAGTATATACTTCGACTATTTCATCTGATTCGTCAGGATCATACATCGTGGGATGTGATGATCGAATATAAAAACGCATCAGATGAAAACATTGCAAATCACTGACGAAAGCTTTTTCTCGGCAGAAGTTTGTTGAGCGACCAGTACATAGTTCAGGTGTAGGACACTTGAGTGAATTGGCATAGGCCAAGTGGATATTGTTGGACAATTATGACTATAGCATCATTATTTGTACAGAACATGGTGTTTTTGTACAAATTATAACTATAGACACAAGGAATTACTCTTTTTCATTTGTAATTGGATTACCGGGATATATAAATGATAAAAGTGTAGGGGTTTTAGGGGCAGAATCCGGTAACGCAGCGGAAGCGGTGGAAAATCGTATTTTTCGATTTCAAAACTTTTTCTCGGATTAATTAAAAAAAATATTTATTTAACATCCAATAATCAAATTATGAATAAAATTCAAATGAATCATATTCAAGTGAATTTACCGAAATGCCCTTACATTGGTATTTTGTCCATTTTAGTCCGAAATTGATCTAATCAATTTTGAATGATTCTAAATCATTTCTAAGATGAACTTAGCATGTTCAAAACATCAAAACACCAAAAAACACAAAATCCCCAAAGTTTGACTCTTTGGCCGAATGCACCTCCAAGGTGCCATTTGTGCACTTTGTCATTTCATGCATCAAAACACATCAAGATGTAATCCAATGAACATGAAACTTTATATGCATCATATCACACCAAATACACAACATATATGAAAAGCCCCAAATTTGGAATTGGTCATGAACCCTAATTTTTCAATTTCTTCAAATTGGACAAATTAGACCAAATTGGTTAAATCAATTACTTTAATCATCTTTCTTCCATCCAATCAAAGTCTCAACACAATGAAACAACTCAAGATCAAATCTAGGTCATCTAAGAGTGGGTCAACAACTCTAGATTAGCAACAAGGTTTCCAAAACCTTAAAAGAACGCTTATAACTACAATAGTCACAACTTCTTCCTTCATACATGCTCAACACTTCCATCAAAACTTCCATAAAAAAAAACACAGGAATAAAGAAAGAAATAACATAAGAACATCATATGTTAAAGCCTAGATCCTAAGGAACATTTTCCTTTCTAATAGCAAGTTGGAAAAACTCACTAAAATCCAAGCTTTCTTTGATTTCTTCTTTCTTTCTCACAAGCTTCCTTTGCTTCCATTAATGGAGTTTTTCTTTAAAGTGTATTAGGTTATGAAATGAAATGAAAAATGAAAACATTATATACTTGTGCACAATTCTTCCTTGGCCGAAATTGTGTAAAGCATATACATCAATTTCATTTCAATTTCATTTCAGTTAATTGCTTACTTAATACAAATATCTAATAACAACTTTATAGATATTTAATTAAGTCAACAAATGCAACTTAGAAAAAATAACTCTTATATTTATAAGTGTATGGCCGAAATTAGCAAGAAATAAAGGAAAAAGATATTTTCATTTTTCAAACAATTTTGAACAAATATCTTAAGAAGTCAAAATCAATTTGACAACCTTTTCCTTTAATGTAAAGTCAAACATTTACACTTATAATCATTTCCTAACTTTATCATTTGGTGATATATTTATATTTTAATATATTAATCATTTAACAATTAAATAATTAAATAATTAATTAAATACAAATATATCAAATATATGTATTATATTTACTTTAAATATCTCAAATACATATATTGATGATATATGTCAAATACCTTTATTTGACTATTTATTAATGTGTATTTAATAATATCATATATTAATAAATACACATTAATTAGGAAATGACGGTTCGGCCCGTTCGCATGTATTTTTCGTTTTTAACGTTTAAACGATTTATAAATAATCATCATTATTCATAAATGTTGCTCTAGTGCTCTACGAGTATGTTTCATTATTGAGACTCTCTAGATTCAGGTATATCCGTCACGAAATCCAATTTCATGTCCATAATCTATCCACCCGTAGATTATGACGATCACGGATAAACTAGCTGAATCATACAGGTCGAGGTCATTGCATACGTATAATCTCCGTCACAGGTATCCAGATAATCCCAGAGATATAGATGTAAACGTCAAATCTCTATAGGTATTATCTCGTCGACGTATCTATTAGCAATCTCTAAATAACACTCGGAACTTACTTCCGATGTATACTGTGGCCACAGATTTAACAGACTGCTAATATATATGGACTACCTATGCTCTGTACACAGAACTGACGGATCCTATCTTGACACACACAGGATATCCTGAGGATCGATCCACACCCAACGAACAGGCGGAGGTCTGATCTAAATAGATCGGTGACGTGACTGCCATCTAAGTGTGGAGGATGTCTCATACATCCACAGTGGTGTCTCAAGTCGAAGGACCACTATGCTACTCAACCCGAGAAGATTCTTATTGACGTTGGTGTACCATCCATTAAGAATCTTCGGTGAGCCGTTCAGTGTTTATCCACTATAAACACCTACACGTCTATACGAGTCTCCCTAGACTCATGGTTCATTGGGATAAACCATCGGACCAAGTCTCGATATACGACATGTACTGGTCTCAACGGATTTGACTAACCGACCCGTGTTAGCAAATCTTGACCAGGAACTATGTTTGATAATATTCATATAGCAGTGACACTTCCCAATGTCAATTAAACTAACTTTGTAACTGTGTACTGCATTATATATTATCGGGCCTTTGTCTAATATATACATATCACTAAACCACATTTAGTTTCAATCTAATCGTAATCAGATCGAATACGTATATAAGAACAAGAGGTGCAACCATAAATAAGTAATATTATGGAATAAGGGGATGTTCGTATTCATGAATCAGACATAAATACGGCCGGATTGGCGCTCTGAGCACCAACCCCAACAATTTCTCCCACTTGCTCTAGTGCCAATCCACGGTATCATATACTCATCTCAATGTGCATCGTATGCACATGGCCCTCAAAAGCTCACCCAGTACTTAAGAGGTAGGCAACAAAAACAAGTCCGCTATGACATATTGAGTTTGTCAAACAAACTCCATCGTTTCCCATAGTCAGCATCATTCATATTTTGTAGAATCTAGATTATACATTAATATGACTCTGATGCTACATCAGTATTGTGCTACAGCTACTGAGTTGTCCAAGTATTTAAGGATCAAATCCAAAATACTATGAAGACAACCGCAAGCACAATAACAATTCAAAACTTCTATTTTATAAGGTCACTATGCAACTTCATAAGTCAATACTTCATAAGTTGCATTTAATTCCACTAAAAGTAGAATCCTTCGTGACACTCCCACTGCATCTTTTCTGACTCTTTATGACGTAGACTGTCTAACGTCATAATTAGTCTCAAAACTAATATGACCCTAATGGTTGCAGACTATATTCTCCATGAATTAGAAACTCGTTCTTAATATCTCAAAGATCACAAAGAACGTGTTTCAAGATCCATCATATGGTCTATAGGATGTCAAAATAACTCGTAACAATTACGATTAAATCGACATCGATAATCGCATATAATAAAGTATTCACTATGTCATCATCAAATGATACATAATTGATTAGACATTCTAATCAATATCTCTTTCGAAAAAGGAATCATCCTTTACGAAAGATGAATACTATGTATAAGACATACAATAACTGTCGAACAGTTATACTAACTGTCATACAGATAGCCTTGTTATGTCCTTCATTAGATCATATCTAATGTACGACTAATAGGAGTATCTCACAAGTCTCAAGTTTCATATCATATATAAAACTTTATATCAAATAACAGAGACTACTCCCACTGCTTTTCACGGAGTAAAGAAGACTTAGGTAAATCTTTTACCTCACAAACATCTCATTATTACTATAATAATGATAATGTCGTTTAGGATATATAACACTAGAAAGTAATTGTACGCTCCCACTAACCCTTTTATCACATATGTATTCTATATACTTTGACAAGATCAGACAATCTGACGATACAAAAATAGAGAACACATATTTCTGGAAGACTTATCCGAGTCTACAATAGGCTCTAGTAAGCTAGCACACTAAACTGCGATCTCAGCAGAACACAAACTCTAGGGCCATTTCAGAATGAACTCTTCAAATAAGGAAATCACAACTGATCTCTTATCTGAATAAGTCATCCAAAAACGCCACTTTGCATTCTTTAGCTAAAATATACAGTTTATTATCAACATTAACCAATATATCTTTAATTGTTCATTTAGTGTGACTAGAGATAAGTTTTCTCAGAATCTACAATAGATTGCTGAGTATAACTTTTCTCACTGTCATACTGTAAAGGTCAAACCTTTAATAAGCTCACAATGCTTTCGCTGCGCAAACAATTAGCACATATCATGAACTAATTCATAATGAAAGCTTAATCAAGTTCAAAACTTGATCGTAGTAAGCTATGAACAATCTTAGATCTATGGTTCAATGGTGAACTTCCAGAATCGATATCAAATATCGCTTCCATTATAAGTTATAGGATAATTTTTCTTCAGTAAGAAAACAACGGAACCATTAAGTATCAAATACTCGTGAATGATTCTGTTATCCTATTGGACTTGTACGGAAGATGTATAAGGGTTGTTTCATCTTATTAATTACGTAGTTCCATTTATAATTTATCATTCTCACATTTGACTTCAATAAGTCAAGTCTTTTCTACAATAGTTAACATCTGATGTTACACACCAAGTAATAAAACGATTTTATTACTTAGAATCGTAGGAAAGATATTCTATTAAATAGAATACAATATTCTATTAAACAGAATAAACGATAAACTTTTACTTATACCTCCGAGGTGTAAGTAATTTCCATTATATAACTATTATATAAAAGAAAGATTCAAATCTCAAACTTTTCAAGATTCAAATTTTCTACCTATACATATCATATATGTAACTGTAAAATAATGGAACATTAATTAAAGAGATGAATTAGTGTTACTGGAGTATAACCCCAAGAGTATTGAAACTAATTCGGTAACATTCAATATCAAACGAATCAAATCATATAAGATTCGATTGCTCCCACTACTCAATTCCATCAAGATGGAATCGTGGAAGAATAATATTGAATATGAATCATATTCACTGAATAACCTTAGAACTAATTGCTTTAAATTCAAATGTTTGATCGTATCAAAGATCTTTGAACAGTTCAAAGACATGTAATGAATTTTAGGATCAAGTTTTCAAAATACTTTAGATTGAATATATTTGAACAAGTCAAAAATGTTCAATCTACGTTTCATCAGAACAGATTGAAAGTTCTTGATACTTTCAAGACTTTCAATATGTGTTCCTTCAGAAACACGTAACTAAGTTATGACAATTCATCAACTAAGTTACGAAATAAAGAAAACTACCTTAAGCAATTATTATTTATTAAACTACATACATCCAATGTATCAGTTAAATAAATTTGGTGGTCCAATGACAATCATTGGTTAAACGAGATCTTAATCACTTTCCTGAATACAATATTCATTAAATGGATAAGGAGGATGTGTGGTGTGATCTAGTATCAAACCATCCTTTACCATACGGATAAGCATCCAATACTTAAGTGATTAAATTCATAAAGCACCGTTCTAAATTATTTACTTTACCGAATAATTTTTCTTAATGTTTATCTCTACGTCAATGACACTACTAGTTATTATAAAATATGTAACAATTGTTTATAAAGAACAAGTGACTATCCAATAGTCGCAAGTTCCGATATCAAATATCAAAACAATCGTTAACCAATATTTCAAATAACTAGACGGGAGATCTGGTATCCAATACCTATAGTTGTAGTATTGTGAAAATCGATATTTTCTATACACAAATATACGCATCTCCTTTCTTTAGCTTTACTATTTGCATTCAACTATTCACAACAATTGTAAATAACTGATTAGCAAATTGTGTCAGACACATTACCTCTAAAGGTAATTAAAGCTTAGAAACGTCATTACTAGATAAACAAATACCTAATAGGGCTTTCTAAATGCCAGTCAAGAATCTCGAGACATGAACTAATTCAAGTCAATTCTTACTGCATAAGAAACTATTGTCTCTAAAGTATATATCCTAAAAAGGATATCTATCTAGATTATCTATCATGACTTAGAAACTAAGTCATTAACCATCTTTATTTTCAAGAAAATCGGAACAACAGTTCCCGATGGTTTAGACTAATCTAATAATATCCTAGTCTATTAGTATCTAGAACCTATTCTAGAATAACTGCAACCAAGAGTCTAGTCAGATAACATATCAAAATATGTGTGCAGTAAAAAAAAAGTTTAATTCTATCTACAATAGAATAAGGAAACAAACAAGCGGCAATTTCCATAATAACATACACTGCCTAAGTTATGGAATATTTTAAACTTAGCAGTGCCTCCCACTATTTTTACGTAATGCCGTAATCCCCAACGGAAAGACGAGAATTCAATAATTAAATCGAATTCCATAATGGGAAGAGGACCCCATGAATATATTTCGACTCACAGCAGAGGCACGGTCTCGCCGACGTATATTCACAGGTAGACAACTAATTGTCAATCACTCACTAGTGACTCCAAGGTTCCGGTCCTGGCCGTTTCTCGTTGTCGCTGCGAAGGCAGGCCCACAAGGAGACGTACCAAGGTTAAACTTGTCAATGATAAACTCAAGTTACTTGCGTAACCCTGACAGCTAGGGCACGTTCAGGATTCCGCTTTCGCTTGAATTTATCTAGTATCTAATATACATTCGGCATAAATAAATTTCTATCAGCTACACCCTCACAGCAGAGGCACGGTCTCGGATGTAGTCAACGAAAAGATATTATAAACCGTATTGACAAGACGGACCAAGAAACAAGTATTCCAAATACTAGTACTTACTTTAAAACCTTATTAAGCGGGGATATTCCATTAAGTGTCATACACCCTAAATCTAATCAAATTAGATTATAACATGCATGTATAAAGTCAAGAAAACATGATTAAACATTGAATAAAACAAGCTAATCATTTATGGAGGCCTAGAATCAGACTCGCTCTGATACCATTTTGTAGGGGTTTTTTGGGCAAATCCGGTAACGCAGCGGAAGCGGTGGAAAATCGTATTTTCCGATTTCAAAACTTTTTCTCGGATTAATTAAATAAACATATTTATTTAATATCCAATAATCAAATTATGAAATAAAATTCAAATGAATCATATTCAAGTGAATTTACCGAAATGCCCTTACATTGGTATTTTGTCCATTTTAGTCCGAAATTGATCTAATCAATTTTGAATGATTCTAAATCATTTCTAAGATGAACTTAGCATGTTCAAAACATCAAAACACAAAAAACACCAAAATCCCCAAATTTGACTCTTTGGCCGAATGCCCCTCCAAGTGCCCATTGTGCATTTGTCATTTCATGCATCAAAACACATCAAGATGTAATCCAATGAACATGAAACTTTATATGCATCATATACACACCAAATACACAACATATATGAAAAGCCCCAAATTTGGAATTGGTCATGAACCCTAATTTTTCAATTTCTTCAAATTGGACAAATTAGACCAAATTGGTTAAATCAATTACTTTAATCATCTTTTTCCATCCAATCAAAGTCTCAACACAATGAAACAACTCAAGATCAAATCTAGGTCATCTAAGAGTGGGTCAACAACTCTAGATTAGCAACAAGGTTTCCAAAACCTTAAAAGAAAGCTTATAACTACAATAGTCACAACCTTCTTCATCATACATGCTCAACACTTCCATCAAAACTTCCATCAAAAAAAACACAAGGAATAAAGAAAGAAATAACCTAAGAACATCATATGTTAAAGCCTAGATCCTAAGGAACATTTTCCTTTCTAATAGCAAGTTGGAAAAACTCACTAAAATCCAAGCTTTCTTTGATTTCTTCTTTCTTTCTCACAAGCTTCCTTTGCTTCCATTAATGGAGTTTTTCTTTAAAGTGTATTAGGTTATAAAATGAAATGAAATGAAAACATTATATACTTGTGCACAATTCTTCCTTGGCCGAAATTGTGTAAAACATATACATCAATTTAATTTCAATTCATTTCAATTTAATTTGATCAACTTAATACAAATATCTAATAACAACTTTATTGATATTTAATTAAGTCAACAAATGCAACTAAGAAAAATATAACTCTTATATTTTAAGTGTATGGCCGAAATTAGCAAGAAATAAAGGAAAAAGATATTTTCATTTTCAAACAATTTTGAACAAATATCTTAAGAAGTCAAAATCAATTTGACAACCTTTTCCTTTAATGTAAAGTCAAACATTTACACTTATAATCATTTCCTAACTTTATCATTTGGTGATATATTTATATTTTAATTATATTAATCATTTAACAATTAAATAATTAATAATTAATTAAATACAAATATATCAAATATATGTATTATATTTACTTTAAATATCTCAAATACATATATTGATGATATATGTCAAATACCTTTATTTGACTATTTATTAATGTGTATTTAATAATATCATATATTAAATACAAATACACATTAATTAGGAAATGACGGTTCAGCCCGTTCGCATGTATTTTTCGTTTAACGTTTAAACGATTTATAAATAATCATCATTATTCATAAATGTTGCTCTAGTGCTCTACGAGTATGTTTCATTATTGAGACTCTCTAGATAAATCCAATTTCATGTCCATAATCTATCCACCCGTAGATTATGACTATCATGGATAAACTAGCTAAATCATACAGGTCAAGGTCATTGCATACGTATAATCTCTCCGTCACAGGTATCCAGATAATCCCAGAGATATAGATGTGAACGTCAAATCTCTATAGGTATTATCTCGTCGACGTATCTATTAGCAATCTCTAAATAACACTCGGAACTTACTTCCGATGTATACTGTGGCCACAGATTTAACAGACTGCTAAATATATATGGACTACCTATGCTCTGTACACAGAACTGACGGATCCTATCTTGACACACACAGGATATCCTGAGGATCGATCCACACCCAACGAACAGGCGGAGGTCTGATCTAAATAGATCGGTGACGTGACTGCCATCTAAGTGTGGAGGATGTCTCATACATCCACAGTGGTGTCTCAAGTCGAAGGACCACTATGCTACTCAACCCGAGAAGATTCTTATTGACGTTGGTGTACCATCCATTAAGAATCTTCGGTGAGCCGTTCAGTGTTTATCCACTATAAACACCTACACGTCTATACGAGTCTCCCTAGACTCATGGTTCATTGGGATAAACCATCGGACCAAGTCTCGATATACGACATGTACTGGTCTCAACGGATTTGACTAACCGACCCGTGTTAGCAAATCTTGACCAGGAACTATGTTTGATAATATTCATATAGCAGTGACACTTCCCAATGTCAATTACAAACTAACTTTGTAACTGTGTACTGCATTATATATTATCGGGCCTTTGTCTAATATATACATATCACTAAACCACATTTAGTTTCAATCTAATCGTAATCAGATCGAATACGTATATAAGAACAAGAGGTGCAACCATAAATAAGTAATATTATGGAATAAGGGGATGTTCGTATTCATGAATCAGACATAAATACGGCCGGATTGGCGCTCTGAGCACCAACCCCAACAAAAAAGTCCATATGATTAGTACCGGATTAATAAGATATTAGACAGTATTAACCACGTAAGGTTAATCATTAAAATATCCCTAGTCGTAGTATTATCGAGATTCGGGAATCGATAATGCGGACTAGGCTAGATTACACTGTGCGGTTATGGAAGCGTTAACGATATAGTTTCATATCATTTGGGTATTGGATTACTCATGCAAGTGTAATTGGTTTCTGTTTACCGATGGTCGGGGAAACAGCTTCGCTTTGGATAGACCCCTTTGGAATCCCATTGGTAGTTGACTAGGTCTATGAGAATCACAACCAGGGTTAGGTGTATTTGGTCTTAACCTGAGGACTTGCATCGCTAATACTGGCGATAATAGTTATGCTTTGGTTTTGGTCGTCACGGCTTTTTTTTAACAAGTTCTGTGTACGCCTCTCTGGGTCTATTTGAGAAATCGTATTATATTGGGTGTAATGTCAAGATGGAAGTATCACTTCAGTCATATGAAGATGATGATCACGCAGGGATACGAAACTTTTTACTCTTAAGTACTGCTTCATCGGGATAATATTACTAGGTCACGATTATCCGCTTTTAGAGACTAGTTGCCATTGACCCCAGCCATGCTTGTGACAATCCGATACTGGATCGTAATACGCAATACTACGTATACTACGTCTAACAAAGATTATATATTCCTTTAAAGAATATTTTTGGAGAATTCGGTAGGCACGGTGCTTTGCTAGAAGCCAACCATGTCTTGTAAATCGGTAAGAATGTGTACCGGGTACGCACGTATTCGGATAGTCCGATGACCGTATTTACTGCCAACATATCCAGGGATCTCTTGGGTCACTTCCTGAAGATTCACCGATGACATTTGACTCGAACAAGAATTAATCTGGGATTGAATTATGAGAGAGAAAATTAATCTGGGATATTTACAGCAATAAATTAATCTGGGATAATTACCAAAGAGTAAATTAATCTGGGATTAATTACCAAAGAGAGCTGGGATTAATTACCAAAGAGAAAATTAATCTGGGATTAATTGTGTCAAGAATTAATCTGGGATTAATTCGACTAGAAGAGAGAACGCGATTAATTTGGAATTAATCGGTAAAGTAAATTAATAGTTAAATTGGATTTTACTATTTAATTTATTTAAATGGGCTAAAATAAGACATTAGATATATTAATTGAAATTATATTTCAATGCGAAATTAAAATTGGATTTTAATTTGTGCGAACGAATTAATTTTGAATTAATTCGTAAGTGACGTACAAAATAATATTGCGAGGCATTATTATTTAATTAAATTTGATTTAATAAAGTCGCAACGGCAAATTTTTTTAATTCAGAATTAAACGAACCCGGGCTCGAGCGAAGTTGCGTGTTGGATTGTCCGACTTAAATTTGGAATTTAAAGTGGGGCCCACCAACTTACATCAAATGTCTACACTAGTGATGGAAGTTGTTATTAGTTGAGAAAAAGCTTAGATTGCTTTTGACACACTCAAGCTAATTCCAACACACAAACTAAGTATATATTAATTTGGTCCACTTTGGAAGTAGGAACAAGTTACTATTCACAACAAACAAAACTCTCTTATTCTCTCTCTAGCCATGGCCGGAACTTTATTCTCTTGGAGGGCAAAATTTTCTTTCAATTTTTGTTCTTGCTAGCACATAAAGGAGTGAATCAAGGTGATAGGGAAACTCACCCAAGGGTTTAGAACTCTATTCTAAGCTTGGAGCTTCATCTTCAACAAAGAAAAAGTTTTGAAACTCATCCAATCAAAGTAAGTTTTTCCGCAACTCCTCTTTACTTTTCACACACAAATCACTCTTAGACGATATTTGCATGTTCTTGGAACACTAACATATGCCTTGTACATAGGACTGGCAGATAATATCTGATACTCACAGGATATCATAAGCATGAGTCCACACCCATTGAACATATAGAGGTCTGATCTAAATAGATCGGTGACGTGACTGCCATCAAAATATGGAGAATATCTCATATATCCACAGTGGTATTTCAAGTCGAAGGACCACTATGTTATTCGACTCAAGAAGATTCATATTGACGTTGGTGTACCATCTATTGGGAAATCTTCGGTGAGTCGTTCAGTGTTTATCAAATAAACACCTACACGTCTATATAAGTCTCTCAAGACTTATGGTTCATTGGGATAAACCATCGGACCAAGTCTCGATACACGACATGTACTGGTCTCAGTGGATTTTACTAACCGACCTATGTCACTAAATCTTGATCAAGAACTTTATTTGAGAATATACAACTTATAGTAACACTTCCCAATGTCAATTACAAACTAGATTGTAATTGGGTAATACGTTGTAAATCCTTGGGTCTTTGTCTAATATCTACATACAATTAAATCATATTTAGTTTCAATATTGATAGTTATTAGATCGAATACGTATATAAAAACAAGAGGTGAAACCATAAATAAGTAATATTATGGAAAAAACTATTATTCGTATTCATGAATCAGATATAAATACGATTCGAATTGGCGCTCCAAGCACCAACCTTAACAATTTCTCCCACTTTCTCTAATACCAATTTACGGTATCATATACACATCTAAATGTGTATCACATACGCATGGCCCTCAAGAGCTCACCTAGCACTCAAGAGGTAGGCAACAACAAGCCGGTCCGCAATAACATATTGAGTTTGTCCAACAAACCCAATCGTTTCCCTTAGCCAACATCATTCATATTTTGTCGAACCTAAGTTATACATCAATATGACTCAGATGCGACATCAATATTGTGCTATAACTACTGAGTTGTCTAAGTAATTAAGGATCAAATCCATAATACTATGCAGACAACCGCAAGCACAACATTAATATCAAAACTTCTAATCTATAAGGTCATTGTACAACTTCATAAGTCAATACTTCATAAGTTACAACTAATTCCACTTACTCAGTAGAATTTCAGTGACACTCGCGCTGCATCTTTTCTGACTCTTTATGACGTAGACAGTCTAACATCATAATTAGCTCAAAACTAATCTAACCCTAATGGTTTCGGATTATATTCTCCATGAATGAGAAACTCATTCTTAATATCTCAAGATAATAAAGAACATGTTTCAAGACACATCTTACGGTCTATAGCGTATCAAAATAGCTCGTAACAATTACGATTAAATCGATATATTTAATCGCACATTATATATTATTCATTATGACATCATCATATAATGCATAAGATTGACTAGATATTCTGATCAATTTCTCTTTTGAAAAGGGAATCATCCTTTATGAAAGATGAATATTATATATAAGAGACACACTAACAGTCAAACGGTTATACTAAATATCACACATATAGTCTTGTTGTATCCTTTATTAGATCATATCTAATGCAAGACTAATGTGAGTATCTCATAAGTCTCTTAGTTTTATATCAAGTATAAAATTTTATATCGAATATAACAGAGACTACTATCACTGCTTTATTGGAGAAAAAAGACTTAGGTAAACCTTTTACCTCATAAACATCTCATTATTATATTAATAATGATAATGTCGTTATGATATATAATATTAGAAAGAAATTTATACGATCCCATTATCCCTACTGTCACAGATGTATTCTATATGCTTTAATAAAATCAGAAAATCTGACTGATATCAAAATTAGAGAACACAGATTTCTGGAAAGCTCATCAAAGTCTACAATAGACTCTATAAGCTAGTATTCCAAATTACGATCTTAGCAGAATACAAAATCCAGGGTCATTCCAGAATGAACTCTTCAAACAAAGAAATCACAATGGATCTCTTATCCGAATAAACTATTCGAAAACGCCACTTTACATTCCTTAGCCAAAATGCACAATTTAATATTAATATTAACCAATATATCATTAATTGTTCAATTAGTGCGACTAGAGACAAATTTCCTCAGAATCTATAATAGATTACTGAGTATAAATTTTGTCACTGTCATACTATAAAGGTCAAATCTTTAATAAATTCACTTTGCTTTTACTGTGCAAACCATTTGCACATTTTATAATAATTCATAATGAAAGCTCAATCAAGTTCAAAATTTGATTGTAGTAAGCTACGAACAATCTTAAATCTATGATTCAATGCTAATTTCAGGAATTGATATCAAATATCACTTCCACTATAAATTATAGAAGAGCTTTCTTCGATAAGAAAACAGTATAACTATTAAGTATCAAATACTTCACAAATGATTCTGACATCCTATTGGACTTATATAGAAGATGTCTAAGGGTCTTTTCATCTTATTAATTATGCAGTTCCATTTATAGTTTATCACTCTCACATTTAACTTCAATAAATCAAGTCCTTTCTATAATGATCAACATCAGATGTTACACACTAAGTAACAAATAATTTTATTGTTCGGGTTCATAGAAAAGATAATCTATCAAATAGAATAAAATATTATATTAAATAGAATAAATGATAAACTTTTACTTGTACCTCCGAGGCGCAAGAACTTTCAATTATATAACCATTATACAAAAGAAAGGTTCAAATCTCAAACTTTTCAAGATTCGAATTTTCTACTTATACATATCATATACATATCTGTAGAAACTAATGGAACCTTAATTAAAAAGATGAATAAGTGTTACTGGATCATACTCCTAAGTGTATTTAAACTAATTCGGTAGCACTTAATATCATATGAATCAAATCATATAAGATTCGATTACTCCCACTAACCAATTCCATCACGATGGAATTGTAGAAGAATAATATTGAGTAAGAATCATATTCATTGATTAATCTTAGAACTAATTGCAAAAAATTCATATGTTTGATCGTATCAAACGACTTTGAACAATTCAAATACTCATGATGAATTTTAAAGATAAAGTTTTCAAAACTTCAGATCGAATATCTTTGAACCAGTCAAAATATTCTATCCGTATTTCATCAGAAACATGTAACTAAGTCATGACAACTCATTGGTTAAGTTATGAAGTAAAGAAAACTATCTTAAGAAATTTATAATTCATTAAACTAGATACATCTAATATTTTAGTTTAATAAATCTTATGGTCCAATGACAATCATTAGTTAAATGAGATTTAATCACATTCCTGAATACAATATTCATTAAATGGATAAGGATATATGGTGTGAGCTCGTATCAAACCATCATTTACCATATGGAATAAACATCTAATGCTTAAATGATAAAATCTCATAAAACATTGTTCTAATTTATTTACTTAATTGAGTATTTTTCTTAATGTTTATCTCTTTGTCAATGACACTACTAGTCGTATTAAATATATAACAATTGTTTATAAAGAAAAAGTAACTATCCAATAGTCGCAAGTTCTGATATCAAATATCAAATTAATCATTAAATAATATTTTAAATAACTAGACGGGAGATCTAATATCCAATACCTATAGTTGTCGTGTTGTGAGAATCGATATTTTCTACACACAAATGTACAAATCTCTTTCTTTAACTTTATAATTTGTCTTCAAATATTCACAAAAATTACAAATAATTGATCAGTAAATTGTGTCGGACTCATGACCACTAAAGGTCACTAAAGCCAAGAAACGTCATTATCAGATAATCAAATACCTAATGAGGTTTTCTTAATGCCAGTGAAGAATATCGAGACATGAACCAATTCATGTAAATCTTTACTGCATAAGAAACTATTATCTCTATAGAATTATATCCTAAAACAGATATCTATTTAAATTTTCTATCATGATTTAGTAACTACGTCACTAACTATCTTGATTTTTCAAGAAAATCGAAACAACAGTTCCTGATGGTTTAGACTATTATAAAAATATCCAAGCCTACACTTAATCTAGAACATATTCTAGAAATCTGCAACCATAAGTGAAGTCATAAAATATATATATATATATATATATATATATATATATAATATATATATATATAATATGCATTCAGTGAATTAAAAGTTTAATTCTATCTACATAATAGAATAAGGAAAACATAAGCGACTATTTTCATAATATTATACACTGCCATAGTTATGAATTTTTAACCCAGCAGTGACTTCCACTACTTTACGTAATACCGTAATCTCTAACGAAAAACGAGAATTCAATAATTAAATTGAATTCCATAGTAAGAAGTGGACCCCATGAATATATTTCGACTCACAGCTTTGACATGTTCTCGCCTAAGTATATTCACAGATAGACAACTCATTGTCAATCACACTCACTGTGACTCTTGATTTTGGTCTTGACCATTTCTCATTATGACAGTTTTGGCACGTTCACAAGAGGCGTATGAAGGCTTCACTTGTCAATGAAAAACTCACGCTACCGATGCAGTTTTGACAGCTTTGGCACATTCAGGATTTCCACTTTCACTTGAATTTGTCTCTTATCATATAACTTCTACCTGTGCAAATGAACTACAATCAGCCATAACTGCACAGCTTTGGCACGATTCAACTATAGCATCAGGAAATCATTCCTAATACTAGTCATTTTTATACCTTATTTAAAATGAGAATTTTCCTATTGTCAAATAATCCGAAATTAATCAAATTAATTTCACATGCATGTTCAGATAATAAAATTGGATTAAATAACATATATCAATCATGAAAAATGTAATGGATGTTGAATCGGACCTTCTGTGATACCATTGGGGTCAGACGCAGCGAAAAGCGCGATCCGGGCAAAATCGTAACTTTAAGAAAAAAATAAACTTACCGAATAAATTATTCAATATCCCATATGAATAATTCATTCATATTTCACCAAAACATATTATATCCAATATCAAAAATGACATAATAATTTAGAAAATATCGCGAAATTTTTATGAAAATATTTTTCCGTAAAATTGCATAAAACACATTTTTTGCCCTAACCGACCAACCGATACACATGAGGGCTGCCTAGGTAAGCCCCAATAGTATTTGGAAGTTCATGGGGCTGACTGAACAGTGACCAATTCAATGTTTGGACAGTGGTTACCCAGTAAGTCCGAAACTCACCCAGTAACGTCGTTTTTCACCGTTTTCGCGTATTTTCTCTCCGAAATAATTTCCGGAAATTATTCCAATGTCCAATACACATCCAATACATTTAAATAATATATTTTTCATCAAAATTTTTTCATATTTTCCCGATCTGATCTGGATGTAAAAATAATCATTTTTCATGTTTTAAATATAATTTTCTCAACATTAATTATATTAATATTTAGACCAATCAAAGCCACCACCAATGAAGAACTCAATAACAGTTCTAAATATTACAAGAGTGCTCATAACACTCTAGAAAGGCAACAAAGTCATCAAATGACCAGAAGTGTGCTTGTTAAACATTAACAAACTTACTTTAATTATCATACATGCATATGTGCTTTTATCAAGCTTTCAAGAATCTCAACACAAAATCAAGGGAGTGAAAAATAAAAATTACATCATATATTGAGCTAAGGAATCATAGGAATAATTTTTAATTTAAAGAAAAGAAGAAACTACCTTAGATTTCAAGTTTTCTTTGAAAAAATCCTATAGCCTCGTGGTTTTGCTCTCAACTCTTTAACTTTTGTATTCTTGAAATGCTTAACCTAATTTTGCAAATGGGAAAAATAAACCTTTTATACTTCCCCACATTGGCTCAAAATACCTAGTAAAAAAGAAAAAGATATTTTCCAATTTTAATCAAATTAAAGAAGCCAAAGTACATTTTAACACCTTTTCCATAAATGTAAATAAGTCAAACTTTTAAACTTAATTATTTCCTAACATAAATATTACCTTAGATATTTATATTTTAATTACTTTAATTGTTTAGTAATTAAATAATTAAAAAATTACTTAAATACAAATATCTTAATATAGGTATCATATTTACTTTAAATAATTAAAATACATATATTTATGATATATGTCAAATATCTTATTTGACAATTAATTAATGTGTATTTAATAAAATAATATATTTAATATAAATACACATTAATTAGAAAATGACGGAAACGTCCCTATGTATATATCTTTTCGTTTAACCGTTAAATGACTCGAATTAACTCATTTAATCCGATAAAGTATTATGAATAATCCTTATTATTCATAAAGCGTTGCCCAAGTGCTCAACATGTACACTTCATATTGTGGGACTCTCTAAGTATAGGTTTATCCGTCATAGAATCAAATTTTGTGTCCATAATTCACCCACTCGAAAAATTATGACGACCATAGATAATCTCGTTAAACTATACAAGTTGAGGACATTGCATACGTACAATCCCTCCGTCACAGACTATCAATATTATACCGGGGATATAGATATGAACGTCAAATCCCTAAGGTATAATATAGTCGACTTTCAAATTTGCGATCTCTAAATAACACTCGGAATTCGCTTCCAAAGTATACCACGGCCATGGATTTATTAGATCGCAAATACGTATATGATATCTATACCATGTACACAGGACTGTCGGATTCTATCTGATACTCACAGTGTTGGTTATTATCTAGGTCCCAAGATCAAACAAGACATGAAAACAATGTGTGAACACACCAACGGAGATAGCGGAATACTCACATCGATCGGTTGAGTTGATTTGAAGACGAATGAAGCCCAAAATGCTCACTGCCAATGGCGCCAAAACCAGCAGTTCACTGCCTCCAAAAACAGAATTTTGAGTGACGAAACGGAGCTCCAAGCCACGTCCGACGGATCTCGGCTCATGGTCGAACCTCCCTACCACCTTCGCAAGACTCGTAAGTGTGCTAGCACTTGATTTTTCACCATGAAAACCACTCATTGCCTCCATTGAAGCTCACGGCAGTGAGCTGTGTAGAAGAGAAAATAATGCCCCTTGGGCGTGAGTTTTTTTGGTGAGAAAAGAGAGAAATGAAAATGTGTAAAAGTTGGTGAAGCATTTTCCAAAAATGCTTTATATAATTTCCAAGAAAAAGTATTAAAACCATTTACTTAATTGATTAAATAAAACCAAAAGTAAATGCTTTTCCCTCCAAACACTATTACACCTACTTACATCAACTATTCATTTCACTTTATTAATGTGACTTGATGTAAGTCTTTCAATCAATCAACTCAATCACATCAATCAATCACATCACTCAAAGTGACATTTGATTTGACGCTTGATGTGACGAATGATTTGACACTTGATGTGACTTGTGTTGCCGCACTCGAATTCGAAATACGAATGCGCTCGTAATCACACTCGGGCTCGGGTTCGCTAATTCTCAATTAGCGAATTTTCCGTCGCGTCGTAATTAAATGATTACGCCTAGCGAATTCACTATTCACGTCGCTAACGAATTAATTCTAAATTAATTCGTTCGCCCGAATTAAAATCTAATTTTAATTCCGCGTCGAAATCTAATTTCATTTAATATATCGAATATATTAATTTATCGATTAATTCCAAATTAATCGTTATCTCTCTTTAGACGATATTTTATCCTAGATAAAATATCTCCGTAATTAATCCTAGATTAATTTTCTCTCTCTTCTATATAATCCCAGATTATTTAATGAGTGCGAGTTGTGTGTCATCGGTGGATTATCGGGAAGCGACCCATGAGATCTCCGAATACGTTGGCAGTAAATACGGTCGTCGGTGTATCCGAATCACGTATGTACCAAGTACTATGTTCTACCGATTTACGAGACAAGGTCGACTCCTAGCAAAGAACCAAGTCTACCCAATTCTCCGGACATATCCATTTAAGAATATTAAGATCTGTATCAAGCGTAGTATACAATTGTATTGTGCATATCGGCCCAGTATCGGATAGTCACGTGCTAGAGCTGGGGCTGGATAAGTGTCTACCCCGTCCGAAACACATATCGGATGTCTGGTAACATAGTCTCTATAATCGGATATTTATGACCTGGTCACAATATCCCGATTGGAGTCGCATCACTCAAGAGCACTAGTACCGTATCCTGCGTGACATTATCTCCACTATGACTGAAGTGATACTTCCGTCTTGACATCACACCCAATACACTACGACTCTCTGATAAACCCAGAAGTGGTGTACGCAGAACCGGTTAAAGCCCTGTACCACCAAGACCAAAGTCTATCGATTATCGTAAGTATTAGCGATGTAAGTCTCAGGTTAAGACTATACACACCTACCTTGATTTCGGCCTCCCATAGACACATAGTCATAATACCAATGGGATTCCGAGGGGTCTATCCAGAGCGAAGCTGTTTCCCGTACCATCGGTGAAACACGACCTCCTAGCGCACTTGCATAAGTATCCGATACTTATATATATGAGAACTATGCCGTTGTGCCCTCACAACGCACACAAGTGCAATACTAGCCTATTCTGCATTATCGATGTCCAGTCTCGATAATACTCCGGCTAGGGATATTTAATGATTAAACCTTCGGGGATTGATACTGTCTCATATCATTCTCGATCCAGGAATTAATCATAGGGACCTCTCTTCATTTATATATCTATGGTGATCTAATCACAAATGATGAGAGTGCAATTTCCTTGTCACATAGTTAATTTGCTACAAAAACACAATGATCTGTGCAAATAGTGACGCTATGGGTCATTTTGTCCAAAAATCTCCCACTTGGCACATAGCCAGTCACTCAAGTGTCCCACACCCGAACTATGTACGGTTCGCTCAAATTGCTGAGAAAAGGTTTTCGTCAGCGGATTTGCTTGATTATCGTCTGACGCGATTTACACGATCATCACATCGCCACGATGTATGATCCGAACGAATCAGATGAATATAGAAATATATATCTGGATCGTCGATGAGACCTTCAATTCCTTAGCCTGTGCTGACGCCTAGCTCAGCTGCTAACAGAACTATATCTAATCTAATTAGATTTATTTTCGATCCAAATGGCTTCTTTTGCTGCCTCAGCTGCAGTAATAATCCGCATTTGTTGTTTATTCGGCAACAGTTATCTTGCTCGGAATATTTCCAGCTCACTGTCCCAGTGTTCAAACTTTTATAGTACCGTAGTATTTAATTGTTTGGAAACTTGCAGCAGTGATCCCAGTCACTTCAAGTTCTCCTTCTCCATAGTTTAAGATAGCATCTTTAGTTCTCTGAGATACTAACAGATGTTCTTAACTTCAATCCAGTGAATGTCACTTGGATTGACCCGATTGTGACTCCATATGCTCGAAGCGTATGAGACACCAATACAAGTACATTTTAAATGTACAATTTCCAGAGAGTGTTAACCAACTCCAAATCTATCCCAGTAGATCTTTATTCCTCGAATAAAGGTTGTTACTCCCCAGAATTCTACGGAGAATTTCTATTGAAAGCCAAGCTTTCATCAATTGCTATATGGGAATTTAACTGTCAGTGCGCTCTCCCACTAACCTCCTTATATACACAAGAATCATTTCGTTTTGAATTAAATCATAAACCATTATGATTACATCAAAACGTCAGTTCCAAGAACCTTATGCTTGCATTAATCCAAACATGGATCGAATAACCCGCAAACCTTGTTTTTCGGTTATACAAAATCGTCAGGATGTTATAAACATCCTCCAAAAGGTTTCCTTTTCAGGAAAGCGATTTTGATCTATAACTGACACATTTCATAAATGAAATACGCAGTTATCAACAAGCATCTTCAAAATGGATTTACCATGGCAACAGGTAAAAGGTTGAATCGTTATTAACACAATGTTGATAACGATACCTTTCCGTCAAAAGCCCAGCTTTGTAAGTTGGTATGTTGCATTCCATGTATGTCTTCCTTGAAGACGTTAATGTACCAATAGGCACAATGCCTTGTGGTACAACAACTAGTATCCAAACATAGTTGTTATACATGGAATCCATTTCGGACTCATGGCACTTTGCCAAAATAGGGAGTCGATACCTCGTATCACTTCCTCAAAACGTAGTCGGATGGTATATACCCTCATAAGATTGACATCTTTATGAGGTTAGATCAGAAACCCATACCCTAGGTTGTTTTCTGACTCTATCCGATCTACCCAGTTCTTGTGTATTCGAAGATTAATGGTATAGATTCATCATTGATGAACTGTTTGTGTTCCATTAAGGACTTCGTGCCTTGAATAGTATTACTCTGATTTTCATCAAGTATCACTATCCTCCCACTGACCACTGCATATCGGTATTCCTCTCAGGAAAAACCGCATGGTGAGCAACAATCACATTGTTCTCATGTGAGATTTATAAGTACTATACTTATGGTTTCCCTTAGGATAACCTATATTGGCACTTATCCATTTCGGGTCTTTTAGTTTGGAATCATCCAAACGTTATGCCTGGCATACCCAAATTATCAGGAATGAGAAACCTCGTTTCTTCCCTGTTCATATCCTATATGACATCTGTCAAACAGATTTATATGGAACCTTATTCTAAATAAGTTTTGCACTGTTAATACACATCATATTGAAGGAAACAGTAGCTCAGAGCGACTCGTGATAAACCTTATCATGTCCAACAAAATTCGGTTTTTAGTTCGGACACACCGTTTAACTGACGTGTCTCGGGAGGAGTCCTCATTTGAAAGAATACCGTACTCTTTCATGTACGTATGAAACTTACTGCTTAAGTATTTTCCATTACGGTCTTACCGTGGCGGAATAATACTATACCCGATCTGTTTATTTACTTCGTGTCGAAACTTTAAAGTTTCCGATTTGTGTTCTTCAAAAGAAACACATAACCATAACGTGATGCCACATCCGTTAAGGTCACGAAATATTCATGTTCATATCTAGCCTACCTAAATATGGCCCACTAACTTCACCATGAATAGGGCTAACAGATCGGTGGCACTTACACTATTACCAAGTAAACAGTGTTTTAGGTACTTTACCTAACAAACTAGATTCGTAGACTTATTTGAATAGTCAAATTAGTCCTAGTACCCACTCTTCAAAAGTGTGGATATACGAGTCTTGTTTAATTGTGTCCCAGACAACAATGCCACAAATAAGTCTCTATTGATCAAATCAATTTGAGCTATTTATTTGTCATTTTATATGTTTTGAGATTTTAATTATATTCAAAATATAAATTCTGTTATTCACATCTAATGTGTTTATCTCAGTATCATCTTTATATAATGAAACACTTAGTGTTCTAGAATATAAAGGTTTATCCACAATGGATTAAACACTGATATAGAGATAATGTCTCTAGTCAAACTAGTTACATTATAACAGTTCCTAATTTAAGTACATACCCAAAGGGTAGTTCCTAAACTTAGGTATCTACGGTCGAAATAGCGACTTTCGTCTCGTTTCCGATTTGTAGAGAAATCTCGGCTTGAAGTCAGTATCCAGCTCATAGCGGATTCTGAACATCAATACATATATTTTATGTACCACACTAAGTATTTAAAATCTAATTTCAATACTAGTAGTGAACATAACTTTGACAAATATTTTTAAAGTCAGAGCCTCGCCCTTTCTTTAATTCCTTCGTGTCTGCCATATCCAAATGGTAGTCACTTTGGGATATGTCAATTATCTTTTCAATATTTCACAAACCTTTGGCCAAGCCTTGGGTTTTAGAATATCGAAATGATGTGCACCTTGTGCAACTTGCCCAATTGCAAACTTTGACTTTTCTCCATTAGAATAGTCAATTAATTCTCTAAGAATTATAATTGCAATTTTAATACTTTTTAAATCTAAAGATAGATTTGTTTTCAAGTATATTAAATTAAGCACTAAAGTCATCATCACACAAATCTTCCAACGCTCTACTTATTTGCTTACTTATGGGCCTAGATATAACAAGTTATTTTATCCAATAAAGTAACCTATTATTAATTCCCAATGAAAATTAAATCATTTAAAACATTTAATCCAAGGATTATATATTTTAAATATTCAACTTTTCAATTCTTTCTTGATTTCAATAGTCCAACTATTTAATCAATTTAATAAGGTACTATTCATTATAATGATTACAATAATCCAATTATTTAATCAACTATAATTTTAATTCAATTATATTGATTACTATAATCCAATTATAAAATCAGCTATATATCGAATGAGTTTGTATATAATCCAACTATATATATATTTAAAAACAACATAAAATATTAGTCCAACTAATACTTTTGATTAATATGACGAGTAAAATATAGATGAGCGCGTTTAGCGAGTATTCGAACGAATGTTGCAAATTCAATACTTGCCTCCCACTATTTTTCGTCGAGCCTCTAACCCTCTGTCGAGTACTCGGGAAACTGTGTTTCCTAGTGGGCTAGGATCCCGTTAAATATCACACAATCTTGACTTTGGCCAACAAATTGTATGATAATTAACTAGGTAGATCTCGAAGATCAATTGGATCCCATCCAACTCCTAGATCCAGTAGGTGGACATCCAAGTCCCAAACATATATCTAATATATGCCTATATATCGAATATATACCCTAACCTTTTTCCTCTGAATCAACTAGGCCTTGGCTTTGGCACAACAACCTAGTGATCCCAGTCAAGCGCGGACCCATTGACATGGAAGCTTCGTAATCAATGTCAATGGACAAGAAGTGGTCTTGACTTTGGCCAACAAACCACAACTTGGACACGACACCGATATGGAACAAAGCCTCGTGATTAAAACACATCTTCGACGGACAAGGGCTTGACTTTGGCCAAAAACCCCTGCCAATCTCGGATCTTGAGCAAGAATCACTCAATGGAAGGAAAATAAACGCTTGATATTTAACGAGGGTTTTTCGCGTGCAAATTGGCTACCAATTTAATTATCTTTGTTAAAGTCTCATCATCATACACCCTTAAACATGCATTCTAAATACATAATAAAGCGAGTATGAAAATAAATAATAATGATTGCGGATGGATACTTAACACATTGATCCTAGATCAAATCTCTCACTTTCTCACTCAAGCTAGCACTTGTATTACTTCTACCCGTTACACTACACTTCTAAAGAAACCTCATTTACATAGAGGGGAATAGGTGAGAAGAGAATACAAAGAGAATGAAGGTGATAAGGCTGGACACGCAGGTCCAATTTAATAAATCGAATTTATTACAACAATTTCTAAAATTGCCCCACCCGACTAATATCCATCCGATATACATTATTCATACAACACAACCACGTATTCACACACATAAGCATGCTATCAATCAATCTAATCAAATTAATTAATCTGATAATTAAGTGATCATCCAATGTTCAAACAACGATTTGATTTTGTTCGAGTCAAACTCGTTTTTGCGAATAAGTACTTAAAGTACGAATTCATGAATTAAATTAAACTATCATTAAATCAAATTTAACATGTGTTTAATACTAATTCACTATTCAATTCCAAATTAAATATTACACTTTTATTTAATAAACCTTTTACGATTTAAATTCCAAATTTAATCGTAACGCGTCTCAAAGACCGATTAACGTCCAACGTCAATTCAATTAAAGTCCAATGGGCTTTTAATTGATTTCTTAAGGCGTGGACTTTTGGTCAACTCGGGTCAAACCGATAACCAAGTCCAATCCGGGATTTACCCCATAAGCCCATAAATCAATCTTGGCCCATTAGGCCCAATTAAACTTTAAAGGTTCATTAAGTCGCATTTGGGCTTAACGGAAGTGGTTTTGGGCCCAATTGGATCCAATCCATTTGGCCTAAACCCAACTTGATAAAATCAAGCCCAATAAGCCCAATTACAACATTAAAGTCCAATTTCCAAAATTAGGCCCAATTAATCAAATATACAAAATCCAATTTCATATTCAATTAAACTAAAGTGTATTACATGATTAATCAACTAAATCAATATTTCTAAAACACCATATTAGTCCAATTAATCATGCTCATTTCATTATTATATGTCCAACACACAATTGAAAAATCAAACCCATTACATGCTTTTAAGGCTCTCGGCCAAAGGAGGGATTTTGTGTCCGATTCGGTTTCGATCCAATCGAACCCACAATCGACATCAAATTACCATCCATTTGATTTCATACACATCCAATGTCACAAAATCAAAATTACCAAGACATTAGGGCAATCAAACCATTCGGCCAACATAGAATTTTTGGGGTTTTGTTCCAATTCGAAATCCAATCCAATTCGATTCAAAATAACATCAACCTAAATGATTCTAACTCATCAAATGAATTAAAAATAAAAATTTTCCAAGAATCCAAAATCACATATTCACATTCGGCCAAGGTAAAATATTTGGGGAAAATAATTCCAAATCATTTTTCAACAAATTGGTCCAACCAAAATGAAATTAAACATGTTATAAGCATACTTAAACAATCAATTTATTCAAATCATGCTCAACAACATTTACCCAAATTTTAAGCCCTACATTTTTCATGCTTGAACCTAGGCTCTTGATGCCATTGTTGGTTATTATCTAGGTCCCAAGATCAAACAAGACATGAAAACAATATGTGAACACACCAACGGAGATAGCGGAATACTCACATCGATCGGTTGAGTCGATTTGAAGACGAATGAAGCCCAAAATGCTCACTGCCAAGGGCGCCAAAACCAGCAGTTCACTGCCTCCAAAAACAGAATTTTGAGTGACGAAACGGAGCTTCAAGCCACGTCCGACGGATCCCGGCTCATGGTCGAACCTCCCTACCACCTTCGCAAGACTCGTAAGTGTGCTAGCACTTGATTTTTCACCATGAAAACCACTCATTGCCTCCCTTGAAGCTCACGGCAGTGAGCTGTGTAAGAGAAAATATAATGCCCTTGGGCGTGAGTTTTTTGGTGAGAAAAGAGAGAAATGAAAATGTGTAAAAGTTGGTGAAGCATTTTCCAAAAATGCTTTATATAATTTCCAAGAAAAAATATTAAAACCATTTACTTAATTGATTAAATAAAACCAAAAGTAAATGCTTTCCCTCCAAACACTATTACACCTACTTACATCAACTATTCATTTCACTTTATTAAAGTGACTTGATGTAAGTCTTTCAATCAATCAACTCAATCACATCATCAATCACATCACTCAAAGTGACATTTGATTTGGCGCTTGATGTGACGAATGATTTGACGCTTGATGTGACTTGCGTTGCCCACTCGAATTCGAAATACGAATGCGCTCGCAATCACACTCGGGCTCGGGTTCGCTAATTCTCAATTAGCGAATTTTCCGTCGCGTCGTAATTAAATGATTACGCCTAGCGAATTCACTATTCACGTCGCTAACGAATTAATTCTAAATTAATTCGTTCGCCCGAATTAAAATCTAATTTTAATTCCGCGTCGAAATCTAATTTCATTTAATATATCGAATATATTAATTTATTCGATTAATTCAAAATTAATCGTTATCTCTCTTTAGACGATATTTTATCCTAGATAAAATATCTCCGTAATTAATCCTAGATTAATTTTCTCTCTCTTCTATATAATCCCAGATAATTTAATGAGTGCGAGTTGTGCGTCATCGGTGGATTATCGGGAAGCGACCCATGAGATCTCCGGATACATTGGCAGTAAATACGGTCGTCGGTGTATCCGAATCACGTATGTACCAAGTACTACGTTCTACCGATTTACGAGACAAGGTCGACTCCTAGCAAAGCACCAAGTCTACCCAATTCTCCGGACATATCCATTTAAGAATATTAAGATCTGTATCAAGCGTAGTATACAATTGTATTGTGCATATCGGCCCAGTATCGGATAGTCACATGCTAAGGCTGGGGCTGGATAAGTGTCTGCCCCGTCCGAAACACATATCGGATGTCTGGTAACATAGTCTCTATAGTCGGATATTTATGACCTGGTCACAATATCCCGATTGGATGCGCATCACTAAATCTCGATATATGACATGTACTGGCCTCAACGAATTTTACTAATCGACCCATGTCGGTAAATCCTGACCAGGAATTTTTTTTTAGAATATACAACTTATAATGACATTTTTTAATGTTAATTACAAACTGGATTGTAATTGCGTACTACGTTGTAAATCCTGGAGTCTGTCTAATATATACATATCACTAAATCATATTTAGTTTCAATCTTAATATTTATTAGATCGAATATGTATATAAAAATAAGAGGTGTAACCATAAATAAGTAATATTATGGAAAAAAATATATTATTTGTATTCATGAATCTGACATAAATACGATCCGGATTGGCGCTCCGAGCACAAAACCTAACAATATCCTTCTAAGCATTCTCATTTTAGCTATCCTCATCTTTTGGGCATGTTGGTATTTAGTTACCCAACTTTTTTTTCCATAAAGTATAACAAGTCTCGCAGCGATCCTATAAAATTTTCCTTTAAGTTTCAAAGGGATGTTGCTATTATATAAAACTCCAAACACACATCTTCATTTCCTCCAACACGATTGAATTTTATGTGTAACATCTCAACCGACTTCTCCATAAAAATATGGGAAACAAGTAGGGATAATAGTCGGACACGAACTAAACTTGGAAAAATCTAGGTCGTGTTAAAATTTTGAACCTAGATTTTTTGTACCATGTCTGGGTTTAATAAAACTCAAACTGGATTGGACCTAGACAAACCCGAGTGATCCAGGCTAGGATGTATGCAGTTTACGTCAAGTTTGGGTCTAAAATTATTCAACCCGAATTTTTACATGTCGGTTTAATGAATCCCGAACAAATCTAGGTGGTTTGGGTCGAGTTGAATGTATTTTACATCCAGTTACTGATCTAAAAATTTTAGACCTACACTTTTATGAGTCGGGTCTGAGTTTAATATGTGTTCTGGTCCAAGTCTAGTTGGATACATTTTACATGTGTTCTAGTTTAAAGATCTCACATTCACATATATTTTACATATGTGTTCTGAATTTAATGAAACCCAGACAAACCTAAGTGGTCTGGGTCGAGTTGAATGTATTTTATATCCAGATACTGATTTAAAAATCTTGGACCTAGACTTTTCTGACTCGGGTCCTGGTTTAATAAAACACAGACAAACTTGAGGGTCGAGGTCCGGTTGGATATATTTTACATAAATGTTTTGATCTAAAGATATTATACTCGAGTTTTTCAGGTCGGTGACAGATTTAATGAAATCTGCAAAAACCCGTGTGGTACGGGCCGGGTTAGATATATTTTACATATGGGTTTGACTAAAAATCTTAGTCTCAATTTTTCAATGGCCCCAAACCAACCCGATCCGGGTTTGGTTCAAAAATCTTAAACCTGTATTTTTCCGTGTTGTTCAGGATTTAATAAAACCCGGCCAAACCTGGGGGGTTCGGGCTGAGTTCAATTTTTTTTACACCCGAGTCTAAAAATCTTGGACCCAAATTTTTCGGGTCGGCTTCGATTTCCCAGACTTGGAAATTTAATTGAATAATTAAAAGTAAAAAAAATATTATACAATTTATATTGTAGGTAATTTGTATTTATTTTTTAGTTTTGTTGTGAAATCTGAGTCTAAAACCCGATTTAGGTATGGAGAAATTATATCTGAGTCTAAGAAAGTAAAACTTCGCTCCGGTATGAAAAATATTTAAATTTATTTTATTTTTTAATTTATGATACTTTTGTATTTCTCCACTTTTAATTGGGTATTTGATAAAGAATTAATATCTATATCCACCCATTATCCATCAAATATCCAATGAATATTTTAAAAATAATTCATATCAAAATCCAATAAAATTTGAATGGATATTATTCAAATCCAATCGGATGGATATGTTGGTCTTGTAAATGTTAATTACGTACCCATTTTTTACTTGAACTGCCAAAACTACCCTTCAACTATAATCAAGTCAAAACAAGCTTTATAGATTTTATTATTTATGAATTGTGTTTGAAAATTTAAGCTAGATTTATGTCAAACTAATTTTCATTAAATTGATGGAAATTTTCAATGATTTCTGTTAACGATTATTTTTCATTTCAAGGGTAATTCAGGAAATCTACTCCTCTAACAAACCTCCCCCAAGTAGTGAATTTATTGGTTAGTTGGGAACCAAAATAAACTTGGCAAGAAAATAGAAAATCTGACCGGTGCTTACACACGCGTATAACGCAAGCGCACGTATCGTTCAAGTAGTATAAAAAGTATCGATCCCACTAAGACTTAATACCTAATCTATTAATTTTATGAGGTCAAATGATTACTAGTATCTAACAGATTGATTGATTGATTTGAAATGGTGAAGATTTTGAATTTAAAAACAAGAAAATAAAATTGCTTGAAAGAAGGTTTAAGAAAATTCAATATTAAAAACTATCTAGGGTTGTGAATCTTTCCAATATTATTTAAAGATGAAGTGGTTATCTTATAGTTGGGTAAAATATTGATTTATTAACCTGGAACACTAAATTATGTAAAATCCTCTTCCGATGGTCAACTACAAATATCCAGTATAACCTAATTGAACCATATGTCTATGTCAACCAAATTACCTGGATTCATTAAGATTAAGTTCCAATTATGGCTACCCCGCCCGACAGGTATATTCCTATCATGTAAGGAAATCTATTAAAGGGTTATCTATCCTCAATGAAGATCGTGGGCTATTGAGTCTAAGGTCTTAAACCTAAAATCACTTTTCCAAGTTCATTTTAAGTTTACCAGTTCAATTTTATTAATGGCCAGTTAATGAAAAAGCATTAAGATTAAGACTCAATAAATAAATCTTTATATTACCCAAACTATAATTTAACCCCTTATAAACCGGTGATATTGGAATTCATCACAACCCCATATATCTAACTTAGTTACGACACATAACTAGGGCTAATAAAAACTTAAAAGTAAAAGATATAAAGTAAAAATGCTGAAAAGTAATTGCGGTAAAGTAAAAGCTGAAAAGTAAATTACAATAAAATAAAATGCTAAGATAAAAGGAATTATTTTTTTACTACTACTAATTTAGATATCTCCCATAATATAATATATAAACTTGTGATAACATTACCAACAAGCCATATAGGCGGTAACCTGATTAAGTCAAATTAAGTCCAACCAGCCATTAAGGCGGTAAAAAGATTGTCCATGAACCTGCCATATAGGCGGTAAGAAAGTTTAATTATCAACCGACCAATCTGGCGGTATCCTTGATTAGTCAGGTTTAAACCAGATTAAAATGAATTACCAACCGACCAATATAGCGGTATCATTTTTAAGTCAAATTTTAAATAGTGAATATATTATATTTAAGGGAGATTAATCTAAATAACAATAGTAAAAAAATTACCTTTCACCCTAGCAGGGGGAAGTTACCTCCTCATGGTAAATAGTAAAAACTATAAAAAGTAAAGAAAGTAAAACATTATTATTACAAAAAGTAATTAAAATTAATTACAAAACTAAAATTTAAAAGAAATTAGATAGAAAACTCCCTATTTATATGAGAGAATTCAGAGAGAATGATACATCTGAAATCAGAAAACTGAGCTTTATTTATAGGCGTCAGTAAGGGTCGTGCGTCATGACGCCCAGCTCGCGTCGCGACGCCCGTTTGGTCGATGTGGCAGCTTCTGGTTCGTCGGCTTCAGATTCTGGATAATGTGATAAGGCGACACGTGGCAATGTGGTTGGAGCTCAATTATTATGACATGTGGCGGCTCGTGATTGGCTGATTCAGATTCTTATCCGCCACGTGTTAGATACGGATAAGTGAGTCAATGATTGATGCTGACGTGGCGACACGTGGTGAAAGTGACTGTCGGCACCATAGAATTGTGACACGTGGCACGCTGTGATTGGTTGATGATGACGTGGCAGCCACGTGGCACTTTGACTTGGTCAACAGGTGATGTAGATGATGACGTGGCAATGACGTGGAGTGACACGTGGCAACACGTGGCGATGGCGACTGTCGGCACCGTAGGATGATGACACATGGCACGGCGTACGTTTGCAGATCGGCTGTGATGGTGACACGTGGCACGTCGCACTTTAGCAAAGTCAAATTTTCTCAGATTCTGACTTGTGGACCTGGCGCACGTTAGCACTGTTCGGCGCACGTTAGGCGTCGCGACGCCAAGGGCTTGCGCGTCGCGACACAGACAAATTACAAAAATGCTATTTTTCCAATTTTCACTGTTTTGCTCCAATTCACCTCAAGAATGTCCTGAAACTTTATTTATCTACAAAATAATACAAAACACATCAAAATATTCACAAAACTCAAGAAACTATACAAAATAATAGGTTAAATGAGTGGGAAATAGTGATAGATTTACCACTCATCAAAATCACAGAGAAAACAAAGGCTTAATGTTGTTCGGCGGAGAGTGGCTGCAACCTATGTCCACGGGAGCAAAGAAAGGAAATTCTATTACGAGCTCGGGTCAAGACCGACCGGTTTTCTCTATTTATCACTAAGCTTTTTAGAGCTCTTTTACAAGTTGTGGAATGTAGAAAATGTTAATCCTTAAATCTGAGCTTTCAACCCCTTATATAAGCCTCTAAATCTACTATTACACCAAATTCTGACATCAGCTCACATCAGCCTGTCACTCTCACCTGTGCTTCTTTTCCCTAACTGCTTTGCAAACAGTAGCTCTGATCTTTTGACTCAACCACCATTTGTCAGTAAAAAGTCATCATTCCCACATTTATCCTCTGTTACATGTTATACATATATGATGCCTGCAATTCAACCACTCTAACGTTGTTCCGTGTGTCAGAAGGAAAGTCATTGACCAACCCTCGCCATATTAGCCTTCTGGAGGCTCAAAATTTCATGTAGAGTATATTGTTTGGGTTTTCTAGGTCAAGCCAAGGTCTAATTAGGCAATGAAAAGTGCGAATACAACAAAGTAAAGCTGCAAAAATGCTCACTTTGATCGGCTTTTGGATGTGATGACAACAAAAATTTCTGCTCCAAGCTTCTCTTTGTGTATTCGGTCAAGGTCCTCCATGGTGGTCCTTCAAGCTCCAAGCTTTAAGTGTGATTCCATGCTCATAGATAGGTTTCCCTATCACCTTTGTATGACCCATTGGATGTGCTAGCATCATAGAAAAATTTACCACAAATCTTTCTATTTCCCTTGTGTAACTCTCGGCATTTGCAGAAAATGGAGAAGGAGAGAAAAGGCTTCCAAGCCGTGAGGGAGAGAGAGGGAGAGGATGAAGATGTGTGTTGTATTTGTGTTGTGTAATCTAATTACACAAAATGAAAGTCAAATACCAAAAATAATAAAAAAATGGTAAAATGTCTTTCAAGCCATCACACTAGTGTGTTTCACACTCAACCACCTACCAACAACTTCCACCAAATTAAAGTGATAAAGTTGACTAGGGATGTGACGCGTGATGTGACTTGTGGGCCCCACTTGATTCAAAATGCGAGTGGCCCCGCAAACACTCCCAGGCTCGGGTTCGCTAATTCTGAATTAACAAATTTTCCGTTGCGACGTAATTAAATCAAATTTAATTAAATAATTATGCCTAGCAAAATTACTATTCACATCGCTAGCGAATTAATTCCAAATTAATTCGTTTGCCTGAATTAAAATCCAATTTTAATTCCGCGTCGAAATCTAATTTCGTATAATATATCGAATATATTATTTTATCGATTAATTCCAAATTAATCGTTCTCTCTCTATTAATAGTATTTTATCCCAGATAAAATATCTCTGTAATTAATCCTAAATTAATTTTCTCTCTCTTATAATTAATCCCAGATTAATTAGGTCAGAGTCATACGTCATCGGTGAATCTTCGGGAAGCAACCCATGAGATCCTTGGATATGTTGGCAGTAAATCCGGTCGTCGGACTATCCGAACACGTACGTACATAGTACTACGTTTTTACCGATTTACAAGACATGGTTGGCTTCTAGCAAAGCACCGTGCCTACCCAATTCTCCAGAAATATTCTTAAAGGAATATGTAATCTATATCAGGCGTAGTATACGTAGTATTTCGTATTGCGATCTAGTATCGGATATCACATGTTAGGCCTGGGGCTGGAATTGTGTCTGCCCCGTACGAAGCATATGTCGGATCTCTAGTAACTAGTCTCTATAATCGGATAACTATGACCTTGTCATATTATCCTGATAGCTGCAGCATATAAGAGCACCAGTTCTGTATCCTACGTGATCATCATCTCCACTATGACTGGAGTGATACTTCCATCTTGACATCACACCCAATACACTACAAGCCTAGCTTAGTATGTTTGTATGTTGCCATCCATGTTTGTCTTCCCTGAAGACTCATATAGTACCAATAGGCACAATGCATTTCGGTACAACAACCAGTGTCCAAACTTGGTTGGTTTACATGGAATCCATTTCAGACTTCATGGCACTTTGTCATAATAGGGAATCGATACCTTGTATCACTTCCTCATATGTAGTCGGTTCGTCTTCCTTAATAAGATTGACATCTTTATGAGGTGAGATTAGAAACTCATACCTCCCAGGTTGTTTTCTGATTCTCTCCGACTTGCGTGGTTCTTGTGTAATTGAAGATTATGGTACAATTTCATCCCTGATGAACTGTTTGTGTTCCGTTAAGGAATTGGTTCCTGGAACAGTATTATTCTGATTTTCATCGAGTTTTACTTTCCTCCCACTTACCACTGCATATAGGTATTCCTCTTAGGAAAACCGCATGGAGAGCAACAATTACATTGTTCTCTTATGAGTTGTATAAGTACTATACTTAGGTTTCCCTAGGATAACCCACAAATTAGGCACTTATCCGATTTGGGTTCTAGTTTGGTATCATCCAAACATATGCCTAGCATTCCTAAATCTCCAAGAATGAGAAAACCCGATTTCTTTCCTGTTCATATCTAATATGATGTCTGTCAAACAGATTTTCATGGAACCGTATTCAAAATAAATTTTGCACTGTTTAATGCGTATCCCTTGAAGGAAAGTGGTAGCTCAGAGCGACTCATGATTAACCTTATCATGTACAACAAAATTCGATTTCTCCGTTTGGACACACCACTCAATTGAGGTGTTCCGGGAGGAGTCCATTGTGAAAAAATACTGTACTCTTTCAAGTAATTGAGAAACTTATTGCTTAAGTATTTTCCACCATGGTCTAACCGTGATGGTTTAATACTTTAGCCGATCTGTTTGTCTACTTCGTGTCGAAACTCTTTGAATTTATCAAAAGTTTATAATTCGTGTTTAAAAAGAAACACATAACCATAACGCGATGCCACATCCGTAAAGGTTACGAAGTGTTCATATCCCCCTCTAGCCTAGCTAGACATGGGCCCACTTATGTCACTATGAATGAGGGCTAACAGATCGGTGGCACTTGTACTTTTACCAAGTAAAAGGCATTTTGCCTAATAAACTAGATTCGTAGACATCATTTGAATAGAATCAAACCCATCCTAGTATCCATTCTTCAAAAGTGTGGATATACAAGTCTTGTTTAATGTGTCCCAGACAACAATGCCACAAATAAGTCTCGACTGATTTATTCAGTTTGAGCTATTTGTTTATCATGTTATACGTTTGAGATTTATTTATATTCAAAATATAAATACTGTTACTCACATCTAATGTGCTTATCTCAATATCATCTTTATAAAATAAAACATTTTAGTGTTCTAGAATATAAAGGTATACCCGCAACGAGTTATACTCTGATATAAAGATAATGTTTCTAGTCAAACTAGGTATATTATAACAGTTTCCTAATTTAAGTACACACCCGAATGGTAGTTCCTAAACTTAGGTATCTACGGTTAAAACAATGACTTTCATCCCGTTTCTGATTCGCAGATCAATCTCAACTGAAGTCAGTATCCTGCTAATCAGCAGATTCCGCACATCAGTACATATCTTATGTACCACATCTAGTATCAAAATCCAATTTTGAAACTAGTAGTGAACATGTTCATGACAAACATACTTGAAGCCGGAGCCATGCCCCTCTTCACTTCCTTCATGTCTGCCTTGTCCATATAGCAGTCACGCTTCCGGTGACCCCGTTTGCCACAGTTTAGGCAGACAACTTGGGATATGTCATTTTGTCTTCCTAGAAGACTGTGATGATTTTGCTTTTGCCCCTTTTTAGAAGCTCTGGCTCTGCCTCCTAGAGCATAGCCGTCAACTCTCCAAGAGTTTTATCTTAGTTCATAATGAACCTGCCCCAGCTTTCGGGTAGAGACTATAAGATCAAATCCTTGGTAGTTTCGGCCACGTAGGTAATGCCCAGCTAACCTAACTGATCGATGTCAGCAATCATCTGCGACACCTAGTGATCGACAGATGTACCCTCTGACATACACGAGCTAAAGAGCTTCTTATGCAATTTGTACTTCTAAGATCTAAGAATAGATCTATGAAGATCTTTAATTTCATCATCATGGTACAATGATCTAATCCTTAATTTTGACGACGGAATTAAAGTGTCATTGCAGTATCATAAAGGAGTGAGCACTAAATTTATCATCACCATGAGTCATCCAAAACTCATGCTCCACTATTTACTCAACTCCGGGCTCAGGCCCAAGAGGTTGCTCTATCAAATAGAGTAACTTCTCAGTTCCCAGGACTATCCTGAGGTTCTATTCCCAATCTAAAAATTAAAGCTGTTTAATGACATTTTCACCAAGGATTATGTTTTAAACGCTAATCTTTCAGTTATCTTGATTGCTATAGTCCAACTATCCAATCAACGATTTCAGGTACTATTAAATATATTGATTACTATAGTCTAACTATATAATCAACTATAATTTAATTGGTTAAATTCAAATATATTGATTACTATAATCCAATTATATAATCAACTATAATTGAAGTAGTTTGAATACAGTCCAACTGTTTAATTTAAAAAAACATTAAAAAATTAGTCCCAACTAATATATTTATTTAGGTAATGACGAAAAATTTGAAATGAGCGCGTATTGGCAAGTATCTAAACAAAATTGCAAATTTAATACTTGCCTCCCACTATTTTTCGGCGAGCCTCTAACCCTCTGTTGAGTACTCGGGAAACCTTGTTTCCTAGTGGGCTAGGATCTCGTTAAATAACACACAACCTTGACTTTGGCCAACAAGCTGTATGATATTTAACTAGGTAGATCTCTAAGATCAATTGGATCGCATCCAATTCCTAGATCCAGTAGGTGGACATCTAAATCTGAAACATATATCTAATATATACCAATATATCCAATATATTGCCTAACATTTTTCCTCTGAATCAACTAAGCATTGGCTTTGGCACAACAAACTTAATGATTCCAGTTAAGCGGGACCCATTGACCTTGGAAAGCTTCGTAATCGATGTCGATGGACAAGAAGTGATCTTGACTTTGGCCAACAAATCACAACTTGGACAAGACATGTGATATGGAACAAAGCCTTCATGATTCAAACACATCCGCGATGGACAAAGGTCTTGACTTTGGCCAACAAACCAGTGCCAATCTTGGATCTTGAGAATGAATCATTCAATGGAAGGAAAACGCTTAATATTTGTTGAGGATTTTTCGCGTAATTGGCAACCAATTAATTATCTTTGATTAGGTCTCATCATACACCCTTAAACATGCATTCTAAAAGCATAATAAGGCGGCGATAATAAAATTAATAATGATATGCGGATGGATTTTAAAACACTTTGTTCCTAGAACAAATCTCTCACTTTCCTCTCCTCTCTCCCGCTAGCACAAATCTTACTTCTACCCAATTACATAACACTTCTAAAGAAACCTCATTTACATTGAGGGGAATAGGTGAGAAGAGAAATACAAAGAGTCAAGAGGTAATAGGCTGGACACGCAGGTCCAATTTAATAAATTCTAAATTTATTACAACAATTTCCAAAATTGCCCTCACCCATATAATATCCATCTGATATTCATTATTCATACATCACATCCATGTATTCACATAAAGCATGTTATCAATCAATCTAATCCAATTAATTAATCTGAAATTAATGACCATCCAATGTTCAAACAATGATTTGATTTGCGCGAGTCCAACTCGTTTTAAGAATAAGTACTAAAAGTACGAATTCTTGAATTATATTGAACTACAATATAAATATCCAATTTAATTCGTATTCAATACTAACTCTTTATTTAATTCCAAATTAAATAATTACACTTTATTAATGAACCTTTGCGACTTAGATTCTAAATCTAATCTTTATGGGTCTCAAAGCGCAGTTAACATCCAATGTCAATTTAATTAAAGTCCAATGGGCTTTCAATTAATTTGTAAGGCATGGGCTTTGGAAACCAAAGCCCAATAAGGAATCACCATTTGCCAAAAATCAATTTAGGCCCATTAGGCCCAATTAAAATTTTAAAGGCCTATTTGATTATATTTGGACTTTATGGAAATGGTTTTAGGCCCAATTGGATCCAACCAATTAACCTAAACCAAACTTGGCCCAACCAAGCCCATTAAGCCCAAATACAATATTTTTAGTAGCCCAATTCCAAATTTAGCCCAACTAATTAAATTCCAATATTCCAAATATCATAATTTAATCAATTAAAGTGTATTAGCCAAAATTAATTCGTCAAATTAACATTTCCGAAATACCAATCACACTAATTAATCATGCTTTCATCATCAACACATGTCCAACATTATTGAATCAAAAAAATCAATTCATTTCCATGCTTACTAGCTCACGACATTTTAGGGTTTTATAAATCGATTTCGATTTCAATCCAATTAAATAATTAATCAATTTATCCCAAGTCTTTAAACTCATCCAATGATCAAAAGAACAAAAAATATCATGATGTTAGGGCACTACACATATTCGGCCAAGCCAAATTTTTAGGGAAATCTAATCCAATTCAATTTTCATCAAATTGATCATGCATAACTCTAAGTTATCATCATTCAAGCATACTCAATCAAACAATTTCATCAAATCATGCTCAAATCTATTTTACCCAAATTTAATACCCTAAATCAATTTCATGTTTAATCAAGGCTCTGATACCATTGTTTGGGTTTTCTAGGTCAAACCAAGGTCTAATTAAGCGATGAAAAGTGCAAATAGAACAAAGTAAAATTGCGGAAATACTCACTTTGATAAGCTTTTGGATGCGATGACAATAAAAATTTCTGCTCCAAGCTCCTCTTTGTGTATTCGGTCAAGGTCCTCCATGGTGGTCCTTCAAGCTCCAAGCTTTAAGTGTGATTCCATGCTCATAGATGGGTTTCCCTATCACCTTTGTATGACCCCTTGGATGTGCTAGCATCATAGAAAAATTTACCAAAAATCTTTCCATTTCCCTTGTGTAACTCTCGGCATTTGCAGAAAATGGAGAATGTGAGAAAAGGCTTCCAAGCTGTGAGGGAGAGAGAGGGAGAAGATGAAGATGTGTGTTGTATTTGTGTTGTATAATCTAATTACACAAAATGAAAGTCAATACCAAAAATAATAAAAAATGGTAAAATGTCTTTCAAGCCATCACACTAGTGTGTTTCACACTCAGCCACCTACCAACAACTTCCATCACATTAAGTGATAAAGTTGACTAGTGATGTGACGCGTGATGTGACTTGTAGGCCCCACTTGATTCAAATGTGAGTAGGCCCGCAAACACTCCTAGGCTCGGGTTCTCTAATTCCGAATTAACGAATTTTTCGTTTTGACGTAATTAAATCAAATTTAATTAAATAATTATGCCTAGCAAAATTACTATTCACGTCTCTAGCGAATTAATTCCAAATTAATTCGTTTGCCCGAATTAAAATCCAAATTTAATTCCGCGTCGAAATCTAATTTCGTATAATATATCGAATATATTATTTTATCGATTAATTCCAAATTAATCGTTCTCTCTCTATTAACAGTATTTTATCCCAGATAAAATATCTTCGTAATTAATCCTAGATTAATTTTCTCTCTCTTATAATTAATCCCTGATTAATTATGTCCGAGTCATACGTCACCGTGAATCTTCAGGAAGCGACCAATGAGATCCCTGGATATGTTAGCAGTAAATCCGGTCGTCGGACTATCCGAACACGTACGTACCTAGTACTTCGTTTTTACCGATTTACAAGACATGGTTGGCTTCTAGCAAAGCACCGTGCCTACCCAATTATCCAGAAATATTCTTAAAGGAATATGTAATCTATATCAGGCGTAGTATACGTAGTATTGCGTATTGCCATCCAGTATCGGATGTCACATGCTAGGCGTGAGGCTGGAATTATGTATGTCTCGTACGAAGCATATGTCGGATCTCTAGTAACTAGTCTCTATAATCGGATAACTATGACCTTGTCATATTATCCCGATAGCTGCAGCATATAAGAGAATCAGTTCCGTATCCTTCGTGATCATCATCTCCACTATGACTGAATTGATACTTCATCTTGACATCACACCCAATACACTACGATTCTCAATATACCCAGAAGAGGCGTACACAACCTGTTAAAGCCCTGGACGACCAAAACCAAAGTATATTGATTGTCGCAAGTATTAGCGGTGTAAGTCTCAGGTTAAGACCAAATACACCTACCCTGATTCAGACTTCCATAGACACATAGTCATACTACCAATGGAATTCCGAGGGGTCTATCCAGAGCGAAGCTGTTTCCGTACCATCGGAAAACACAACCTTCTATTACACTTGCATGAGTATCCAATACCCAAATATATGAGAACTATGTCGTTATGCTCTCATAACACGCACAAGTGCAATACTAGTCTATTCCGCATTATCGATGTCCAATCTCGATAATACTACGACTAGGGATGTTTTAATGATTAAACCTAGTGGATTAATAATGTCTCATATCTTATTAATCTGGAACTAATCATATGGACTTTTATCATTTATATATCCCGGTAATCCAATTAAAATGATAAAAGAGTAATTTCCTTTCCTTTGTCACATAGTTAATTTGTACAACAACACCATGTTTTGTACAAATAGTGATGCTATGGGTCATAATTGTCCAACACATATGTCATTCATACATAAGCATAAGATACTACAACCCCAACCTTGATCTCCAGGTCGGCATGCCAAGAGGAATGGTGTTAGGTCGATAATCATGGGACCACCTTGGGTCAAACTTCACGGATGTTTAAGTGCTGTCAAATCTGATACATTCTCATCTCATCGGGTCGATATCCCAATATATCCTCTTCAACGAGCCATTTCCTTAGGTGTTCCTCTGTACTATGGGCTCGGGTCATCATCTGATTTCTCATCCTCTCATGGACCTTCAACCTCCACATGTTAAGCTCAAAACCTATTATACCCATCTTCAGGCTTCAAGCTTCCCCGGATCTGGAAACCACAATCAACATCTGTACCCTAGTTCTCGGTATCAATAAGTTGGTGAGTTGATGTCGGGAACTACAATAAAGGTGTAGATTGTGCCCATGTCCTCGGGTTTTAGCCTGCAAATATCTATATTGTCAAGTCTCTCGGGTCGCGAAGGTGTATGTATCACTTGATATTCCTTTTTCTATAGTGATTGCCTTTTTCACCGCCAGTTGAAAGGTCTTTCTAGGGCTTTTAAACCGCCTCTAGGAAGTTGTGAAACCTTAATGGACTTCTTTAAATGCCTTTTATGCTTATCATGTCACCTCTTTGTTTCCTTTCCTTGAGATGCCAGGTGTCGCGCCTTCACGACTTGCGCACCAAAACCAATGACAGTCGTGCTCTACTGAAACAGTAGTTTCAATGTGAGCCCTTCATTTGAATTTAATGGCTGAGATCTTCACCACATGTGGAGGTGATCTTGCCTCATCTGCCTTAATCCAATGGCTGAAACCATCCCGAGCAACCTATTTAAAGGTTGTTTCCCCTCCAAACCCTTCTTTTACCACTTCATCTTCTTCAAAGAAATTTTTGAGCTCACACTTATTTTCTACAACTTCGTGCCTTCAACAACCTCAAGTGTCCTTCATCATCATCTTTAATATTCACAAGTAAGTCCCTCATTGTTCGTTTTTCTCCATGTTCATGTTTCCATTTGCAATAATGAAAATGGCTTACTAGCACGACCTATTTATGTTTGTGTTTTTGTTGCTTGTTCTGGGTTTTTTTTGTGTTAATGGAAGCACGATGGGTGGGTTTACTTATGTGGGTGTATTTTTTTTGTTTGCGAGTGTATGCAGGTGTGTTGTTTTTTAAGTCTTTGTTAGAGATAATGGGGCATGTGTTTTTGGGTTCTTTGTGGGTGTGTTTGCTTTGGTTGTGCTTTACAATTTATTATTTTGCCATTGTTATGGTGTTTAGAGCCTTTTTAGGGTTGGTCATTTGGTAAAGATTATGACACAATAACCCTAAATTTAGTGTAAACTCCACTAACCATAAAATTAATTCTAATTGTGAACTAACCTTCCACCTCAGGTCCTATCATGACAGGAATGTCGGAGACTTCCTCCTCTACTCCCCTTGATACCTTGCCTCCTATTACGTCCCCTATAAGTGAGACTATCCATTACTTAGGATCAGAGCGAGCCTGATTCTAAACCCATGATACGATTAGGCCCTTAAATTTAATATTTAATCTAATCTTTATTTTTTACATGTATGAATTTATTTAATTTGATTAAAATAAAGTTTATAACATCTTTTGTGGAAAATCCCTATTTAAAATAAGGTTTAATAATTAATATGTATTTGATGCATATTTCTTGGTCCATCTTGTCAATACAGTTTATAAATAAATTTTCTATGACTGTATCCGTGAACATGCCAAAGCTGTGAGGATATAGCCAATAGGAATTTATTTATACCGGATAAATATATGATATTAGGTAAATTCAATCAAAAGCGGAATCCTGAACGTGCCAAAGCTGTCAGGGTTACGCGAGTATCTTGAATTTATCATTGACAAGTTTAACCTTAGTACGCCTCCTTGTGAACATGTCAAAGCTGTCACAATGAGAAACGATTAGGACCGGAACCCAAGAGTCACTGGTGATTGATTGACAATTAGTTGTCTACCTAATTATATACGTAGGCGAGAACGTGCCAAAGCTATGAGCTGAAATATATTCATGGGGTCCACTCTTCATTATTGTATTTAATTTGACTATTGTATATTTTGTATTATGTTTGGGGATAACAGTTTTACATTAAATATTGGGAGAAGTATTTTCTAGATTGAAAATCCATGATCTATTTAATGCTTTATGATATTATATGAAACTGTTTTGTCTACTAACCATTTTTTGCTATCTATGTGACAGATTTGCGATGGCAGCTTCTTCGAAAAACCCTATTGCTCGTATGTTGGATACAAATAAGCTCAAAGGTGTTGATAACTTTGATGACTGTGATATGGATTTGAGAATTATCCTTGGATCTGAGAAGCATTGATATATATTGGAGGGTTCTTTACCCATTGCTATATCTGAATATGCATATCCAGAAGAAATTGAGACTTTCTAAAAATGGAAAGATGATGATTTAAGGGTTAAATCATATATTCTCAGTTCGCTGGTTTCAGAACTGAAAAGGCAATATTTTGAGATGTTTGATGCATATAGCATGATGACACAACTCTGGGAATCACTAATGAATCAAGAACATGTCTTGGTTCATAGAGTTGCAATGGAACTGTTCCATTCAAAACTTGATAAGGGGCAGGCTATTAGCACACATGTGCTTTATTTGATCTATCTGATAGAGCAATTGAGGCGAAGTGATCTCCCACTCAATGATATTTTGGGACGTAGTGTCATTTTTGGTTCGCTCTCGGCGTCGTATCGTCAGTTTGTAATATACTTTAACATGAACAGGATTCACTATTCTTACCATGAGTTGCATAGGATGCCTTTCACGGCGGAGGAGGATTTAAGGAAGGGAGTATCGACTCGCTTTCCGAAACTCACTTCACATTCTGATTCTTCCCACTCCAAGTCGAAGGGGAAGAAGACGAAGGAAAAGAATAAGAAGGGTTCTAATGTTCCTCCGCAGGCTAAGATAGCGAAGCTCAAAAGATATACTGAAGACAAATGCCACCACTGCAGCAAGATCGGTCACTCAAAGAGGAATTGTCTAGACTACCTTGCCCAGATCAGGAAGGAAAGAGCATCGACATAATGTACTTTTATTTTTCCTGCTATTGATATCTCCTTAGCTTGTGAAGATGTTACGTCTAATTGGATTTTAGATTTTTCTTGTCTTGTTCACATTTGTAATTCATTACAGGTGCTGAAGGAAAGTAGACGGTTGAAATCTGGAGAGATGCAATTGTGATTCGGGAGTGGTGACTCTCTGGATGCAATTACAGTGAGATTATGGGAGATTCCCTTACCTAGTGGAAAACTTTTGTTAAATGACTGCTATATTGTACCAGGATGCATAGCTAATATTATATTATTTTTTATTAGATACAGAGGGATATCATGTAAATATTAAGAACTGTTCCTTTTATTTATATGACGGAAATAATATCCAGATCCTTGTATGTCCAAATGAGCATGGTCATTATATTTTGCATACTTCTCGAGATATCTTGAATACTATGATTAAACGTAAACTATCTAAAATAAATAATATTGAACTATGGCATATGAGGTTAGGTCATATAGGCGTGAAACGCATACCCCAATTGGTTAGGAATGGTTTGATTCAGGATTTTACCACCCTATTGCATACTTCATTATTGGAACTTATACATTCTAATGTATGTAGTCCCATGAGTGAGACTGCTCACATTGGTTTTTCATACTTGTCATTTTTACTGATGATGTGTCATGGTATGGTTATGTTTATCTGATGAAACATAAATCGGAAACCTTTGAAAAGTTCAAGAAAATCAAAAATGAAGTAGAAAAACAAATTGGTCATATATTAAATGTCTTTGATCGGATCGAGGCAGTGAATATATGAGTAGAGAGTTCACTGATTATTTAAAGGAGAATAAGATTCTCGTTCAATATACACCTCCTGGTACTCCACAACATAATAAAGTGTCAGAGAGGAGAAATCAGACATCATTGGATATGGTTCGATCTATGTTGAGTTTTACAGATTTGCCCTTTACTTATGGGGTTATGCTCTTTTAACTGCTGCTCATATTTTGAATAAGATTCCTTCTAAAGCTGTTCCTACGACTCCGTATGAGATATGGACCTGTAGGAAACTGAATCTTAATTATGTTAGTGTTTGGGGCTGCCCTGCATACATCAGTGTAGCTCAGCAGAATAAGCTTTTGCCTCGAAGGAAAAATTTTAGGTTTGTTAGATATCCTTCAAAAACAAAATGATATTTGTTCTATGATATCGAGCATCGAAATGTGTTCGTAGCTCGCTTCATAAAATTTCTAGAGGTAGAATTTTTGTCCGAATGAGGTAATCATAGATAAGTTGAAATTGATGAAGTACAACCTGAGACCAACAAACCAACGGAGTAACTTGAAGTTCAAGTAGATTAAGAACCTTCACTACCCACACTCAGTAGGTCCAAAAGGGTATCTATACCTCCTGAACACTTGTATTTGATACAATAAATGAGCCTTAATGTTCTCTTAGTTGAAGAGACTGATCCTTATACCTATAGAGAATCGATATTGGACATCGACTCCGTGAATTGGAAAAGGCCATGAAATTAGAATTAGACTCTATACATCTAAATCAAGTTTGGGACTTGGTTCAGCTTGCTGAATGAATTGTTCCTATCGGTTGTAAATAGGTTTACAAAAGGAAACGCGGGCCTGACGGAAAGGTTGAAATTTTTAAGGCCCGACTATTAACTAAAGATTACAGGCAGTGACCTAATGTCGACTACGATTAAACATTTTCGCCAGCAGCGATGCTAAAGTCTATTAGGATTTTATTGTCTATTGAGTAGCATAGTGATTCCTTGACTTGAGATGCCACTGTGGATATACGAGATATACTCCACACTTTGATGGCAGTTACGTCACCGACCTATTTAGGTCAGACCTCCTCCTGTTCATTGGGTGTGGACTGATCCTCAGGATATCCTTTATATGTCAAGATAGAATCCGTCAGCTCTATGTACAAAGCATATGTATTCAATATGAGATTAGCAATATGTTAAATCCATAGGCTCGTGGTACACTATAGAAGTGAGTTTTAAGTGTTATTAAGAGATTACTAATAGAAACGTCGATGGGATTATATCTATAGAGATTTGACGTTTATATCTATATCTCTATAATAAATCTGAATAACCGTGACAGAGGGATTATACGTATGTGTAGGAGCGAAGCGGGGTTTACCGCTATGCCTATGGTGCTCGGCGACCACGACACTGTTGGGCTCGCAGCCCGTAAAGAGTACGGAGTAGCCCGCGGGGGACTAAATCAGAGAATAAATGAGTCGCCACCTAGCGTGAACTGGGAAAGGTTTAAGGCCGCACTCACCCATCACAGGGGAAGACCTCAAACATAATGGTCATTTACTTATGCCAGTATAATGGACTGGTTCACACAATGGTATAGTCAAGTCTTATGCAGTTCATACAAGATAATTTAAATAAACACAAATTTGCACACCCATAAACATTAATAGAAATAATAAAAGCATTCCAACAGCATATTAAATTAAGAAATATGAGATGCAATAACAAAAATCATAATAAACAATCAAAAGCAGGAAAAGTGTCAATAAATAAATGGCAAACAAAAAAGGAGGGTTAATCACGCATATATGAGTAATTCCCAAGGGGCACGTGGAGTTGTATCCCAAGTACAAACCGTACTACCGTCCATTCGGATTCGGCTACGAAATTTACGTCTGGGTTTCCATCCGATATACCGTAAGGGATAATAACACACAAAAACATTAATGTAATGTAAATAAAAATATGCATGAAATAATATAATAATGCATATACGGATAATCACCAACATGAACAAATAAAATAAAGGCGAAATAATAAGATAACAATAAATAGACAAAAAGATAAATAACAAACTAAATGCAAAATAATAAAATAATGATGAATAAATAAATAAAAAAGATAAAAAAATTGGTAAATAACGAAATTCTAAAGAAAGAAAAGATGTGACCATAAATTTGGCCGTCTTTAATGTAGGACTTTGCAAACCCGGCTGGACGTATTTCACGTCCAGCCAGACATGCAGCGTCCGGAACTATAAAATAAATATGATAAAGGGTATCCTCAGTTCTTTCCTTTTAAGTTGCTTTCTTGGAAGTGCGTTAGGCCGTTGCCGGAAGGATCGCTGGTTCGCTGTTTCTGCTTACTGTTTCACTATCTTTGCTTGCTGTTTTTCTGTTTTCTAATTGCTGTTTTTCTATTTCTGGTTGCTATTTTTGTTGTTTCGCTGGTTGCTATTTTTGCTATTTTCTGGTTGTTGTTTTTGCTATTGCATTGGTTGTTATTTTTACTGTTTCGCTGGTTGCTATTTTTGGTTATTTTTTAGCTGCTGTTTTGGTTATTTTTTGGGGCTATTTTTGGTTGTTATTGGCTGCTGTTTTTAGTTGTTTTTTGCTGCTGTTTTGGTTGTTTTTTACTGTTGTTTTTGGGTTATTTTGGCTATTGTTTTTTTGGTGGTTTGGCTGCTATTTTTTGGTGTTTTTGGGTTGCTGTTTTGGTGGTTTCTTCAGTGACTGTATGGTTGTTTTTTTGGTTGTTTTGGTGTTTCAGTTTTGCGGTTTTAGGTGTTGGGCTGGCTGGTTTCGATGGTTGAAGAAGAAGAGAGCCTAGGGTTTTTCTTTGTGTGTTTCACGTCTAAGACTTAGGAGAAGAAGAAAAGAAGCCCCCAGGGTTTTTTGGTTGTATGTCTAGCCGTCCAAGGTTTCTTGATGATGAAGAAAAGTTCCCCTTTTATAAAGTTTTGAAAGGATCTCCAAGTAGGGAAATAAATCACATTGATTTGGGAGATATATTCTCAATTTATTTTGGGAATACAATCTCACAAATTTGGTGATGGATATCTCAAATCTTTTTAAATTGGTGAGGATGGGATTTCACATCTTGTTAAATTGGAAAGTGTTGATGAGGGAATTTGCACATGTGAATTGCATGGGATTTTCTTTATTTGGGAAGATTTTGGGCGTGCATGGTGGATTGTATGGGTGTTGGGCGTGTGTATGGATTGCATGGGGTCATGGGCCGATTGTGTGGGTTACAGGGTAATGGGCCGGTTGCAGGTGTTTGGGGTTTGTCTGAGGCTAAGGTTCGAAACAACGGCTGAGCAAATCTGAGGCTGGCTAGTGAGTCTGAAACCAATGAGGTGCTAATTTTGGAGGTTTTCCTTCCTTTCGGCATTCATTTTTCGCAACTTCTGCAACTTTTCAGGTAGTGCCTCCATACGAGGCTCATCATCGGGCTCATGCAAAAATGGATTGTCTATAGTATGCAATGACCTTGACCTGTATGGTTCATCGAGTTTATCCATGGTCGTCATAATTTACGGGTGGGTAGATTATGGACACGAAATTGGATTTCCTGACGGATATGCCTAACTTAGAGAGTCTCACTAATGAAATATACTCGTAGAGCACTAGGGCAACCTTTATGAATAATACTGCTTATTTATAAATAGTTTTAATGGTTAAACGAAAATACATGCATATGGGCCTTTTTTTTTCCTAATTAATGTGTATTTGTATTTAAAATATGATTTTATTAAATACATATTAATTAATTGTCAAATTATGATATTTGATTAAAAATTGAATTTTTGAGTATTTAGTAATTTGAGTAAATTAGTTTATTTTAACCACCTAAGAAAAATAATTGAAATCGAAAAAATTTGATTTTTCGCATTCCGCTGTGTTACCCGATAATACCGCCTAAAACCCTTTAGTTCTTACTAGCCCACTGACTTCATGTTTGCTCTCTTGTCATTTTCTTTTTGCTAATTTGCTCATTTTCATGTTCTTACTGTCTTCTTTTGTTTGCAGGCATGACTAGCTTCAAGAACCCCATCCAGATTATTCGGGAGGTTATACGAACTTCCTAGGGCAGGTCCAACAGCTCTCGTCCATAAGTTACCACCCTTATCCCATCGGAAGCAAGGCAAAAATCAATACATGCAGCCCCTTCTCTTCACGAGCCCTCAAATGTCCCCCAAATTAGCTAGAAACCGACCCCTGCACCCCAAACTTCAAGTGTTATGCAGCCAAACCAGACCACAAGCACTCCCCAGCTGTCCCAAACACATACTCACTACCAACCCTCCAAAATATGCTTCCACCATGGCAGGGGTGAGGAAACCGAGGAGCTGCGGAGAGGGCTCTTAAGAGGAAGACCATGGGCAGGAAAGACAAATCACAAGCCGCCTCTTCTCCAGACCAAGAGGACTACATTGCTCGGGATCAATAATTTCACCAAGGACGTGCGGGAAGGCGTAGCCTATCTTCCCCCCACCATCAACTACCTGGCCAAGCACGTAAGCCTTGACAGGCCACGGCTTATGAAACCTTGTCTCCCGAGGATGTTCTCAACATGCTGGCCAATTCCATGCAAACGTAAAGTAAATTTCTTATTTGAAAAAACTATCTTATGTGCCACTCTGACCTTATCTTTGTTCATGTAGCTGACTTATCTCTTGGACACGAATATGGATGTGCTGACACTCATACTTTTAGAGGGGGTCAATCCTAGTTGCTCCAGAACTAGCTGACTGAGAGGGAGGCCGAGTCGACCAAGAAATTAGACGAATCCAAGGTAGAGATTCGAGGCCTGAGGAAATTTGATGAGGAGGCAAAGGCTGAGGTTACCTCCCTCTGTCGAGCTTCAGAAATTACCAAGAGGGAAAGTGACGAGGCCAAGGCAAAGGCTTCCTAAAAAATAGACGTCCAACTGGCCCGAGCTGTCACAGCCGAGAGCAAGCTCGCGGAGAGGAATGACCAGCTGGAGAAGGCTTGGGACGAGTTGGCTAAGACCCAATAAGAGTTGAAAATATTACATGTCGAGCTGCCCAGACGCCTCGAGGCCGTGAAGCAAGAGGTTAAAATAGAAAGGCTTGAGGAATCTATTGAGATGTTTGAGCTGACACAACCCGACCTAGACTTGGAGATGCTTCATAAGGTCCCAAAGGTGGCCAAAAGGGAAATGTCATAAGAGGAGGCCTTTAGCCCTGCTCCAGAAGATCTCAAGGCCATACATAACCCCGTGCCATTGTCAGTGCTGCCTTCTACTCAAGGCGATCATGATCCCTCTTCATCTACGGCAACCCTCCTGAAGATGCACCTGACCCATTTGCCTGAATTTATGCCCTCTTTCTGTCCCTCTTTTTATATGTGTGGGTAATACCGAGGGGCCCATTGTAAATAACAATTCATATCAATGAAAGCACTTTTTGCACTTGCATTTCTCACACCGATGCACACACCAAACTAAGACCCGAGTTGGGGCAACTTTCATTTCAACACGTTGACCTAATCAACTTTAATCAACGTTGACCCACACAGTATAATTCCATTATTAGGATGTTTCACTTAATAGATTTAGAATTCTTCAGAAAGACAGCAGTCTTCTGTCTGACCACCTTCTGCATCCATGCCAATAAATAAAATAAGGCATCAGTGGGACATATGTGACCCGAGCCGAAGAAATCATTTGGCCACAAGGTAAAGTTCCCTCACTGTTCCATTCAAATATGGCTATAGGGAAAAACATTGACCTCATACCAACAAAATTAATAAGGCCTTGATGATGCAATAACTGGCCAGAAGGGAATGTTCCCTCCTTGTGCCATTCAAAACATGGCCATGATAGAAACTGTTTGGGATCTCAGGGACAAATCCGGGTAAACGTAGTGGAAAATGGAAAATCAAAATTTTCTGATTTCAATTTCTCGGGCAATTAAAATAAACTTTATATTCTAATTACTCAATACTTAAAAACTAAATTTTTTATCCAAGAAATCATATTTCTTCATGATCGGCGTAATCACACGCATATAACGCAAGGGCACGTATCGTTCAAGTAGTATAAAAATATCGATCCCACGAGGACTTAATTCCTATTGTTGTTATTAATTATTGATACTATTTATTTACAGGTATCTAATTATAGGGAGAAGGGAATGATTACTTTTGGTTGATTGAATGTGGATTTGCTGAACAAATAAATAAATAAAAACACTAAAGAAAAGACTAAGGAAAATAACAAAAAAACACAAATATATAGGGTCGTGACTCTACACAATATTATTCTAATGATGAATTGATTATCTTATATATGTGTAATAAATCAGTTTGCTAACCTGGAACACGAAGATACGCAAAAGCTTCTATCGATGGTCAGATGCAAACACCCAAATAACCCAATTAATCATATGTCTATGTTAATCAAGTTACCTGAATTCATTAAGGACAAGTTCCACTAGTGGCTACCCCCGCCCAATAGGTATATGTCTATCCTGTAAGGAAATCTATTAAAGGGTTATCTATCCTCAAGGAAGATCGTGGGCTATTGAATCTAAGGCTGAAACCTAAAATCCCTTCGTCAAGTTCATTTTAAGTTTACCACATCAATCTTGGCGGTGATCAAGCAACAAGAAGCATTAGCTTAAGATTCAATAAACAAACTAAAGAATTACCCATTATATAATTAAATCAATTATTAAGCATGTGAATATTGTGTTTTATCACTTCCCTAGAATAAAAATAAAATACTGGGGTTAGGGGATCCACCCTTACTATTTCTAATTTAGAAATCTCTTATATTATAATATAGAAATTATCAGTGATATTACCAACCGACCATATATGCGGTATTCTCATTAAGTCAGATTTTCAATTAAGTTCAACCGACCATAAAGGTTGTGTTATTATTTGTCCATAAACCAGCCATATACGCGGTAATCATCTGTCACCTAAAGACCGGCCATATAGGCGGTGTCACATTATGTCAAATAAATAAAACCAGCCATTAAGGCGGTAATCCTTTAATTTAAATTATAATTCCATATTATAATTAATGGAGATTGATCTAAACTAAAATAATAAAAGCTTCACCCTTCCCCCAGCAGAAATTTAACTACTAAACATAAAATAAAATAAACTACTACTATTACTAAAAATAAAAATGCATAAATAAAATACTGAAAATAAATACAAACAAGATGGAATCCTTAAATTACTTACAAAAACCTAAGGAAAGCATGAGAATTGCAAATGAAATGGATTGGTATTTATAGGAAAATCTAAAGGCTTCCACCAAACATGGCACCAAACATGACACCAAATCCTCCACCAAATATGGCACCAAATCCTCCACCAAACATGCAAGCATGTTTTGTGGAAGTTTGAAAATTTTTATTTTTTATTTATTTATTTAATTTTTTTCTTTGAAAATTATTTTAATAATTACACATAACATACTTCCGGATGTTTCATCAATGTCAGACATGAAATCTTCAAATTCGAAATTATTTTGTTCTTCACAGTTGTAGATATTTGAGTCTTATTTAATCTGGAACTTAAATCACCTCAATCCGATATCGAAGTAAAAATTTATGGCCAAAATATGACAATTGTGCAAAGTTGGAATTTCCGAAATTGTACTTCGCCATTTCAAGTTTCCAATCTCCAAAATCAAAAGTCAAGTCCTGTTTTTGCCCTTATTTGTTCCACATTTCATTCTAAATGATTCCATTGAGTCCCAATTTTATTTTATCTACAAAATAAACTAAAACACATCAAAAAGTTCATCAAACCCGATAAACTAAACAAAATATTAGGTAAAAGGGGTGGTAAATAGTGATATATTTTCCGCTCATCACTTCATAATTGCCGAATGACCCCAAAACCTTACATTTTGTTCATTTTGGTCCCCAAATTATCAAATACAATTTTAAGTGATTCTAAATCAATCCCAAAATGATTATACATGTATAATACATCAAAATGAAAATTGCAACACAGAATCACAAAAACTTCAATTGTCGAGAATGACAAAATTTTCCAAGTTTTGCATTTTAGTCCAATCTTGTTCAAAACAACATTAGATGATATCCAATCATCACCAAATTTAATAGACATCATATATACATTATTACACAACACAAATATGAAAAGCCCCAAATTTGGAAAGAGTTAAGAACCCTAATTTTACAAATTCTTCCAATAACAAATTTAACAAATTCAACACTTTAATTCAATCTTCACAACACCAAACAAGTCTCACCACTTTGAAACAACACAAGAACAATTCTAGGTAATTAATGAGTGGCCTAACAACTCTAGAATGACAAATTGATCATCAAATGACCAAAAGATAGCTAATGAACTAATTTCATGCTCTTTGTTATCATAAATGCTTACATCTTTCAAAAAAGTTTCCAATAATTTAATTACAAACTAAAAGAGTAGAGACAACATCCTAGCAATATATGTTGAAGCTAATAATGATAGAAACAATTTCTTAGTTGAAGAAAGTAAGACATACTTATAAAATCTTGAGATTTGGCTTAAGTTCTTTCCTTTTTTCTTTCAAATTTGCTCTCAACTTTCTTTTATAATTGTTTTGGTAACTTGGACTTGTTAAAACAAAAATGAAACAAAATCCTTATATATTTTCCATTATGGCCGAAACTTAAAGGAAAAATAAATATCAAGATATTTCCATTTTGTTTCAATTTAATTAAATGATAAATAATTAGTTAACTGGTTCCATAAGCTCACTACAACATTTAATGAAATGCAACAAGTGTAACCAATAATAATAAGCCATTTTCTAACATTAATCATGACAAAAGATATTTATAATTTAATTAATTTAACCATTTAATATTTAAATAATTAAATATAAATATCTTAAATATATGTATTATATTTACATTAAATAATCAAAATACATATATTACTGATATATGTCAAAAATCACAATTTGATATTTAATTAATATGCATTTAATAAAATCAATATTAAATACAAATACAGATTAATTATGAAATGACCAAAAATTCCCAATTGCATGTATTTTCGTTTAACCGTCAAACGATTTATAAATAATCATTATTATTCATAAAAGTTGCTCTAGTGTTCTACGAGTATATTTCATTAGTGAGACTTTCTAAGTTCACACATATCTGTCACAGTATCCAATTTCGTGTCCATAATCTACCCACCCGTAAATTATGATGAACACCGATAAACTCTCTGAACCATACAGGTCGAGGTCATTGCATACATATAATCTCTCCATCACAAGTATCCAGATTATTCCAGAGATATAGATATCAACGTCAAATCTCTATAGATATAATCATGTCGACGTTTCTATTAGTAATCTCTTAATAACACTTAGAACTCACTTCTACAGTGTACCACGGGCCCATGGATTTAATAGATTACTAATTCCATATTGAATACCAATGCTCTATATACAGAACTGACAGATCATTTCTTGATATACACAAGATATCCCGAGCATCAGTCCATACCTAATGAACAAGCAAGAGGTCCGATCTTAATAGATCGGTGACGTGACTGCCATCAAAGTGTGGAGGATAACTCATATATCCACAATGATATCTCAAGTCAAAGAATTACTATACTACTCAACCCGAGAAGATTCTTATTGACGTTGTGGTACCATCCATTAAGAATCTTTGGTGATTCTTTCTGTGTTTATCCGCTATAAACACATACACGTCTATGCAAGTCTCTAGGACTCATGGTTCATTGAGAAACCATTGGAATTTAAGATTCCAGCATATGACATGTACCAGTCTCAACATGTTTACTTTACTAACCAAGTAGTGTAAACCTTGACCAGGAACTGTCTAAGAATGACAACGTCATGATACAAATCAATGTCAATTATGATGTTCTTACAATAGTATCATAACAAATCATTCTAGGTTCAATTACGTCTTTATCATATATAAAGAGATGTTCTATAATAGAAACTGTTTATTTTATTCATAATAAAGCTTTACTTAAGTATCTACTAGCCCTGGGCATTATCGGATTCGGATCGGATCGAACCGAATCTGAATCTGATCTGATCCGAAATGCTCTGAAATGTTTGATTCGTTCGGACCGGATCATGTTATCGAACTCGATCCGATCTGATCCGATAATTATCGGATCAGATCGGATTGGTTCGATCTGATTCGAATTATTTCGAATCGGATTGGTCTGATCCGAAATATGATGATTTCATATCGGATTGGTCCGATCCGATCCGAATTCGGTACACATAATCTGGTTTTGAGTCAAAACCAGATTATTTGATTCGTTCGGACCAGATCATGTTATCGAACTCGATCCGATTCAAATTATTTCAGATCAAATTGGTTCGATCTGATTCGAATTATTTCGGATCGGATTGGTCTGATCCGAAATATGATGATTTCAGATCGGATTAGTCCGATCCGATCCGAATTCGGTACATATAATCTGGTTTTGAGTCAAAAAAATCGAGCGAATCGGATCGGATAAAATCCAATCAGAAATAATTCGACTTTTTTTATTTAATATGTAATGACGTCGTTTTGCATATTAAATAAAAAAAAATTCGAGCGGATCGGATAGGATAAAATCCGATCCGATCCGAAATCCGTCGAACCAGACCAACTCAATTCGATCGGATTTGATAATCGAATCGGATCGGATTCGATCCGATCCGATGCCCACCCCTAGTATCTACCGCGAAATACATAAGAAATCAGATTCTTGATATTTTCTTGCAGTACCTTGCACACGATAATGTCCCCTCGCGACACAATCTCTCGAATGATGCACCATTGGTTCCTTTGCTTGCGCAATGGCTCCAGTATTATCACAGTATAACGAAATCAGGTTCTCGATATTTAGGACTATTGAGGTTTTAGGGGCAAATACGGTTAAACGCAGCGGAACGCGGAAAATCAAAATTTTCCGATTTCAATAATTTTTCTTGGGCAATAAAAATAAACTTGTTTATTCTAATTACTCAATACTTAAAAATTGAATTTTACCCAAGAAATCATATTTTTTTCATATTTCCGAATGACCCCTCAAAGTTTGCATTTTGTTCATTTTGGTCCTCAAATTGTCAAATATAATTTTAAGTAATTCCAAATCAATTCCAAAATGATTCATACATGTCTAATACATCAAAATACAAATTACAACACAAAACCACAAAACCACAAAAACTTCAAATTGCCGAGAAGAACAAATTTTTCCAGGTTTTGTATTTTAGTATAATCTTGTTCAAAACATCATTAGATGATATCCAATTATCACCAAATATAATATACATCATATGTACATCATTACACAACACATATATGAAAAGCCCCAAATTTAGATTAGGTTATGAACCCTAATTTTTCAAATTAGTCCAATTGATCAATTTATACCAAATTGAATAAATCCAACACTTCAATCAATTCGCTACCACACCAAACCAGTCTCACCAATTTGAAATAACACAAGAACAATTCTATGTCATCAATGAGTGGCTTAACAACCCTAGAATGACAACTTGATTATTAAATAATCAAAAGAAATCTTATAAACTCATTTCAATCTTACTTTGTTAATCATAGAGGCAAACATGTTTCAAACAAGTCCCCAACCATTCAATTACATGTTTAAAGAGTAAAGAAAATTCTAAGCAACACATGTTGAATCCTAGAAACATAGAAATAATTTTCTAGTTGAAAAATGTTAGAAAAACTTATAAAATTCCCAACTTTGCTCAAGGTTTTTCTTTTTGTACTTCAAATTTCTCTCAAACTTTTCTTTGTAATATTTTGGTAACTAGAACTTATTAAAAAAAATGAAACAAAAATCTTATATATTTTCCCTACTTGGCCGAAACTAGAAAGAAAAAATATATCTAGATATTTTAATTTGTTTCAACTAATTAAAGGGAAAATGATTTACTTAACTTTTGGTATTTGATCATTAAAGCATTTAATGAAAACCAACAAGTGTTACAAATCATAAAAAGCCATTTGCTAACTTAATCATTGCAAAAGATATTTACAAATCAATTACTTTAATCATTTAACAGTTAAATAATTAAATAATTAAATATAAATATCTTAAATATATGTAATATATTTACATTAAATAATCGAAATACATATATTAATGATATATGTCAAATATCTTAATTTGATAATTAATTAATGTGTATTTAATAAAATCAATTATTAAATACAAATACACATTAGTTGGGAAACGACCATAAGATCTCAATTGTATGTATTTTTGTTTAATCGTTAAACGACTTATAAATAATCAGTATTGTTAATAAAAGTTGTCCTAGTGCTCTACGAGTATATTTCATTAGTGAGACTCTATAGGTTCAGGCATATCCGTCACGAAATCCAATTTCGTGTCCATAATCTACCCACCCGTAAATTATGACGAACACAGATAAACTCTCTGAAACATACAGGTCGAGGTTATTGCATACGTATAATCCCTCCGTCGCATATATCCGGATTATTCCAGAGATATAGATATAAACGTCAAATCTCTATAGATATAATCACGTCAACGTTTCTATTAGCAATCTCTTAATAACACTTATAACTAACATCTACAGTGTACCACGAGACCATGAATTTAACAGATTGCTAATTTTATATTGTATATTTATGCTCTGTACATAGAACTAACGGATCATTTCTTAACACATATAGGATATCCTGAGAATCAGTCCACACCCAACGAACAGCTGGAGGTCTGATCTAAATAAATTGGTGACATGTTTGCCATCAAAGTTTGGAGGATAACTCATATATCCACACTGGTATCTCAAGTCAAAGAATCAATATGCTACTCAACCCGAGAAGATTCTTATTGATGTTGGTGTACCATCCATTAAGAATCTTCGGAGAGTTGTTTTGTTTTTATCTGTTATAAACAACTACATGTCTATGCGAGTCTTCAAGACTCATGGTTCATTGAGAAACCATTGGAATTCAAGATTCCAGTATACGACATGTACCAGTCTTAACAGGTTTACTTTACTGACCAAGTAGTGTAAACCTTGACCATGAACTGTCAAAAAATGACAACATCATGATACAACTCAATGCCAATTGCGACGCTTTTGCAACAGTATCATAACTAATCATTCCAAGGTCAATTACATCTTTACCATATATAAAGAGATGTTATATAATAGAAACTGTTTATTTTATTCATAATAAAATGTTACATAAGTATTTACAGCGTAATACATAAGAAAATTGACGCTCAGAGCACCAACCCTAACAAGCACTACTCCCTATTCTGTGATATTGTTCCTAATCCACACAGCTTCCTTTGCAACTTCAAAAGCTACTTTTGACTTCTGTTTAGAACTCTTCCAACAAACTGCATCTCCGTTAAGGGAAAACATGAATCCTAATGTAGACTTTCTATCATTAGAATCCGACTGGAAATCGAAATCCGTATACCCATTAACTTTCATTTCATTTCCTCCATATATAATTAACTTATCCTTAGTACCTTTAAGATACTTGAAGATATGTTAATGGCCATCCAATGGTCATTACCTGGATTGGACTGATACCTGCTGGTCACACAAACTGTGAAGCTGATATTAGGCCTAGTACATAACATGACATACATGATGCTGCCCAAAGACGAAGCATAAGGCTGATTAGACATTCTAATATCCTCATCTTCTGTTTATGGACACATCTTCTTTGAAAGATGTAATCCATGTCTGAATGGCATGTTTGCTGTCTTACAGTTACCAAAATTATATTGTTCTAAGATCTTATCTATGTACGTTGATTGGGATATGCAATAAGCTTCATTTCTCTATCTCTATACAGTTGTATGCTTAAGACATTAGAAGCATCACCCAGGTCCTTCATGGATAAATTCTTACAGATGTAAGCTTTGATGCCTTGGATCATTCTGATATCATTCCCAAAAATCAGGATGTTGTCAAGATAGAGAATTAAAAATATCACCATACTCCCACTTGCCTTCTTATACACACAAGATTCTTCAGAATTCTTGAGAAAATCAGGCAATTTGATTATCTCGTCGAATAGAAGATTTCAACTTCATGAAGCCTATTTAAGTCTATAAATGTACTTCTTAAGCCTACATACAATGCACGAGTTTTCACTGGATGCAAAACCCTCCGGTTGTTCCATATAAATTTATTTATCAAGAAATCTATTTAGAAAAGTCATTTTAACATCCATTTGCCAAATCTCGTAATCATGGTAAGCGGCAATAGACAATAAAATCCTTATAGACTTTAGAATCGCAACTGGCGAAAATGTTTCATCATAGGCAACACCAGATCGCTACGAGTAACCTTTAGCTACCAGTCGGGCCTTAAAGGTTTCAACATTTCCATCAGGCCCGTGCTTCCTTTGGTAAATCTATTTACAAATGATAGGAACAATTCCTTTAGGAAGTGGAAGCAAGTCTCAAACTTGATTCTTATGCATTGAGTCTAACTCGGATTTCATGGCGTCTTGCCACTTCACGAAATCGATGTCCAACATCGATTCTCTATAAAAAAAAAAGGTTAATCTCTTCAACTAAGAGAACATCGAGACTCTTTTCTTGTATCAAATACAAGCGTTCAGGAGGTCTTGATACCCTTTATGACCTACAGAGTGTGTGTAATGAAAGTTCTTCATCTTCTTGAACTTCAGGTTTCTCTGTTGGTTCGTTGGTCTCAGGTTGTACTTCATCAAGTTCAACTTGTCTATTATCATCACCTTCTAACAAAAATTTTACCTCTAGAAATTTTACGAAGCGAGCTACGAACGCATTTCGATGCTCGGTATCATAGAACAAGTATCCTTTCGTATTTGAAGGATATCCAACAAACCTAAACTTTTACCCTCTAGACAAAAGCTTATTCTGCTGAGCCATCCTGACGTATGCAGGACAATCCCAAACCTTAACATAACTAAGATTCGATTTCCTACCGATCCATATCTCATACAGAGTCGTATGAATAGCTTTGGAAGGAATCTTATTCAGAAGATGAGCGGCGGGTAAAAGAGCATATCAAATAATGTCCGATTTCTCCTCTTTGATACTCCATTGTGCTGTGGAGTACCCGGAGGAGTATATTGAGCGACAATCTCATTCTCCTTTAAATAATCGGTGAACTCACCACTCATATATTCACCACCTCGATTAGATCCAAGTCATTTAATATATTGTCCAGTTTATTTTTCAACATCGTTTTAGAATTCTTTGAACTTTTCAAAGGTTTCCGATTTATATTTCATCAAATAAACATAACCATACCGTAACACATCTGCGGTAAAGGTAACGAAGTAAGAAAAACCACTATGAGAAGTTTGGCTCATGGGACCGCATACATCATAATGTATGAGTTCCAATAGGACAGTGACACGGTGTCTCATACCTAAAAATGGGGCTTTGGTCATTTTACCTCGAATGCAAGATTCATACGTTGGATAAGGTTCAATAGTGAGATCCTGAATCAAACCATTCCTAACCAACTGGGTTATGCGTTTCACGCCTATTTGACCCAACCTCATGTGCCATAGTTTAGTATTATTTATATCAGATAGTTTATATTTATTAATTCCAGTATTAAAGATATCTTGTAAGGTGCGCAATATGTAATGACCATGCTCATTTGGATAACAAATGATCTAAATATTATTTCTATCATATAAATATAAAAAATGATTCTTAATATTTACAGTATATCCTTCAGTATCTAATATAAAAAGTGACGTAATATTCACCACACATCATGACACAAAAAACAAGTCATGCAACAAAGGTCTCTCACTGGGTAAGCGAATCTCGCATAACCCCACAGCAACCGCATCTAGAGAGTCTCCACTCCCGAATCACAACTGCATCTCCCCAGATTTCTGCCATCTACTTTCCGTCAGCACTTGCAGTAAATTGAAAATGTGAATAGGACAATAAGAATCTAAAATCCAACTAGATGTCATAGCTTCACAAGCTAATGAGATATCAATAATAGGAAATATAAAAGTACCTAATGTCAATGCTCTTTCCTTCATTATTTATGCGAGGTAGTCTAGACAGTTTCTTTTCCAGTGTCTGAAATTCTGGCAGTGGTGGCACTTGTCCTCAGCAGCTCTTTTGGGCTTCGCTACCTTAGCCTGCTGAGGAACATTGAAACCTTTCTTCTTCTTTATTTTCATCTTCTTCCCCTTCGACTTGGAGTGGGAAGAAGTGAAAAGTGAAGTAGGTTTCGGAAGGTGAGTCGGCACTCACTTCTTTAGATCATCCTCCGCTGTGAGAAGCATCATATGTAACTCACGATAACTATAGTGAATCACATTCATGCTGAAGTACATGACAAACTGGTGATATGACGCCGGGAGCGAACCAAGTATGACACTCCATCCTAGAGTATCATTGAGAAGGAAATCATTGTGCCTCAATTGCTCGATCAAATGAAGCATATGTGTGCTCACAGCCTGTCCCTCATCAAGTTTAGAATGGAACATTTCTATTGCAACTCTATGAACCACGACATGTTCCTGGTTCATGAACGATTCACGGAGTTGTGTCATCTTGCTATAAGAATCATGCATCTCAAAATATTGCCTCTACAGTTCTGAAGACAGAGAACTGAGAATAAATGATTTAACCCTTTAATCATCATCTTTCCATTTATAAAAAGTCTCAATCTCTTCAGGTGATGCATTTTCAGATATAGCAATAGGTAATGGACCTTCCAAAATATATCCCAACTTTTCAGATCCGATGACAATCCTCAAATCCATATCCCAGTCTGTAAAGTTCTCAGTGCCCTTAAGCTTATTCTTATCAAGCATACGAGCAAAGGGGTTGTTCAAAAGTGCCGCTATCGCAGATCTATCAAATAGATAGCGAATAAATGGTTAGCAGATAAAACAATTTCATATAATATCATAAATCATTAAATAGATCACGAATTTTTATCTAAAAATGTATCTCCCAATATTTTCATGCAAAACTGTAATCCCCAGAGAGAATACAAAACATACGATAATCAAATCAAACATAATATTGAAAGGTGGACCTCATGAATATATTTCAGCTCACGGCTTTGGTATATTCTCGCCTACGTATATTCATCAGGTAGACAACTCATTGTTGATCACTCAACAGTGACTCCTGGGGTTTTGGTCCTGGTCGTTTCTCGTTATGACATCTTTGGCACATTCACAATGAGGCGTACCAAGGTTAAACTTGCCAATGATAAATCCAAGATACTTGCTGATAAGAAATTATATATTAATATTTACCGTCCCTTTTACTTAATATTTTGTATAGTTTCTTGAGTTTTGTGAAAATTTTGATGTATTTTGTGTTATTTTATAGATAAATAAAATAACAGGACTCTCTAGAATCAAATCAGGGCCAAAACATCAAAAAACGGATAAAAGGGCAAAAATGTAAATTTCCTGCTAAAATGCGTCGTTTGCTAAAATGCGTCGACTGCTAACGTGCACCAGACACATGTCAAAATCATAGAAACTTACTATCATACGCACTTGCTAACATGCGTCTGCCACATGTCAACATCACATCAATATTACTAAAATACGCCGGACACGTGTCATCATCCCATGCTGCCGACAATACACGTCATTACTGACGCAGCGTCGTGACGCGCATAACCTTCTGCATCGCGACTCCAAGCCAATTATTTGGCCGATGGACACGTATCATCATCACGTTGAACGAGTGGCGCATCGCGATGCGTAAGTGCTTTGCGTCGCGACGCGCGGGGGCAGAAATTTGCCTATAAATTGAAGTTGAAATCAGAAGGAAAATTCATACTTTCTTCTAGGGATTTCCTTAAGAATACTAAGAAGATTGTATCTTGTTTGTTTATTTACAGCTTTCTGTATTTAATTTTTTTTATTTTACGCAATAGTACTTTCTTTATTTTACTTTTCAGTCTTTATTTTTACTTTTCAGTATGAGGTGGTAACTCCCATCTGCTGGAGTGAAAGGTTAAGCTTTTATTAATAATATTTAGATTAATCTCCCTTAATTATAATATATAAACTATTTAAAACCTAACTTAATGGGATACCGCCTTTATGGTCGGTTAGACTTAATTAAATTGATTTTAATCTGACTAAATTAGATACCACCTTTATGGTCGGTTGGAATTAATCATAAATCTGACTTAATCAGGATACCGCCTATATGGTCGGTTGGTAATGTCATGGAAAGTTAATATATTATAATAAAGGAGATATCTAAATTAGAAGTAATAAAAATGGATCATCTACAGCATTTTCTTTATTGCTTTTATTTACCTTTTTAATTTCCAAGCTTTACTTTATGTCTTTTATTTTATTTAAGCTTTTACTAGTCCTAGACATGTGTTGTAACTAAACCCGTTATCTAGGGTTGTGAAGAATTCCAATATCACCAGTTTATAAGGGGTTATTTTATGTTCCGGCTAATATAAAGGTTTATTTATGAAGTCTTAAGCTTAATGCTTCTTGTTAACTGGCCATTAATAAGATTGATGTGGTAAACTTAAAATGAACTTGATGAAGGGATTTTAGGTTTCAACCTTAAACTTAATAGCCCACGATCTCCCTTAAGGATTAGATACCCCTTAATAGATTTCCTTCCAAGATAGACATATACCTGTCAGGCGGGGGTAGCCACAATTGGAACTTAATCTTAATGAATTCAGATAACTTGGTTAACATAGACATATGATTAATTGGGTTAAACTGGGTATTTGCATCTGACCATCGACAGAGGCTTTTGCATAAATTTGTGTTCCAGGTTGATAAACCGATATATTTCACAAACATGAGATAACCACTTCATCTTTAAAAGATATTGGAAGAATTCACAACCATAGATAATTTTATAATATTGAATTTTCCCTTTCACTTACATTCGCACTTTTTTTATTTACTTGTTTTAGTTTAAAATCACCAACCAATCAAACAACCAATCTATTAGATACTTGTAAACATTTGGCTTCATAAATTAATAGCTTAGGTATTAAGCCCTCGTGGGATCGATACATTTTATACTACTTGAGCGATATGTGCGCTTGCGTTACGTGAGTGATTTCATCGATCACTTGCGTAACCCTAACAGCTTTGGCACGTTCAGGATTGCGCTTTCGCTTGAATTTACCTAATATCAAAATATATCCGGTACAGTTAAATTCCTACCGGCTATATCCTCACAACATTGGATCATTCTCAAATATAATCGTAGATTATTTACCATAAGTGGTATTGACAAGACGGACCAAGTAACATGCATCAAATACATATTAAATATAAAACCTTATTTTCAAATAGGGATTTTCCGTAAAAGACGCTTTTACTTTATTTAATCAAATTAAATAAACACATGCATGCATAAAAAAGATTAAATTAAACATTGAATTTAAAGGCATAATCATATCGAGTGTTCAGAATCAGACTCGCTCTAATACCATTTTATTGAGAATTTCATGGACAAATCCGAGTAAACGTAGCGGAACGCGGAAAATCAAAATTTTCCGATTTCAATAATTTTTCTCAGGCAATTAAAATAAATTTTTTATTCTAATTATTCAATACTTAAAAATTGAAATTTTTACCCAAGAAATCATATTTCTTCATAATTGCCGAATGACCCCAAAACTTTGTATTTTGTTCATTTTGGTCCACAAATTGTCAAATACAATTTTAAGTGATTCCAAATCAATCCTAAAATTATTTATACATGTCTAATACATCAAAATATAAATTGCAACACAAAACCACAAAAACTTCAAATTGCCGAGAATGATAAAATTTTCCAGGTTTTGCATTTTAGTCCAATCTTGTTCAAAACAACATTAGATGATATCCAATCATCACCAAATTTAATATACTTCATATATACTTCATTACACAATACATATATGAAAAACCCCAAATTTCGAAAGGGTTAAGAACCCTAATTTTATAAATTCTTTCAATTAACAAATTAGCCAAAATTAAACAAATTCAACACTTTAATTCAATCTTCACAACACCTAACAAGTCTCACCACTTTGAAACAACACAAAAATAATTCTAGGTCATCGATGAGTGGCCTAACAACTCTAGAATGACAACTTGATCATCAAATGACCAAAACAGAGCTAATGAACTAATTTCATGCTTTCTTTGTTATCATACATGCTTACATCTTTCAAAAAAAGTTTCCAACAATTTAATTACAAACTAAAAGAGTAGAGACAACATCCTAGCAACATATGTTGAAGCTAAGAATGATAGAAACAATTTCTTAGTTGAAGAAAGTAAGAAATACTTATAAAATCTTGAGATTTGGCTTAAGTTCTTTCCTTTTTTCTTTCAACTTTACTCTCAACTTTCTTTTATAATTATTTTGGTAACTTGAACTTGTTAAAACAAAAATGAAACAAAATCCTTATATATTTTCCCTTATGGCCGAAACATAAAGGAAAAATAAATATCAAGATATTTCCATTTTGTTTCAATTTAATTAAATGATAAATAAGTAGTTAACGTGTTCCATAAGCTCACTACAACATTTAATGAAATGCAACAAGTGTAACCAATAATAATAAGCCATTTGCTAACATTAATCATGACAAAAGATATTTATAATTTAATTAATTTAACCATTTAATATTTAAATATTTAAATATAAATATCTTAAATATATGTATTATATTTACATTAAATAATCAAAATACATATATTACTGATATATGTCAAAAATCAAAATTTTACATTTAATTAATGTGTATTTAATAAAATCAAATATTAAATACAAATACACATTAATTAGGAAATGACCAAAAGATCCCAATTGCATCTATTTTCGTTTAAGCGTTAAACGACTTATAAATAATCAGCATTATTCATAAAAGTTGCCCTAGTACTCTACGAGTATGTTTCATTAGTGAGACTCTCTAGGTTGAGGCATATCCGTCATGAAATCCAATTTCGTATCCATAATCTTCCCACCCGTAAATTATGATGAACACAGAACCGTCACAGGTATCCGGATTATTCCAGAGATATATATATCAACGTCAAATCTCTATAGATATAATCACGTCGACGTTTCTATTAGTAATCTCTTAATAACACTTAGAACTCACTTCTACAGTGTACCACGAGCCCATGGATTTAACTGATTACTAATATTATATTGAATACATATGCTCTGTATACAGAACTGACAGATCCTTTCTTGATACACACAGGATTTCCTGAGCATCAGTCCACACCAACGAACATACGGAGGTCTGATCTTAATAGATCAGTGATGTGTTTTCCATCAAAGTGTGGAGGATAACTCATATATCCACAATGGTATCTCAAGTCAAAGAATCATTATGCTACTCAACCCGAGAAGATTCTTATTGACGTTGGGTACCATCCATTAAGAATCATCGGTGAGTCATTCAGTGTTTATCCGCTATAAACACCTACTCATCTATGCGAGTCTCCAAGACTCATGGTTCATTGAGAAACCATTGGAATACAAGATTCCAGCATATGACATGTACCGGTCTCAACGGGTTTACTTTACTGACCAAGTAGTGTAAACCTTGACCATGAACTGTCTAAGAATGACAACGTCATGATACAACTCAATGTTAGTTGCGACGTTTTTGTAACAATATCATAACTAATCATTCTAAGGTCAATTACGTCTTTACCATATATAAAGAGATGTTATATAATAGAAACTATTTATTTTATTTAGAATAAAATGTTATATAAGTATTTACAGCGAAATACACAAGAAAATTGGCGCTCAGAGCATCAACCCTAACGGAAACTCCAACCTCATTCTAACAAACATAACAAGGCGTCGGTGGGATATACCCAGTCCCGAGCCGCCATAAACATGGCCACAAGGGAATGTTCCCTCCTTGTACCATTCAAAACTTGGTCAGGGGGGAGAAACTCCAACCCCATAGGAACAAACATAATAAGGCCTCGGTGGGATGTAATCCGACCCTGAGCCGATAAATTCATTTGGCCACAAAGGAATGTTCCCTCTTTATGCCATTCAACACTTAGCCATGTTGGAGAAACTCATACCCCATGCCACCAAACATAATAAAGCCTCGGTGGGGACGTACCTAACCTCGAGTCATCATAAACATGGCCTAAGGGAATGTTCACTCCTTGTGCCATTCAACACTTGGCCATGTGGGAGAAATTCCAACACATGCTAAAAACATAATAAGGCCTCGGTGGGACGTAAACTGACTCCGAGCTGATGAAATCACTTGGCCATAAGAGAATTCTCTCTCCATGTGCCATTCAATGTTGGCCATGGGGGAGAAACTCCAACCTCGTGCCAACAAACATAATAAGGCCTATGTGGACGTACCCAACCCCGAGCCGCCATAAATATGGCCACAAGGGAATGTTCTCTCCTTGTGTCATTCAACATTTGGCCTTGGGAAAGAAATTCCAAGCCCATGCCACCAAACATAATAAAGCCTCGGTGGGACATAGCTAACCCCGAGCCGTCATAAACTGTAGGGGATTTTAGGGGTAAACGCAACGGAACACGGAAAAATAAAATTTTTCGATTTCAATAATTTTTTTCGGGCAATTAAAATAAACATATTTATTCTAATTACTCAATACTTAAAAATTAAATTTTTACCAAAATCATATTTTTCCATATTTTCCGTGAGACCCCACATAGTTTGTTTTTTGACCATTATAGTCCTAATTTATATAATAAACTTACATTACATAATTACATTAAATTACATAAAATTCTTATCTAAAAAAAAATTAAATTAAAGAGCTTGAACTTAAATTTTAAAAACTTAAGTTGCCTACGTATCCTCCAGGGGTGAGAGGATTAAAGCTCACGTAGTTCCATTACATTTGAAAGACATTTCCCCCATTGTAATTTTACAATTATTAACTATTTAATTATCAATCATCATCTGTGGCTGTTGATCATTCAGCTCCGCTTGCATTTGCATATGCATTATCCAACAAGTCTTCAAATTCCAAGCCCATGCCACCAAACATAATAAAGCCTCGGTGGGAGATAGCTAACCCCGAGCCGTCATAAACTGTAGGGGATTTTAGGGGTAAACGCAACGGAACACGGAAAAATAAAATTTTTCGATTTCAATAATTTTTTTCGGGCAATTAAAATAAACATATTTATTCTAATTACTCAATACTTAAAATTAATTTTTACCAAAATCATATTTTTCCATATTTTCCGTGAGACCCCACATAGTTTGTTTTTTGACCATTCTAGTCCTAATTTATATAATAAACTTACATTACATAATTACATTAAATTACAAATAAAATTCTTATCTAAAAAAAAATTAAATTAAAGAGCTTGAACTAAAATTTTTAAAAACTTAAGTTGCCTACGTATCCTCCAAGGGTGAGAGGAATTAAAGCTCACGTAGTTCCATTACATTTGAAAGACATTTCCCCCATTGTAATTTTACAATTATTTAACTATTTAATTATCAATCATCATCTGTGGCTGTTGATCATTCAGCTCCGCTTGCATTTGCATATGCATTATCCAACAAGTCTTCAAATTCCAAGCCCATGCCACCAAACATAATAAAGCCTCGGTGGGAGATAGCTAACCCCGAGCCGTCATAAACTGTAGGGGATTTTAGGGGTAAACGCAACGGAACACGGAAAAATAAAATTTTTCGATTTCAATAATTTTTTTCGGGCAATTAAAATAAACATATTTATTCTAATTACTCAATACTTAAAAATTAAATTTTTACCAAAATCATATTTTTCCATATTTTCCGTGAGACCCCACATAGTTTGTTTTTTGACCATTCTAGTCCTAATTTATATAATAAACTTACATTACATAATTACATTAAATTACAAATAAAATTCTTATCTAAAAAAAAATTAAATTAAAGAGCTTGAACTTAAATTTTTAAAAACTTAAGTTGCCTATGTATCCTCCAAGGGTGAGAGGAATTAAAGCTCACGTAGTTCCATTACATTTGAAAGACATTTCCCCCATTGTAATTTTACAATTATTTAACTATTTAATTATCAATCATCATCTGTGGCTGTTGATCATTCAGCTCCGCTTGCATTTGCATATGCATTATCCAACAAGTCTTCAAATTCCAAGCCCATGCCACCAAACATAATAAAGCCTCGGTGGGACATAGCTAACCCCGAGCCGTCATAAAAAACTGTAGGGGATTTTAGGGTTAAACGCAACGGAACACGGAAAAATAAAATTTTTCGATTTCAATAATTTTTTTCGGGCAATTAAAATAAACATATTTATTCTAATTACTCAATACTTAAAAATTAAATTTTTAACCAATCATATTTTTCCATATTTTCCGTGACCCCACATAGTTTGTTTTTTGACCATTCTAGTCCTAATTTATATAATAAACTTACATTACATAATTACATTAAATTACAAATAAAATTCTTATCTAAAAAAAAATTAAATTAAAGAGCTTGAACTTAAATTTTTAAAAACTTAAGTTGCCTACGTATCCTCCAGGGGTGAGAGGAATTAAAGCTCACGTAGTTCCATTACATTTGAAAGACATTTCCCCCATTGTAATTTTACAATTATTTAACTATTTAATTATCAATCATCATCTGTGGCTGTTGATCATTCAGCTCCGCTTGCATTTGCATATGCATTATCCAACAAGTCTTCAAATTCATCAGGGGCATCTTGTTATTGCCTCAGATCAGCTCGGGTCCAATCATCCACACATGCTGTTGCTTCTAGAGTGTTTGGATGTAATGAAGATCGTCTAACTTCCAATATATTACCTCTGATGCTAAAGGCTTGCTCAACCGCAATGGTAGAAACAGGTACTGCTGATATCCTTTTAGCAATAATTGATAATACAACTATCACATGCGCTAAGTCCAGGTACTTCCAATATTTTTTTATGTCAGTTCCACCATTCAAGGATTTGAAAATTTTTACTAACTAAACATTCAGTTGAAAACTCAAAATTTGTAGATAAATAATTATCTATTTCCCGGTTATTAGTCGTGTTATCCCTATGTTTTTTATTTCGTTGTAATAACCAACTATCACATGCGCTAAGTCTAGATTCCATTACGGTCATTTCGCTACTACTAGATTTTCCTACTGATTGCAAGTTATATCTTATGACATATTAATTAAATAACTCTATTAAGTCATTTTTTATTTTAATTATTATTCTTGTAATATCAACTTCATTGGTTATTCCTAAATATCCATAATAAGCGGGTAAAACATTATTCAAACCTTCTGATTTAAATCTAGGATCAAAAACAGTAGCAATAAGATAAAGTAAATGAATGTTTCTAAAATAATTCAACCATTTTCATTTCATAACAGTAATAGCTTCTAACAAAATAATATCATTAGGATCACTACTATCAAAATGCTCATCGAGAGTTCCGGCAATATTCAAACTTTCAAGAATAAATAGATGTACCGTAGGCTAATAAACTCCGCTAAAAATTTCAAAAACTTCCCATTGACTAGGAAAAAGCATGATATGTTGAACATGTTGAGAAAAAATTACATAATGCATCTTTGTATTGCAAGGCTTGACATAAAATAAAATAAGTTGAATTCCAATGTGTTGGAACATCTCGTGAAAATTTTATCGGTTTAATACCATTAAATTTACAAAACTTGGTCCATTCTCTCCTAACTTGAGAATAAGACCAAATACAATTAAATGTTTTTTTAATAGGCTCAATGAAAGGTGCTAATTTTTCCAAACCATCTTGAACACATAAATTAAAGACATGACATGTGCAACGAACATGAAAAAATGACCCCCTAAATTTGGTGCGCATATTTGTATTAAATCATTGATTGATGCAGTATTTGCAGATGCATTATCAAATCCAACAGTTAAAATTTTACCTAATAAACCATATTCATCAAAAATTACTTTAATCATTCTATAAATATTTTTTGCAGTATGTTGTTCATCAAAAACTCTAAATGCAATAAGTCATTTTTGCATGTTCCATGATGCATCAATCCAATGACAAGTCACACACATGTATGAGTGTGTTCATCAATGGTCACTCCAAATATCAGAACAAATAGATAGACATCCTTTAATATCTCTAAATGTTTCATTTAAAATAATTTTACAACCTTTGTATAATTTAAAAATTTGACGTTTTGTTGTATTTCAAGTCATTCTACATGCAGCAGGATTTAAAGCATTTTAAACGTAATTCGTAAAAGTAATTTTTTCACCAAAACTTAAAGAAATATGTGTCATACAAGTTAATTTAGCAAATTCTTCTTTATTTTTAGCATTGGAATATTTAAATAAATCTAAAGCACTCGTACTTATACTAGATAATGCGTACTTAGCCTTTTGAGTTTGCGTCGTATCAAGTCCAAGTTCAACCGCATGATGTCTTTCCAGGTGCTTGATCATATTGCCGTATCCACCATAAAATTTATAAAAAACCCCACAATGGTTGCATATTGCTCTTGAACCTTCATCAACAACGTTTAAATTCTTTGAACCAACAATAATAATGAATGATTAAGATTTGATGTTATATAAATTCTTTTTCAATAAATACTTATAACAATTGAATCTGAATTCGATTAACCAAACCATGTTATCGATTAACTGTTTTGCTCCAGTGTCAAAATGGCTTTATGATTATTAGTGTAAAAATGACCATTTTCTTAATAGTCGTTCGGACATGCATCGAGCTGTCAGCAAATGTGTAAAATCAAATTATTTGGAATCACGAGACTAATTAAGTCTGGCCGGATATATATATCTCAAACCCTAAATATGGCTAGACACATATTGAGCTGTGTAATTGTTAATCACTCGAGACAGATTGGAGGAGGATTGATAATTTTTCTTCCCTTTCCAACCTCATCCCCATCTATTTCACTATAAAATGAGGGGGACATTTTGAGTGTTGGAGCTAATGGAAAATCTAGAGGAAAAAACCCTACAAAAATATTGAAACAGTGAGAGTGAAAGGGAAAAGAAAACACTTGAACAAAGACCATCCATTGGAGTTTCTTCCTTCAGGTACGAATCCGCTTATCAATAACTTGACGATTTGAGGCGTCTTCAGAACCAAGCTACACAAAAATGTGCAACTTAAGGGCACAATCTTAATATTTTTTTTCAAATATGAGATTTTGTTTCTTTTACACAGTATTTCCAGCCAGACATGCACTCGTCCGGCCGAACATGCACACACACCTCTGGCCGACTGCATAATTAAAAGCATGATTCCTTCAAAAATTTCACAATTCCTCCAATATTCCCAAACTCCCAAATATTACCCAGAAAAATATTCTCACATCCAGAATCACTATTCCTCCAACATTTTACAGAATTCCTCCAACAAGAAAAATGATCAAAATTTACAAAAAAAATTGGTGAAAATAAGAAGAAACATGAAGAACAACCATAGATAGGGTGGATAAGCGACGACTGCTAAGTGTGGATGTTCCAAAACTGCTGGTGGCGGCATGTGAATTCGTGCTTGTAACTACAGTGGGTGCTGTGATTTCTATAGTTCCCGGTAATGTCATGGATGTATTTTGTTTTCTTAAAGTTATGGAGAAGAAGAATATGACATTAGACCCGGCCACGGTTCCGGTTCGGAACCGGAATCGAACCGAAACCGTTGGCGACCGGTTCGGTTGGGGTTCGACCCCAACTCGAACCGGTCGGAACCGGTGGAATCGTACGGTTCCACCGGTTCGACGGTTCCAACCGAAACCAAAACGGTTCCCGTTGGAACCGTAGGGTTCCTGTTGGAACCGTAGGGTTCCAACAGAAACCCTTCCCCAACGGCTAGTAGCCGTTCGGCTCCCTGCCCAAATAAGAAAAAAAAATTTATAAAAAATTATAAATTAAAATATAAATTACTAATATATCCCTAATAACGGTAATAAAACGGTTATATTTAGGGGCATTTTTTGTATCAAAAAAATTCTAAAACTCTATAAATATGATTCATTTTTCATTATTTCAACACACCAAATTCTCAACTCTCTCATTTTCTATAATTCTCTTATTCTCAATCTCACTTCAATACAATTCTCTTATAATCTTATTCTCAATTCAATTAGTTATTATCATTCGTAATTAGTCAATTTTCTTATTTTTCTTCCTAATTTCCAAAAAATGGCAAGCTCATCTGAGAACATAATGTCAAATATGCCAACCCAAGAGAGCGGCCCCAGTGTCGGTGCAGAATCACGGAGAAGAGAAGTTAAGGCTCGTACCTCGGATGTTTTCAAAATTCATTATGAACTTCAACATGCATGATATTCGTTTTTCCTACAGTCAGTTGCATAGGATGCTTCAGACTGCTGAGGAGGACATCAAGAAAGGTGTGCCGACACTCATCTCAAAGTCATATTTGCCTAGTTCTTCTTCTTCTCAATCTACGAGATTGGGTAAGAAGACAAAAAAAAATGCAAAGAAGATTGGCTCTGGTGTTCCTCCTAAAGGAAAGGTTGAAAAGCCAAGCAAGTCGAAGAAAAAGAAAACAGCTGAGGACAAGTGCCACCATAGTGGCAAGATTAGACATTGGAGACGCAATTGTCCAAACTACATAGCTTCTGTCAGATGGGAGAGAGCCGTCGCATCAAATATGTTTATTTTCCCTATCATTGATATCTTTTTGGCTTGTGAAGCCATTGGTTCTGGATGGGTTTTAGATTCTGCTAGTCCAACTCACATCTGTAATTCGTTGCAGGGGCTGAGGGTCAGTATGATGCTTAATCCAAGCGAGATGCAGCTGCATTTTGGGAATGAAGATTATTTATCTGCAGCAACCGTTGGCGAATACGAGATTCGTCTATCCAAAGGCAGCATCATTTTGAAAGATTGTGTTTTTGTGCATGGTTGTGTAGCTAATATTATCTAACTCTTTGTATTAGATACAAAAGTATATCATGTACATATTAATAATCGTTCTATGTAATATATATATATATGATATATATGATGTTTTGTTACACAGATGTTCAAATTCGCAAGGTCATTATATTTTGCATGCCATTAGAGATGTTTATGAAATTGGGGATAATAAACGTAAAAGATCTGAAATAACTGATATTGAATTGTGGCATGTGCGGTTAGGTCATATAGGTGTACGATGTCTAACCCGGTTGGTTAAGAATGGTTTGATTGAGAATTTAACCATACAATCTTTCCAACTTGCAAATCTTGTATTCAGGATAAAATGACTAAAACCCCATTTACTGGTGTTGGACATCGAGCCACTGACTTATTGGAGCTCGTACATAGTAATGTATGTGGTTCTATAAGTCACACTGCTCATAGTGGTTTTTCTTATTTCTTAACATTTACCAATGATTTGTCAGGATATGGTTATGTTTATTTGATGAAACATAAATCGAAAACCTTTGAAAAGTTCAAAGAATTTCAAAATGAAGTAGAAAAGCAAACCGGAAAATTCATCAAATGCCTTTGATCAGATTGAGGTGGTGAATATATGAGTAGTGAATTCACCGAGTATCTTAAGGAGAATGGGATTCTCGCTCAATATACTCCTTCGAGTACTCTACAGCACAATGGAGTATCTGAAAAGAGAAACAAGACTTTATTGGATATGGTCTGATCTATGTTGAGTTTTACAGATATATCTTACTTTTTGTGGGGGGATACTCTTCTAACTGCTACACATCTGCTGAATAGGGTTCCTTCTAAAGCTGTTCCCACTACTTCATATGAGATATGGGTTGGTAGGAAACCAAACCTTAATTATATTAGGGTTTGGGGCTGTCCTGCATACGTCAAGGTGACGCAGCAGGATAAAATTTTGTCTGGCGGGCGAAAAGTTAGGTTTGTTGGATATCCTTCGAACTCCAAAGTATATAAATTCTATGAACCTGAGCATCGAAATATGTTCGTAGCTCATTTTGCCAGATTTCTTAAAGAAGAATTATTGGCAGAAGGTGGTAATCATAGAAGGGTTGAACTTGATGAAGTCCAACCTATAAATGACAGACCGACAGAGGAATCACATGTTCAAACAGAAGCAGAACCTTCTAGTTCCACTCTCCGTAGGTCTACTAGGATATTGATGCCTCATTAGCGCTTGTATTTGATACAAGACAAGAGTCTCGATGTGCTCCTTGTTGAGGAGACTGATCCTTATACCTACAGAGAAACAATGTTAGACATTGATTTCGCTGAATGGCAGGAAGCCATGAATTCTGAAAATAGACTCTATGCATCAGAGTCAAGTATGGGACTTGGTTCCGCTTCCTGAGGGAATTATTCCCATTGGTTGTAAATGGGTTTACAAAAGGAAGCGCGGGCCTGATAGGAAGGTTGAAACCTTCAAAACCCGACTGGCTGTTTAAGGTTACACTCAAAGACCATATGTGGACTATGATGAAACCTTTTCACCAATAGCGATGCTAAAGTCTATTAGGATTTTGTTGGCTATCGCTGCTTACCATGATTATGATATTTGACAAATGGATGTCAAAATGGCTTTTCTTAATGGATTTCTTGATGAAGAAATCTATATGGAACAGCCGGAGGGTTTTGTCTCCAGCCAAAATTCTGGAATGGTATGTAAGCTTAAAAAGTCTATTTATTGACTTAAACAAGCTTCGCGGAGTTGGAATCTTCATTTTGATGAGGTAATCAGATTGTATGGTTTTCTCAAAAATGAAGAAGATCTTTGTGTTTATAAGAGGTTATTGGGAGTATGATCGTGTTCTTAGTGCTTTATGTTGACGACATCCTGATCATTGGAAATGATCTTGGAATGATGCAGGGTGTTAAAACAAACCTCTGTAAGAAATTCTCCATGAAAGACTTGGGTGAAGCTTCCTATATACTTGGTATAAAACTCTATAGGGATAAAGAAAGGAAGCTGGTTGGGTTATCCCAATCTTCGTACATAGATAAGATCCTAGAAAGGTACAACTTTAGCAATTGTAAAGTTCCTAATATACCTTTTCGACATGACATTCATCTTTTGAAGAAGACGTGTCCTCAGACGGAAGATGAAAAAGCTAGAATGTCTAGTCAACCTTATGCATCATGCTTAGGAAGCATTATGTATGTCATGTTATGTACGAGGTCTGATATTAGCCATGCGGTAAGCGTTACTAGCAAATATCAGTCGAATCCAGGTAATGACCATTGGATGGTCGTTAAACATATCCTAAAGTATCTGAAAGGTACTAAGGATAAGTTTCTTATCTATGGAGAATGTGATTTACATATAAGAGGATATACAGATTCTGACTTTCAGTCAGATCCTGGTGATAGAAAGTCTACCTCAGGTTTTGTATTTACTCCTAATAATGCTGCAGTCAGTTGGAAATGTTCCAAATAAGGATCAACAGTTGATTCCACCACTGGGGTGGAATATATTGCGGCATCAGATGCTGCAAAGGAAGCTGTATGGATTAGAAAATTTATCACTGAATTGGGAGTTGTCCCAAGCATCAAGGATTCGATCTCATTGTTCTGTGATAATAGTGGTGTCGTTGCACAAGCAAAAAAATCCAGAGCGCATCGGAAATCGAAACATGTGGAATAAAAATACCACATTATTCGTAAGATCATCACTCAATGAGATGTTGCCATATGCAAGATATTTGGAGAGGACAACATAGCATACTCGCTTACGAAGGCCTTGTCTCCAAGACTATATGATAGACATGAAGGGGCGATAGATATTAGACCATCAAAATTAGCACTAGAGGAAGCGGGAGAAAATATTAGAGTTGGTGCTTGGCGCGCCAAATTTTGTTATATTTATTGTAAATACGATGTACATTTTTATTTTATTATGAATAAAATTAAGTAATTTTCATCAATATAATCTTATATATGATAAAGGCGTAAAAGACCTTAGAATGAATAGTTATGACATAATTGAAAAAACGCCACAATTGTTACTGAGAAATGTCACAATATGATTCATTTTTAAAATGTTCCCGGTCAAGGTTTACATATCTGGTCGGTTAGTAAACCTGTGAGACCGGTACGTGTCGTTTAATAGGATTGTTCTAATGGTTTATCTCAATAAACCATGAGTCTGACTCATATAGACACTTGGATAAATATTGAACGACTCATTCGAAGATTCCTGATAGATGGTACACCAACGTCAATAGGAATCTTTACGAGTTGAATAACATATTAGCTCATTTGACTTGTGATACCACTGTGGATATGAGAGATATCCTCCATACTTTGATGACATTCACGTCAACGATCTTTTTACATCAGACCTCTGCATGTTCGTTGGGTTGATACTCACGATATCATGTGATGTATCCAGAGAGGATATGTCAATCCCGTGTACGGGATTTAAGTGTCCCATTTGTGATTCTTTGAAATCCTTGACCGAGGTATAATTCGGAATCGAGTTCCGAATATTTACTAAAAATCATAATTATGTCGCGACACATGGATTGTTTATAGCGGAGGTTTGACGTTTAATCTATATCTCCAAAATAATTCGGATAACTTATGACAGAGGGATTATATATATGCGATGACTTGACTTGGATGGTTCAACTTGATTATCTGTGGTCGTCGTAATTTGTGAGTGGACAAATTACGGACATGGAAATGGTTTCCGTGACAGATAAACTTGAACCTAGAGAGTCCTACAATATAAAGTGTACTCGTTGAGCACTTGGGTAATTAATTATGGATAATTCAGATTATTCATAATTTACACATGCATATTAAATAATGTGTATTTGTATACGTTACATAATTTAGATTAGATACACATTATTAACCCATTGGATTTTGACACTTGTTTTATTATTATTATTAATTAATTAATTGTTAATTAATTATTAATAATAATAAAATGGAAGAATATTCTTGGAATATTTCTCCATAAATTTATTTTGTCTTTTTTGCTAATAAAAGATTAGTTAATTAATTTATTTTAATTAAGAATATTACTTGAATATTCTTAGTTTTTTGGCCAATTCTTATTGGTTATTCCATATGTTTTTGACACATGTATTTATTAACATAAAATATCAAATAAAAATCAATTTTGGATAAGATAAAATTGGTGTCAATTTTTAGGCCACAAAAATTATTATTTTCTTGAAAATAATTACCTTTTTCGGCCATGGCTAGGGTTTTAGTATTTAAATGAAACTTGTTTCATTTTTGCTACTTTAATCACTTCTCATGTGTTGAGAACAAAAGGAAAATAGGGGTTAGGGTTTGAGAATTAATCAACTAACACCAAAGGAGAAGAAATTAAGAAAAGTGAAGCTTGGAATTAAGGTAATAAAAGGTTCCCAATTTATAATTTCTTAGTTTTGTTTCTAAAGCATGAAAATTTGTATTATATATGTATTTTGCATGACTTAAAATATATGTATTTTAGATATGTATATGGACCAAAAATTTTGATATTGGTGGTTAATAATCTTAATCGTTTTCCTTATAAGCATGTGTAGTTAGATTAATTAGTGAAGTAATCTCAAAATTAAAATTACTATTCTAGAGTGATTTTACCACTCTAAGGTTGCCTAGAATTGTTCTTGGAACTTTGTATTGTGGTTATTAAATTTGGTGTATATTAATTGGATTAATTTTGTGATTAAATTGGATTTTGGCATGAAAAATGGACAAATAAAGTTTCTGGATCAGATCTGATTTGTGTACCTAAAACAGAATATTTTTCATGGAAAAGTATGTTATTTGGATGATTTTAGATGTGTGTTGGGTGGTGGATTAATTCCGGAAATTGTTCCAGGGCGAAAAAGCGAGAAAACGGCGAAATTCGCGTCGAAATGGGCTTCACGCGTATCGGCTGTGAACCCAGCAAACTGGGCACTGTTCGGGCAACCCTAGGGCTGACTGAACACTACCCGAGTGACCGGGTTGCCTGGGCTCGGCTGATGTTCAACCGGTTTGACCGTTTGCCCGTTACGCATATTATTTGTCGAAAAATATTTTCGTAAAATAATTCATCGTGTAACGAAATATATTATGTTATTAAATGTTAATAAATAATATATTTAAACTTATTTGGGTGAATTATAAATATTTGATATTTATGAATTTGCTCGGAAATTTTTTTAAAATGTTTAAAAGCCTTTTTCGCTCTCCACCGCGCCCTTCGACTGCGCCTACCCCAACAAAAAGCATGTAGATGATATTATTTGCACTCAAAATATTTCAGGCCCAGCCCAATTAACCAGAAGGAGTTCAGCCCAAGCCCAAACCCAAGCGAAACAAGATAAGCATTATTGTAGAGTCAGTTGCTCCAAAAATAAAACGTGTGCTGAAATTCCTCCATTACCCGCACTTTTCCTCCATTATGCTTCAATTTCCTCCAACTAAGGTAAGTAAAAACGTGATGGACAGAATGTGGGGGACATTTGCTGGAGCATGGGCGGAGCAGTTGGTGAGAGATGATATAAATGACAAAGAAGATGAACGATAAGGACCTCTCCACCAATAATCATCACAACAACAGTAACAATCCAATAAATCTTCCGCATTAATTTCTTCCGGTAGTTAATTTCCTTTTAAAGTCCTTATCTGTGGTTGTATTTCAATTCTTATAAAATTTTAAATTTAGTAAACTTTCAGCGTACCTATAATTCAACTCCAGTAAAAGTTTCTTTCTCAATAATTTCTAATTTCGTTTATTTTACAGCATTCTGTTAGATTTTACATTGTTAATTCATTTCGGACTTTAAAAGACCAGTTTTGCAATGTTTGTTTTTAGAAGTCAGATTCTACATTGTTAATCCATTTCGGACTTTAAAATACCATTTCGGACTTTAAAAGACCAAAAAATTTTGAGAACCAACAATAATAATGAATGATTAAGATTTAATTATATATAAATTCTTTTTTAATAAATACTTATAACAATCGAATCCGAATCCGATTAACCAAACCCTGTTATCGATTAGCTGTTTTGCTGCAGTGTAAAAATGGCTTTATGGACAGTTTCGTAATTTTTTTTGTAATTCTTTTTCAGGAGGCGAGTGATGATTTCTACAAATTCGTAGCTTAAATTTATTTAAAACAAATACAAGGGTACTGATGATAACTTCCCTCATTTTCTTTCTCCCTTCAATTTTAAATTATTTATTTAATTTTTCTACTTTCTTCTTTCGTTCCCTTTCTCCCTCTCCTTAATTCAAAAACTCAATGGATACTGAAGAAGCTGCAGTGAAGGAGCCACCCAAAATCCATCGCCTAGACGAGTCGGTAGTCAATCGAATTGCCGCCGGCGAGGTCATCCAACGACCGGTGTCGGTCGTTAAAGAATTGGTCGAGAATTCTTTAGACGCCAATTCTACTTCCATAAACGTCGTCGTTAAGGATGGTGGTCTCAAGCTCATCCAAGTCTCCGACGACGGACACGGCATCCATGTATGTATACAACCAACCAAGTTCCTTTTTTTTTTCCTGTTAACGAAGCGGAGCAGAACAAAATGTGTGATTTTTTTTGTTTTTTTATTTTTTTATTGTAAATTTTATTTACTTTTCAGTATGAGGACTTGCCAATACTTTGCGAGAGGCACACGACCTCCAAGTTATCGAAATATGAGGACTTGCAATCAATCAAATCGATGGGTTTTAGAGGAGAGGCTTTGGCAAGCATGACTTATGTTGGCCATGTTACGGTCACTACCATCACCAAAGGGCTATTGCATGGTTACAGGTTTGTTTTGGTTTTAATTCTTGTGTTTTTTTTTTTTTTTTTTTTTTGGATGGGGGCATATAGATTTATTTATTTTTTGTTGAAGAATTTAGAGTTGATTATTCAGGGTATCATATAGAGATGGTGTCATGGAGGATGAACCAAAAGCGTGTGCTGCTGTGAAAGGGACACAGATAATGGTATGAACCTTTGGCTTTGGCATTGCACAAATTTATTTTCCCACATTTCCCATTGGGGATTTCTGAGTCAGAAGAAAGGAATTTGAAATGAAAATATGATGCGATCAATAAACATTAGGGGTGAAAAGATGCCACTTTAAGAATTACTTAGAATGATTTTCAGCTTTTTGTATTTTTGTAATAAGAAAAGAATGGTTGTTAGTACTTTGATTGGATTTTTGCCCTTATGAAATTGTATGGGATAAAATGGCTTTTATTCCCCTAATGATGGAGTTGTGATCAATTAGACATTTTGACAATTCCTTTACACAAACCTTTTAGGTTTCTTTTGTTTTATCAGGTTTCTTTTGTTTTATCTTATTTTTCGTGTTTGCTTTTAGGTGGAGAATTTGTTTTACAATATGATTGCTCGAAGGAAGACACTGCAAAATTCTTCTGATGATTATTCAAAAATTGTTGATTTGCTAAGCCGGTTGGCAATTCACCACATATTCGTGAGCTTCTCTTGTAGAAAGGTTGGTCACTTGAGTGAAGGGAATTCATTCTTATCTTTTAAGCTATATTATTTACATGTTTGCAATTTAGTTTCATTATATGGTAAAGTGCTTCTTTTTCAATTACGCACTCAGCATGGAGGTGCTAGAGCAGATGTTCACTCAATTTCCACATTGTCAAGGCTTGATTCTATCAGAACCGTTTATGGTGTGTCGGTTGCTAGTAATCTAATGAAGTTAGAAGCTTCAGACAATGATCCCTCAAGTTCGATTTTCAAGATGGATGGCTTCATTTCCAACTCAAATTATGTGGCAAAGAAAACAACAATGGTGCTTTTTGTCAATGGTTTGTATGATCTATCTGATTCTTAAAAATGGAAAGTGGTTATAGAGTTTATCAAGATTTTCATTTTATTAAGGTTTGCATTCCATACTTTGGATTTTTTATTATTATTACTTTTTTAGTTTTATATTTTTAGAAAGCAACACTTCTTTTTGAACTAGTCACTAGATATAGCTTCTTTTAGTTAATGCTTATTAATTTGCATTTCTAAACAAAGAGAAGAAAGTGTGGGAGGGAGAGTTGGATGAAGCTACCAAACTATCTTCTTTAAATACCGTATAGATGTTAGATAATATTTATTTTGACTAGTGAGTGTTCTTTTTAATGCTAAATATCTTTTGGATCGATAAAAATTTTTCTTTATACAAACACATTATTTGGCGATGAGAGGTGGAGATGTTCATTAGTAAGGTAAAAAACTTATGCATGCTTTAATTGCTATACACTATTACTATCTACTGGTATTCATTAATACATCACGGTTTCTAATAAGATATCGACAAAAGGGGTTTGGGCAATATACTTTGTAGTTTTCTAAGGCAAGTAAACTCTAAAACCTTGTCTGTAGAGCCCATGGATGGCCGATGGCTTCTTTGCTGATTAATTCTCCTAGAAAAGTATGATTTTAGCATTACAATACTCTTCTCTCTTATTAAGAGGAAGAATTGTGGTGGAAGCTGTATGCATTAATGTGGTCTGCTGCAAATCATGAAATGTAACACGTGGCTTTCGCATTACTCATGTTCTCTCTCTTTATATACACGCAAGGACATTATAAGTGCGTGCTAGATGCTCTTACAATGACGTGTAATTTTTTTTTTCAATTACACAATGTTATGATCACGTTTGTCTATTTTCCAAGGGTTGCCTTTCCCTTATTGTCTTCTCAATATATCATTTCCTGTCCTTAAACAACAGAAGGACACTGGTTTGAATGTCTCATTTTCCTCTTTTAAAAGAGATCGTAGGTGTCGTTTATGGAAGCCAATGGACTATCTTATTTGTTTAATCTTTTATCCTTGTATATCTAACAATGTGTGTTTAATGTTCTAACTAACATTATCTTTTGTTTCATGTAATTTGTGCAAATCTAAAGTGCTGTAACTGGACAACCTGGGAAAATATGACTTAATCTTATGTATTACAGTATTAGACTTAATACAGTTGGGTCCCAAACATTTTCAATTTCTTCGCATATGTCCTGCATGTTTTTAAAGTCATTGCATATACTAAAAGCATTATTGTATATTTTTTTAGAATACATTGGTTCTATATGAGGACCCATATCAGTTTTTTAAACAATTGGGAACTAATTTGTATCCAAGCTAAACATGTGAGATGCAAATAGTGATTTTTGAAAAATTTTGAGCCACAACTATGTTTAAGCCAGGCATATAGGATTTATGTGATGAGTTTTACAACACTTGAGACTTGTGTGTATTTAAGGCAAACATGGGGGACCTTTGTTAAAGTTTTCCTTTCCATATTTATTTTAGCAAACTGATCAATGAGTATATAGTTTTTCTCAGTTTTTTGATTATTTTATACTTTTAAACCAAAAACAGTAATTTGATTAGTTTGTTCTCAACTATAAGTAGATTATAGAAATGATTGTTAGATTCCCATGCAATCATTTTATTTTTGTTCTTTCTCTTGTTCTTCTTATACTCCAGATAGGCTGGTTGACTGTGCTTCTTTAAAGAGAGCTATTGAAATTGTTTATGTTGCAACCTTGCCTAAAGCATCGAAACCCTTCATCTATATGTCTATAATATTACCACCTGAGCATGTTGATGTGAATGTGCACCCGACAAAGAGAGAGGTATGTATTTTTTTCCTTGTTCTCTTCTATAATATCATATCCTCGATACTATATTTCTGAGTGGAGATAGACAAAGTTACTAACTGCTAGCGGAAAGTTCAATTGTTCAACTATCCTCATTGAAGTCAAGTGTGTGTATAAATGTATGTATTGGCCCATGACATGTAGTTCATGTATTCTTTATGACGAACTAGACAGTTAAGAAGTTTTTAAAATTAATTAGGGGTTCTTGTCATTGCATGCGGTTGCTTACTTCTAGGGCTGAGTGAATTCTTCGTCTAGTGTGAGGTTGAGGAAACCAAATACTAGACCATGTTTTGGGCTGATGTTTGGATTGAGAGACTGCTGTTTGCAAGCTTTTCCCTTTGCTGTGCTGGTTTTCTTTAGAGAAAAGGTTTCCTATTGCTAGCATGGTGAATGATTCTTCTTCTCACTGGCTTTGGGATTTTAAAGTTTGTAGATTTTTGAACTTTATAAAGGTGCTTAACTGCTTGGAATATAACAGGTTTTTATTTTTTACGAGTGAAGAATATAAAATGGTGTGGACTCTTGCAAAGTCAGGAGATTTTTTCTAAATCATTCTATCTCATACTTATAGAGGATTTCTACTTCCCATTATATGAACCTTCCATTTTGACATGGAAAGCTAAATTTCTCCCTAAATTAAGATATTGGTATGGGCAAAGACTGGTGGAAAAATCAATAGTAATGCTATGGTTAAAAAAGAAGACTAGTGATGTCTCTATCCAAATTGGTGCATAATGTGAAGTTTCAATCCATCTTTTCTTTCATTGTCCTTTAACTGCTTTTTTGTGGCCTAAGTTGGCTCAGGCCTTCAATTTCTTTTGGGCTATGCTGTTAAAGATGCCGCCTAAGCGGCGCTTGGGTGGGTTTTTCAAATAGCCAATTGGGTGGCTATAAACGGCGCTTAGGTATTTTAAATTATGCTATTTATATATTTGATAAAATTATACATGTTTGACTGGTCAACCCTTCCTTTGACTGGTGTTCAAGGTGGCACTTGGACATTACTTGGGCGGGTTGTACTATCAAAATGCCTTGCCCCGCCTATCGCCTTTGACATCATAGCTCTGGCAGCCCCCTCGTCTTGTTATTCTCTGCACTTGAAAAGGCTTTCTACATAGGAAGGCCATTGTCTTAACTCACTTGTGATGTGTGTCTATGGCTTTTTTTTTTTCCTTTTGTGGTTGCGTGGTTAGAAAGAAACAAAAATAAGAAGCTTTGTATCTTTGTGAAAATTGAAATTATACTCTTCTCATTTGGGTTCCATTTTTGTTAAGTCTTTTTCCTCTCATAGGATCTGCTGGAAAGTTGGCCCCTTTTTTTCTGGTTAAGCTTGTGTGGACATCTCTAACCTTGCTTTCCAAGGGTCACTTTTGCATGGACATATTCTTGATTTTGTAGTATTATCTTACTTGTCTGCCATGTTTCCGCACAACCCCCATTCCCTCAGAAAACAATAATTGTAGAATTAATTCCTGGCCGTGAGAACGTTTTCTCAATGCATTGAAGATTGGTTTGACTCTTTCGAGGTTGATATTAAACCCTTAATTCAATTATTTGGATACTTCTTTTCTTTTGATAGTTTGAAATTCGACAACTTCTCAATTCTTGTATCTTTTTCGACTTTTGGTAGTTCTCGTGGCTATCCTTGTCTTCTTGTGTTCTACTCTACAGACTAAGCAGATGCTTGTAGACTTGCTGTCCACTTTCTTCTTATCCAAAAAAAGAAAAAGGAAAAAAGAGTATATGTTGATGTGCTTTAAATAAGAGGAACTGTTTATTGATATGCAGGTGAGCCTTCTGAATCAGGAAATCATTGTTGAGAAGATACAGTCAGCTGTTGAATATAAATTACAACAGTCAAATGAGACAAGGATGTATAAAGAACAGGTACTTTCATTAAACTAGAAGAGTACAAAACCTGATGCTTTCTAGCCTTTTTTTGATAATATTCGCTACTTCTTACTATTTACATTCAGTAGATCCCACATTCTCTACCTGACGCCAAACATATCAGCAAAACAATAGAAGAAAACTGACAGTGTCTTTCTTTTTATCAAATTTGGTATTTTTGTTTTCTTTATTGAAAATTATATATGATTAACAAAATAAGAAAGTTACAAAAGTGAATTAGATGTCGAGTCGACACTGTCAAAGGCGGTAGGCTGTACAAGGCGTTTTGATAGTTTAACCCGCCCAAGCGTTGCCAAAGCGCCCCTTTAATTTGTCAAAGAGCTGGTTGACTAGTCAACTATACAGATTTTTTTTATCTATTATGTAAAGTTTTATAACTTAAATAAATAAATCAAACAAGTGATACCAATAATTAATTAAGTGCTTAAACAAATACTCTATATAAATGAATTTAATACTGCCTTTGGTGTGGCTTTATAAAGTGCTCATTAACAAAAGTCACATGGCAGTATAACAAAAGTCACATCAATTTATTGAGATGCCCTCACTCCACAAAAATTAATTTACTACTTTTTGACTTTTTGATTCAAATGCCTCCAAAGATGCCCACAAAAGTCGCACCATATAAATGAATTTATCAAAAAAATAAAATAAATTTATATTGTAAACAGTACAAGTACAGCTGTACATTCTCATGTGCATTTACTGGCAATGCTCTCTCTTTAAACAGCTTTCAATTCTGATGCATGGCCACAGCTTTCAATGGGCACTTGACCACATGGGCACAGCTCTCAAACAGTCAAACTTGTTTCCAGCAGCCCGCTTAAGCGTTTTCAGCTTAAAACTGTCAAGGCGTCTGCCTAAGCGCCGCTTAGGCGGCGCCTTTGACAGCATAGATGTCGACAACGGAATAAAAAACAACACTTAAAACAGCTATTCAGAACCCCTTGGGGCCACTTACCTAGGGTATTTATATCCCAGTATCCCACTGGTTTGCTAACTACTAATGTTGTGGGATCCGGTGTAGTCACGGTGTAGAACTTGGTAAATGTAGAAAGCTCTAGAGATTTCTGGGTATATGTAAAAAAAGATCATATAAAATTAACCCACGACCCCTTAGTCAGTTCGAACTTTTGTCAAATTGGATAATTAGTTAAATCTTTACTGACATCTGATTTAATTATCTAATACTCCCATCACTCCAATGTTGTGTCATTTAAACTCTTACATTATGCTCAAATGATTATGCTTGGATAAGAGTTTTAGATAATCTTTACAAGCAAGAGCGGTCAGGGTTCTGCTTCTGTATACATCACATCATATCTACGACTTGTGTGATGACAATATGTTGTTTGTATCATCTAAATTCATGTACCTTACATTGATTTTGTTTCCTTTTTCCAGTGAAACACAAGTTTTGATAAAATGAGAAATTGATTATGAAAATGTGAACAAGTAGTTACCATGAAGAAACATGGTTGAAATGATACAAAGAGGAAGAATACTTTATCACATTCATATTAGATAGACAATAAGTACAAATACACTTGGGATTTTACTAGAAATTTTCATACTTAGGATGCTGATTTTAGGGCTGGGATCTCTAAGTCAGCTATTGATACAAGATAAGGAAAAACTAATTTTAAAGTAAGAGAGATTAATCACAAAATGCTGGAATCTCTAAGTCAACTATTGATACAAGATAAGGAAAACTAATTTTAAAGTAAGAGAAATTAATCACAAAATGTACACACAAATTGCCTTGATCTCTGTCCACACTCTTTCACAAGCAGGTGCCAAGATAGTTTTCATTCCTAGCTCGTCTATAATTCAATCACAATTCATGTTTGGCATCCTTTTTGTCAATATGTCAGATAATTGTCTTGAGGCACTCATATATAGAGTGAAAATCAGTCTAGTATCTAGTTTTTCTTTGTTAAAATGTCCATTGTTTGTTCCATCATGATGGATTAGTTTCTGGGCTATGTTATGGCAGCTTTATTGTCAAATAGTTTCATAAGTCCTAGATACCCAAGATCTGGTGGTATGATTTTATTCAAAAGTTGCTCACAAATCCCTAGTGCCTTTGCACTAGGTCTAACTACCACCATTTTTTTTTTTTTTTTGCTTCTCCAAGTGCCTAATATATCAAAAAACTGATTTTACCACTTCTATTCAAATGCTAAATAAAAGAAAAAAAAAGCATATCATTCAGACTCAAGTTATGAATTTCATAAAAGCCTTTAACCAAAATAAATAAATAAATAATAAATATGATCAAAATTCAAATCTATTCAGATTTAAAACGAGAAAAATAGATGCCCCCGCTCCTTTCTTTTATTCAATCCGTACCATAAATACTTTCAACTCATTTCCTTTCCATTTATAGAGTTCCTTCAATCATTGCAGATGAACTTAAAACATTAATAGCAGGAATGACACAATGAAGCTTTGTCGCACAAAAGTTAATGATTATGAATTTATGATCCGATTTCTCACAATATACCATCCTTATATTTTTTAGATATCCTTATTCGAGAACACTTGTGTACACACACAAAACAAACTATTTTTGATCTTTTTTTTTCCAATTTCTACTAATATGCCAGTAGATTTCGAATAGAGTTCCTTTATATATCTTTTCATCTAATTTGTTTTCTTGGCTTCTGTGTTTTATGTATGCAACAGACAGTGGAACCATCTCCGTCTAGCTCTTACAGTATCAGCAAGGATTTGCCTCGTAATCCTTTTGGTATGGAGAATGTTTTCCTCCTATTTGTATTACATGTCATTGGTCTTTGAAGAAATGGAGAAAATCCTCTTTTTATTTTCTTGATTTAAACTATACAAGAATAAGCTTTATATAGCCTTCAGCCGTCTATAAAAGGTAAATTGATCTACAAACAATCAATTACAATCAATCACCATATCCCTAGCAATCTTAAAGATACTTTCCTATTTCTAACACTTACCCTCAAGCTGGAGCATATAAATCATATGCACCAAGCTTGTTACAAATAAAATCAATACGAGGACCGCGAAGAGACTTAGTAAGGATGTCCGCTAATTGTCCTTTAGAGTTGACAAAGCTAGTGACCATGCATCCAGATAAAATTTTCTCCCTGATAAAGTGCCAATCAACTTCTATGTGCTTGGTCCTTTCATGAAACACGGGGATAGATGCTATATGTAGAGCTGTCTGATTGTCACAAATTAGCTTCATTTGTGTCCCACCTCCAAACTTTAATTCCTGTAACAACTGTTTTAACCATACTAATTCACATGTTGCCAAGGTCATAGCTCGATATTCTGCTTCTGCACTAGATCTGGCGACAACAACTTGTTTCTCACTTTTTCAGGATACTAGGTTACCTCCAATTAAAACACAATATCCTGTAGTAGAAAGCCTGTCGGACGGAGAGCCTACATAATCTGCATCAGAATATTCAACTATCTGAGTATTACCTTTATCTTCATACAATAATCCTTGTCCTGGCGCTTTCTTGATATATTTAAGAATGCGTATGTCTCACATGGAGTTTGTAGGAACTGACTAAGCACACTGACTGCGAATGAGATATCTGGGCGAATAATTGTAAGATAGTTCAACTTTCCAACCAACCGTCTGTTTCGTCCAGGATCTTTTAGCGGCTCTCCAACTAGTTTCTTGTACTCCTCAGGGTTTTCCACTGGCTCCCCCTCTTTTGGTAGAAGTTTAACATTCGGATCCATGGGCGTGTCAATAGGTTTACAATTTAACATGCCAGTTTCCACTAAATAATGTCTAGAGCATATTTTCTCTGAGAGATGACTATACCATTATGAGACCGAGTTACTTCTATGCCAAGGAAGTACTTGAGTGGTCCCAAATCCTTAGTTTGAAAATGATTAAATTAATGTGTTTTCAGCTGTCGAATGCCCTCTTGGTCACTTCCAATAATGACTATATCATCCACATATACAACCAAGTAAATGCATTGGCCATTGGAATGTCGATAGAAAACCGAGTGGTCCCCGCGCTACGAATCATACCAAATTTCTGAATGACAGTACTGAATCTCCCAAACAAAGCATGAGGAGACTGCTTTAGACCATACAGAGAGCGACGAAGTCGACAAACCAGAGCATACTCCCCCTGAGCAACAAAACCAGGTGGTTGCTCCATATAGACTTCCTCCTGGAGGTCTCAATGAAGAAAGGCATTCTTCATGTCTAGTTGATAGAGTGGCCAGTGAAGCATAGCAGCCATGGAGAGAAACAAACGGATGGAAGCAATTTTGGCTACAGGAGAAAAAGTGTCATCATAGTCCAAACCAGATATCTGGGTATAACCTTTAGCAACCAGGCGAGCCTTGAGTCGATCAATCTGCCCATCAGGACCAACTTTTACCTCATAAACCCATCGACAGCCAACTGTAGATTTTCTAGGGGGTAACGGAACCAAATCCCAAGTGCCATTGTAGTGTAAGGCAGGCATTTCACCCATCATCGCTTGTTTCTATCCTGGATCAAATAAGGCCTCATGGACGTTTCTAGGAAGAGGAACAAAAGACAAGGTGGAGACAAAAGCAAAATAGGGAGCAGATAAACGATGATAACTGAGTGTTGACTGAGTGATGCAGGCAACAAAATTACCAGTATTAGCAACGAAAGCAGACGATGACTGAGAGGCCTGATACTGGAGGAAAGCTGCATATTCGGCTTTAGACAAAGTAACAGTCTTGCTCTACTCGGCCATGGCAGTGAAAATAGAGAGGAGGGCGGCTCAGAAGAGGGGGAGATCGGCGCCGTCTGAGTTCAGGGATGTCGTCGAAATAGTTAACAGTGATGCATTCACAGTGACGCGTGAACAGTGACGCGTGAACAGTGACGCGTGAACAGTGACGCGTGAACAGTGATGCGTGAACAGTGAACAGTGCGCGTGAACAATGAATAGTGCGCATGAACAGTGATGACTGAAAAAAAGTGAAAAGAAACCCTAGGATCAACATACTGATACTATAAAGAAATGGAGAAAACCCTTTTTTTATTTTCTTGATTTAAACTATACAAGAATAAGCTTTATATAGCCTTCAGTCGTCTCTATAAAAGGCAAATAGATCTACACACAATCAATTACAATCAATCACCATATCCCTAGCAAATTTAAAGATACTTTCCTATTTCTAACAGTCTTCATCATGCTTTTAATTGATTGCATATCTAATTTTCCTCGGGCTTCCCTCGTGGATCTCCACTATTAATAGGACATTATAGAGAGTTACGTAAGACTTAGAGTTTATCTAGGATATCTTTTTTGTTTTCTTTTTATATGTTGGACTACACTTTACCTTTTAGGAGACAGATTTTCATATTTGACTTCCTATTCCAATTTGTTTTTTGGCCACTATTAACAAGTCTTTAGTTTTAGTATTGAAGCAAACCTCTGATTCTCTGAACAATCATTGGGATAAAGGATATTGATCCCCTATAATTTTCTGATTTTTCTGTCATTTATTTCTCTATTTTCCCCCCCTTTTCGATTATGCTCTCTATAACTGATAGGTCTGGAATTAATCTGCTGAAACCAAACAACAGCGTACGTTAACCAAAATCAAGATGAGGAAGCTCTGAAGGGAACCAGCCAATCACGAAACATCGTTATCATTAGGCAATTTGATTTGAGCACCAACTAGAGAATTGGAGAAAAATGTAGTATATAAACTAGCGAATCTACTAGGCTTCAAAAATTGATGATATATTGGTGTCATAGGCCCCCTAATGAGTCCTCATGTCAGAGAGAATAATACCTAAATTGTGGCCTACTAGTTTAAGACTGTTAGAAATAGGAAAGTATCTTTAAAATTGCTAGTGATATGATGATTGATTGTAATTGATTGTGTGTAGATCTATTTACCTTTTATAGAGACGGCTAAAGGCTATATAAAGCTTATTCTTGTATAGTTTAAATCAAGAAAATCAAAAGAGGGTTTCCTCCATTTCTTCATAGTATCAGAGCCAGGTTTTGACTCTTCTAGTTTCACTCTCTCTCTCAGTGCTCATCGGCGCGTGGGGATCACGACCATTATTGGCAAGTGAACCTCACGCGCCACCCCTTCACAAGTGCTTCTCCCGTCATGCGCCACTCATTTCAAGTGTGCTCTACGCCGGCTCCTTTCGGGTTTCGGTTCTCTTTCAGATTTTTTCGTGCTCCTTTCAGGATTTCGCTCCCTCTCAGGTTTCGACTCTCTCAAACTTCGGCTCTCTGTCAGACTTCGACTCTTTGTCGGGATTTCGCTCCTTCTGGCTTCAGTTCTCTAGGGCTTCGACTCTCTGTCGGGATTTTGCTCCCTCTTGAGCTTCGGCTATCTGTCGGGCTTCGGCTCTCTATCGGGATTTCGCTCCCTCTCTGGCTTCGGCTCTCTCAGGCTTCGGCCCTCTCTCGGGATTTCACTCCCTCTTGGGCTTCGGCTTTCCCTTCGAGCTTCGTAGGTTAAATCTCCCTCTTGGGCTTCGGCTTCGTAGGTTAAAGCTCCCTCTTGGGCTTCGGCTCCCCCTTTGGGTTTCATAGGTTAAAACTCATCAATTATCTCAAAGTTTCCAGCCTCCAAGTTTCAAAAGTTCCAGTTTCCGGACTCCGCTCTCCGATTTCAAGATGCAACCTCAAGCTTGTTCTTTCATCACCAGCTTGAGTTTGAGGGGGGGGGGGGGTTAAAGAATATTATTATGGAAATAATATTAAGGAAATAATATCCCTATACATGAAATCAATCTCCAAAATAGAATTCCTAGTACTTTTAGGATTCTTCCCTATTAGAAGAAGATTTCCTATATTCATTATTATTATTCATAATTATAGGATTCCTTTTCTATTTTGGTTTTTATGTAGCCTATATAAAGGCCTCTACCATTGTAAATTCATATAGAGTGAATTCAATACTTTCTTTCATTATCTAACATGTTATCAGTAGGTTGGTCCTAGAGTTTCTTTTCACTTTTTTTCTTTCTGGCGTCACTATTCCGACATCACTGTTCACGCATCACTATTCACTGATCACGCTCACTGTTCACTGTTACGGTGACATCCCTGAACTCAGACGGCGTCGATCTCCCTGTCTTCCGAGCCGCCCTCCACTCTGTTTTCACTGCCATGGCCGACTCGAGCAAGACTGTTACTCTGTCTAAAGCTGAATATGCAGCTTTCCTCCAGTATCAGGCTTCTCAGTCACCGTCCTCTGCTTCCGTTGCTCATACTGGTAATGCTGTTGCCTGCATCACTCAGTCCTCACCATTGGGCCCATAGGTCCTGGACTCTGGCGCCGCTGATCACATTTCTGGTAATCCAAAACTTTTGTCTTATTTAACTAGTTCTCATTCTCTTCCTATGGTTACCCTTGCTAATGGTTCTAAAACTGTCGCTAAAGGCATTGGACAGGCCTTTCCTATTCCTTCATTACCTCTGCAATCTGTGCTTTATGTACCGGGTTGTCCTGTCAATCTTATTTCTGTTAGTAAACTCACCAATGATCTGAATTGTTCTGTCACCTTTCTTCTTCATTCTGTTCTTCTACAGGACCAGAGTACGGGACGGATGATTGGTATAGAACGTGAGTCCCAAGGCCTTTATCATCTTACGCAGTCATTGCCTGCGGTCGCTTGCCCCTCCACCGATTCTACTGATGTTCTCCACAACCGTTTGGGTCACCCCAGTCTCTCTAAGCTGCAGAAGCTAGTTCCGCAACTTTCTTCATTATCTTCACTTCCATGTGAGTCGTGTCAACTTGGGTAACATACTCGTGTACAATTTCCCAAGCGAGTCAATAATCGAGCTGCGTCCCTTTTGTGTTAATTTATTCCGATGTTTGGAGTCCGTGTTGTGTCAACTCTGTTATGGGATTTTGGTATTTTGTGACTTTTATTGATGATTACTCTCGAAATACTTGGCTGTTTTTAATGAAAGATCGTTCTGAGTTATTTCCTATTTTTCAAAATTTTGTGCCAAAATCAGAACTCAATTTAGTGTTCTTATTCGTGTATTTCGTAGTGATAATGCTATACACCCCAACAAAATGGTATCGTTGAACGTAAAAACAGACTTCTCATTGAGGCGGCTCGTACCTTATTAATCCATAACCATATACCTTTTCGTTTATGGGGGGATGATGTTCTTACCGCTTGCTATCTCATTAATCGCATGCCTTCATCTGTTTTACAGGACCAAATTCCCCACTCTATCGTATTTCCCAACCATCCTCTCTATTCGGTGCCACTTCGCATATTTGGTTGTGTGTTTTGTCCGTAATCTAATCCCGGGACAAGATAAACTTTCTGCTAAGTCTACTAAATGCATCTTTTTAGGATATTCCCGACTTCAAAAAGGGTACCATTGTTACTCTTCAAATAATAAACGCTACCTCATCTCTGCCGACGTCACATTCTTTGAGTCATCGCCTTACTTCTCTCATAATACCCCAACTCTTCCCACCTCTTCTGCGGTACTGCCTGTACCATTCTTCCATCCTCCACTTGAGGCTGTGCCACCACCTCGTCCTCTTCAAGTATACCACCGTCGTCCTCGCTCTCTATCTTCCGCCGACATTGACACTGCAGCCACTGACTCACAACCTGCTTCAGCTCCTGCCCATACCGTAGACCTTCCTGTCCCTTCTGGCCCCATTGTCACCAGTAAGGGTATTCGATCCACTCGTAATCCACATCATATTTATACATTTCTCAGTTAGGCCTTATCTGATCCAGGATGGAAACAAGCGATGATAGATGAAATGACTACCTTACACTCCAGTGGCACTTGGGATTTGGTTCCGTTACCCCTGGAAAATCTATAGTTGGCTGTCAATGGGTTTATGCCGTAAATGTTGGTCCTGATGGGCAGATTGATCGACTCAAGGCTCGCCTGGTTGTAAAGGTTATACCCAGATATTTGGTTTGGACTTTGGTGACACTTTTTTTCCCGTAGCCAAAATTGCTTCCGTCCGTTTGTTTCTCTCCATGGCTGCTATGCGTCACTGGCCGCTCTATCAACTAGACATCAAAAATGTCTTTCTTCATGGAGACCTCCAGGAAGAGGTCTATATGGAGCAACCACCTAGTTTTGTTGCTCGGGGAGTATGCTCTGGTTTGTCGACTTCGTCGCTCTCTGTATGGTCTAAAAGAGTCTCCCCATGCTTGGTTTGAGAGATTCAGTACTGTCATTCAGAAATTTGGTATGATTCGTAGCGAGGTGGACCACTCGGTTTTCTATCGACATTCCAATGGCCAATGCATTTACTTGATTGTATATGTGGATGATGATATAGTCATTACTGGAAGTGACCAAGAGGGCATTCGACAGCTGAAAACACACTTATTTAATCATTTTGAGACTAAGGATTTGAGACTACTCAAGTACTTCCTTGGCATAGAAGTAGCCCAGTCTCATAATGGTATAGTCATCTCTCAGAGAAAATATACTCTAGGTATTCTTTAGGAAACTGGCATGTTAGATTGTAAACCTGTTGACACGTCCATGGATCCGAATGTTAAACTTCTACAAAAAGGGGGGGAGCCAGTGTAAAACCTTGAGGAGTACAGGAAACTAGTTTGAGAGCCGCTAAAAGATTCTGGACGATATAGACGGTTGGTTGGAAAGTTGAACTATCTTACAATTACTCGCCCAGATATCTCATTTACAGTCAGTGTGCTTAGCCAATTCCTGCAAACTCCATGTGAGAGTCATGGGGATACTGTCATACGCATTCTTAAATACATCAAGAAAGCACCAGGATAAGGATTATTGAATGAAGATAAACGTAATATTCAGATAGTTGAATATTCTGATGTAGATTATGCAGGCTCTCCGTCCGACAGGCGTTCTACTACAGGATATTGTGTTTTAATTGGAGGTAACCTAGTATCCTGGAAAAGTAAGAAACAAGCTGTTGTCGTCAGATCTAGTGCAGAAGTAGAATATCGAGCTATGGCCTTGGCAACATGTGAATTAGTATGGTTATAACAGTGGTTACAAGAATTAAAGCTTGGAGGTGGGACACAAATGAAGCTAATTTGTGACATCCAAGCAGCTCTACATATAACATCTAACCCTGTGTTTCATGAAAGGACCAAACACATAGAAGTTGATTGTCACTTTATCAGGGAGAAAATTTTATCTGGATGCATGGTCACTAGCTTTGTCAACTCTGAAGGACAATTAGCGGACATCCTTACTAAGTCTCTTCGCGGTCCTCGTATTGATTTTATTTGTAACAAGTTTGGTGCATATGATTTATATGCTCCAGTTTGAGGAGGAGTGTTAGAAATAGGAAAGTATCTTTAAGATTGATAGGGATATGGTGATTGATTGTAATTGATTATGTGTAGATCTATCTACCTTTTATAGAGACGGCTGAAGGCTATGTAAAACCTATTCTTGTATAGTTTAAATCAAGAAAATAAAAAGAGGGTTTCCTCCATTTCTTCACAGACAAAGAACCAAGAAATGAAGTTGCTGGTCTGATGGCAAGAATGTTCCTTTTTCTTAACCTTTTATGAGACACAAAAATGAGAGAAAGGGAAGACACTAAAGAAAAGAGGGTGAATATCAATTTGTGGGGCTCTAATTCATTGTTGGATATTAGGCCACCAAAGGACAGAGAGAAGAGGGTGTCTGATTTATTTTGATCACAATCTGACCTCTGCTTATGTTAATAAAAAATGCGGGTATTATGGGTGTTTGTTAGTTGTTACTCCCTGTAATACAACATTTACCATCATATTCATTTGAAAACTCTTGTGGGTATACTTGCCCATTATGTTGGATTGTTTCTTCTGACTCAAATATGTTATTTTCAATAGGGTCAAAATTGCAAAAGGTTCCTATGCACAAAATGGTGAGAACAGATTCATCAGATCCAGCCGGAAGATTGCATGCCTATGTTCAAAGCAAACCTCGAACATCTCTTGCAGGTGGTCCTAATTTAAGTGCTGTCAGGTATGATCCATATTTAATTTGCTGTGCTGCGCGAGTGCTTCTCTAATGTGTTTGAAAATCTCTTGGGCATCACTCAACAACCCGCATCAGTTGTTGAACTTTTCTAAGGGGAATAATTGTTCTTTTGATTTTTATAAATGAATTATTAACTTCACCGTCAAAGTAATTGCATCAAGGTTAGATTGGGTGTAGAAATAGTGAGTTTTGACAATAACTTCTTTAATTTTATGTTAGCCTTGTGCTCGTCTAGTACAGAATTATTGTATTTTACTGTTCCCTTTGATATTTTCCTCTTTTTTTCTTATATTCTTAGATCATGCATGATTGCTTTGAAAGGGTTTCCACTTTCCATGAGCATAGATGTTTGTTCCACACGTGAATTGAATGGTCTGATATTTCTCCAAAGGCCATACACTTTCCTAACTACTACCTCCTACCATTATACAATTAAAGTTGTACTGTTGACGACGACAACGACTTACTATTGATCCATCCCGCTTTGGTTTTTAGTAGTATAAATGTTAAGGAAAACTGCAAGACATGGCTATTGACTTGCAGCTTCCCTTTTCAATAATTACATTTGAATGCTTTGACAGATATTTAGAGAGAATTTTATCACTTCCACAGTCCCACTCGTTTTTCTTTTATTGTCTCTTTGGTGGCTGTCCATACTCCATAGGAAGACAGAACACTTTGTGGTATGATCAATGTATCTCTGTCTGATTATTTCTTAAAATGGAAAGTAAGAAAGAGGGGGAGAGAATGAAAGAGGGGGAGAGAATGACTGCCCACAAGAAGACAGAAGACCAATCTCGTTGCGGTGGGACAACATGTCTATGTGTTATTATTTAAGTATAATGAAGAAAGAGTGGTTGAGAGGGAGAATTAGACTGTGGAAATGCGGAATCAAGCCTGTTAGTACAGGGGCCCAATGGGCATGATTGTGAGCTGATGGATTTGTTGATCTTTCAAGTTGGTGGCTGCCATAGGATGGCAAACACCAATCTTTTTGTGGTATAGTCTGCATATACTTTATTATTGCTTAAAGCATGATGAGAGGAGAAAGAGAGGTAGGAAGGAGTTTTAGCTGTTGAAAATTGCAAAAGTATCTAGTTATTCTCAGGAACCGATAATATTTTCATTCTTGTACGATAAATTGGTGAAATGTTTTTTACAATTTGTATTTGTCACATTTGTTGAGACCTGCTACATGATGTTTCTTAGAAGTTCTGAATTTGGGTTTGCTTGATTGCTTCACCACACATAAGTTTATCTATATATGTTTCAATTAATTTGTGAGAACGGCCATCAATATTAATGCTATGTCTTGTGAGAATACCAATCTTGATTCTCTTATCTTTCATATTAAAAAATACAATTGTAGGTCTTCTATTAAGCAAAGAAGAAACCAAAACGAAACTGCAGATCTTACTAGTATTCAGGAACTTATTGATGATGTAGATCGCAATTGTCATTCTGGTAAGATGCTGATCAAGTTTGTTGTTGTTGACTATCAAAAGCTTTCTTGGAGTTGG